>CP139503.1:222017804-222535304 GCA_021014915.2 Artemisia tridentata subsp. tridentata
TTATGTATTAGTAACACATGCACTACTTGTAAGCTAAGTTAACATGACACAAGGACATGTGTCCTTGTGTGGTGTCATTTGCATGGTTAAGTAAGGAGATGAGTAGCTAAGTTTTTATATAAAACTTGAGCTGCGTTATGTAGTTTGATCCCGGTAATTGCTAACTTAAAGTCCTTAAGTCACGAAATTTAAAATCGGGTAACATAAAAATATAAAACTTATAAAAATGTTAAAAGTTATCAATATACTACATATTAGTATATTAAATGAGTGATAAATTTAACGGAGTGCGTAAATATTGTTAAAACCTAGAAACGTAGGTTCAAATACGCGTAAAACGTACAAGGTTTACGTAAAAAAGGTAAAATAGAAATAATCCATATAAAATAGGACTATAACACCTAGACTGACCATAGCTAGTATTGGTTACGAATTTAGCTTACGCGACTGTATTACGTAATTACTTATAAAAGTAATATCACTTAAAATTAAAATATAATAAGTCAAAATAAATAGTTAAATTATAGCCTGAAATGTACGAGTTGCTACAACGAGATTATTCAGATTTTCATTTTTGGCACGTTTTGGTTATTCCCAGCAAGATTTTCCTTAAAAAAACATTTTGTAATAGATAGAAACAACAACTATAGGTGATTATAACTAGTTTACAACGAGTTTTTGGTATTTTCGGCAAGATTTGCAAGTTTCTGGCAAGTTTGACAATCGTTGACCACTGTTCATTGATTTGTTTGACCGATTTACAAAAATCGGCAAGTTTTGTGGCCCAATAGGACCTAGGCGGCGATTAATCGGCTTTGTAGACATTTTTTTTGCAGCACTGTTTTTTGCTTTGAATTATTGTAAAATCAACCTAGAACTGAAATTACAGGGACTAAAGTAAAGATTTGTAGAACAAAAAGGAGTATTCCAATACTACCTCTAATAAAAGCCACCACTAACCACCAAAAATCACTTTGAAAAAGCACCACTTCCGTTGAACCACCCACCCACCGCAGCCATAGATCCGAATCGCAAAAGAAAGGATCCAAAAGATCCTCCTCCTCCTCCCTCAAACCCCCAAGCCAAACACCATCACCACCACCACCACAAGAAACACAAGATGACAGATAAAGTTAGGGCATCACATATCCTAATAAAACACCAAGGATCTCGTCGTAAGGCATCGTGGAAGGACCCAGAAGGAGTTGTTATTAGTAACAGGACTAGAGATGAAGCTCTCACTCAGCTTAAGGGTTTGCGAGACGACATCGTTTCGGGGAAGGTGAAGTTTGAAGATGTGGCTAAAACTGTTTCTGATTGTAGCTCTGCTAAACGTGCTGGTGATTTAGGTAACTAGGTTCTTTTTTTTTTTTTTTTTTTTTTTTTTTTTTTTTAATTATATGTTTTTTTTTTTTTTTGCTCATTGATTCATAAAATAAATGGATAATTTGCTAGTATATGATAAGTTAGAAATCGACTAATTAGGTGCACTTTGTTTTGGGTTTCCGACCACGGGTTTGAGGTCACCGCCACACAGACTCAAACCGGGTAAAGCCCGCCTCTTTCCGGAGGTTGTTTGCCCTTAGCAGGAATTGAACTTGACATCTCTCACATTTTTGGTGATGATTGTAACAAGACTAGTTTTATAGTATTGAATAATAAATGATTTAATTGGTGAAATAAGTTAGGGCTTCGAAAGAATCATCGTGTTAATGTTTGGTTTGGTAAAGGCACTGCATGTCTAAAATTTGCTCGTGCCATTAACAGTTTAGGAATCTCATCTTTGGTGCTATTGAGCCAAATAATCATGGCCAGTCTCATATAGTGCATTTAGCTTGGCTTAGCTGGGACATGATGGTAAAAATTGGACCTAGTAAATCTGATAAGATTTTGGATTGAAAGACTCCAGTGCCTTATTTCGACCCTGTCCTTTCACAGTTGGTTAGTTTTGAAGAAGTTGCAATCCCTAAATGTGATATGTTTTGGAAAGCCGCTTTCAACATGGAAGGCCCTGTTCACAAGATTTATGTCTTCAGTTGCAATAGCACAAGCATATTAAAGTGAGCTTGTTGTGAAGGGATATTAAAGGGTCAATCCTGTTGCAACTATTTGGTTTCAAGTTCAAACCACAATCCATTACTGGTTCCTAGGTTCGGTTTATTTTAATATGAGATGTGTATACTTCTACATTGCGCCTTATCTCATTGTGCAACAAGTTCCTTTAGCTAAGGCTAGAAATTACTATGCTGGAAAATTTTGATTTGATCATTTGTCCCGAAAACTGATTTGTTAAAAGAACGTGCAATAAATGTCAGAACATTCTTTTCTTTTCTTTTTTTTTTTTTTTTTTTTTTTTTGTTTTTTTTTTTTTTGGTTTTAGCGATGTGTATTCCTATTGTTTTTACGTGCATCTTCTCAGCAGCGGACTTCAGTTTTCTCTTGGAACGATTGTTTGTTTATTCTTTTCATGGAAAAGTACCCTTTTTTGTGCTCACCAATAGTTTTCAGTAAAAAATTGTCATTGATAGTGAATCCCTTTCCCTATAGAACATTTGATACAAGGTATCAAGTGATAAGATTTCAGCTTTTGCATTGAACATTATGACTCCCCAATTTATTTTGTCGCCTTACTGTTCCTCGTATAGTTACATTAGTGTTCGGCTGAATTCCTTTCCCACAGATTTAAAAGTTATATTTGGAAATTACATTCATAATTGAAAAAAAATATATATATTTTTGTCATTTTTATGAAGAAAAGATGGCCTAGTAACAAACATTTGCTCTATGTGTTTGCTTCTTTATGTTATCTGTCGCCTCATAAAAACATTTTGTCTCTTGCTTAACTTTTATGCAGGTTCATTTGGAAGGAAGCAGATGCAGAAGCCGTTTGAGGAAGCTACGTATGCATTGAAAGTGGGGGAGATAAGCGACATCGTGGATACTGATAGTGGAGTTCACATCATCAAGAGAACTGGTTAACTAATTGTAATGTCTGATTAAACAAATTTGTTGCTATTTTTCTCTTGACTGCTACGATGAACATGTTGTAACTTGAGTTGGGAGTTCCACCTGTGCTATTTTGGTGGTTTTGTCTAGAAATTCAAGAACATATGTTTCAGTATTATTTTTTGTGCAATTGAATATTGATTGCAGATATGGGCCTGTCAATTCAACCAATAGCTCATGGCAATTGGGATCTTTGGTTAATTGATGTCACAATGGTAGTTTTCTCTTTATACCGAAAATTTTAATAAAGTTCCTCGGATAGGGAGGGACGACAATTGTCAACTAGCGAATACGATGAGTCAAAAGAAAAGCTTTGTAAAGCTTTGTAGTTAGAGACGAAAGACAGTTGACACAACTAGAAACTGCGTATCATTGAAGAATGGCAGTTCTTTGGCAGCATCGATAGGTGTTGGTGGTGGAAAAACTGATACAAAGTTCCTGGTTTTGCCTTGCGCAAAGACAGCAAACCATATCATCTTTATACTTTGCTTCAAGTCAATGACATAATAGTGGAAATCGCTAGGAACCGCCACAGCTGCCATTGATGAGGTGAGCTAACCACATAAGCAGTTCAGGTGCCTAGCTCTTGCGACTCCTGAAATTGCTTTCATTAAAGTGGGTGTAAGTAACGAAGATGCCTAATATATTGTTTGAATCCATTAGAAAAATGACTTTATGCACAAGAATGTTATATCAAATGGTAAAAGATTTAATATCTTGCATCAAATGGTAAACAAATTATAACTTTACTAATACGGAGTAATGAGGTGGGAAAATTTGCATTTACGACACCCAAGAAGACATTTATTTTTAACTTGATTTAACTTTGTGGATGTTGCTAAACTAGGATTTTCTTTGATATATCAAGATTATTCCTATCGTTGTTTACTTTAATATATTTAAGAGTAAACTGCAAAATACATTCCTGTGGTTTACATCTTTTGGCATTTTACATCCCTCTCCGAAACTATTGGCAATATACATCCCCCGTTAGGTAAACGTTTGCCACATTACATCCTTAGTCCCTAACTTCGTTAGTGTTTAGTCCTAACTGACGTTAAGCGAGAAAAAAATGAAGGGTACTAATGTCTTTTTACCTATAAAAGGGATGTATTTTGCAAATGACTTTACCTACTTCTAAGAGGGATGTATTTTGCAAATGACTTTTATACTTTACTTTTTTTTTTTTTTTTTTTTTAAATTATTATTATTATTATTATTATTATTATTATTATTATTATTATTATTATTATTATTATTATCACTACTACTATTATTATTATTATTATTATTATTATTATTATTATTATTATTTGTTCTTATTTTATTTTCTTACGTTTTTAAGTTTTCTTTCATTTTTTTACGTTTTCTTGCGTTTTTGTCCGTTTTTCTTACGTTTTTTTCCGTTTTCTTACGTTTTCGTCCGTTATTCTTACATTTTTTCCGTTTTCATACGTTTTTGTCAGTTTTTATACGTTTTCGCCCGTTTTCATTTTTTTTATACGTTTTCGTCCGTTTTTCTTTAGTTTTTGTCCGTTTTCATCCATTTTTTTTAGTTTTTGTCCGTTTTTATCCGTTTTGGCTCATTTTTCTTACGTTTTTTTCCGTTTTCGTAAGTTTTATCCGTTTTTTTTCCGATTTTTTTTGTCCGAATTTAAAAAAAAAATATATATATAAAAAAATGAAAAAAGTTCAAAATTTTTGTCCGAATTTAAAAAAAATAAAATAAAATAAAATAAAATTCAAAATTTATTTGACGAATTCGGAAAAAAAAATAATAATAAAAAAAAAATAAATAAAAAAAAATTTGGAATTTTTTAAAAAAAATAAAAAAAAAAAATTTGTCAAAAAATTTTTGCCAAAAATTTTGAATTTTATTTTGTTTTATTTTTTAAAATTCGGACAAAAATTTTGAATTTTTTATATTTTTTTTTAAAATTCGGACAAAAAAAAGGGATAAAACTTACGAAAACGGAAAAAAAAACGTAAGAAAAATGAACCAAAACGGATAAAACGGACAAAAACTAAAGAAAAACGGACGAAAACGTATAAAAAAGAATGAAAACGGGCGAAAACGTATAAAAACGGACAAAAACGTATGAAAATGGAAAAAATGTAAGAGTAACGACGAAACGTAAGAAACGAAAAAGAAAAACGAAAAAAAACGAAGAAAACAAAAAAACGCAAGAAAACGTAAAAACGTAAGAAAATAAAATAAGAAGAAATAATAATAATAATAACAATAATAATAATAATAATAATAATAATAATAATAATTAAAAAAAAAGTAAAGTATAAAAGTCATTTGCAAAATACATCCCTCTTAGAAGTAGGTAAAGTCATTTGCAAAATACATCCCTCTTATAGGTAAAAAGACATTAATACCCCTCATTTTTTCCCACTTAACGTCAGTTAGGACTAAACACTAACGAAGTTAGGGACTAAGGATGTAATGTGGCAAACGTTTGCCTAACGGGGGATGTATATTGCCAATAGTTTCTGACAGGGATGTAAAGTGCCAAAAGGTGTAAACCACAGGGATGTATTTTGCAGTTTACTCTATATTTAATACATATTGTTAATACAAATAATGTTTAAAAACGTTATTCGTATTCTTTATGTTTTGATAATAGCAAAACATAAAAACATTCTACGTAACAGTTAACGTGAACAAAGTTTTTAGTCGTAAAACTCCATCTCGACACCAAATCATTAAAAAGTATGATTAATGAACATCAAACTTTGTGATTGATCAAAGAAATATTTTTCATACAAATGTGACAAACATTTTTACACAAAATTAATTAGACAAATTATTTTCTAATTATAAAATGTTTTATTCAAATAAAAATATTTGAATTTCAAAATCTAGATTCCCCCCCCCTTCCAAATTGCCACTTGTACATATAATAATATCTCAACAATTAAGTTCTTTTATTGATTATTCATTGGGCTGAAAATTGGATATATATGGAAAATACATTAAATATAATATATATAATAAATTAAGAAGTCAGAAAGTTATCCAAAAATCTTTAACACGGAATGGATTAGTTTGAACAATTAATTAATTTGAACTAAAAATACTTTATCTGCCCTTCCTGATAAATATAAATTTTTTTCTTTATTTATTCTTTTAAAGGTCGATGGGGAAAAGAAGACTCCCCACCACCAAAATCTGAATGAAAATATACTAAAAAAATCAAATAAAAAATCTTATATATTCGTGTGGTAACGAGCTTGGGCCGAGACCCAAAGCGTTTATGGTGTGGTTTTGGTTTTTGGATTCGTTTGAGCCGCGAGTATCTTAGGTCCGTTCGGTTTGTTTTTGGTCTTCGACATCATGGTTCGAAGCCGAGACAAGGTCTCGGCGTGGTAAGTTTGTATTCTCTTGTCTCCCGTATTTTTGTTACCGAGAGTGTTGGATTGGATTTGGTAATGTTATTGAGCCGTAGGTTAGTTTATGGCCAAATGGCATTTTGTTGATACTTGGACATAGAATTGTTTCGTGATGTTTGAGCCATGTCGAGTGCTAACCGAGACTTCGTAGTCTCGGCGTGGCCTCGACTCGCCTAAAGAGGACTTAATATATATCATTGGACTATTGATTATTGCTGTGGACTTGTTGACCCGAGGTTGTGGAAACTTAGATTGTGACTTGAAACGGTTAATAACTCGCGACGTATATATTTCAGACATGACTAAAAAGAAAAGAAAAGAATATAATAAAAACTTTAAATGGAAATATTGAGTAACAAATTTAATTTTGTTATTTAATACTTTAAATGGTAAAATATAGCGTTAAAAGGGAAAGTTATTAAAAGTGGATAAAAACATAAATACATGATGGTTATTAAGTGTTTCGAGGCACGTATATCGAGGATACCGTAGTTAGGATTATGGGATTATTGTTCCAGTTACGGATTGGTTAACGTTAATATACCCGAATGCCATGGTTAACAGACTTATTGGGTTGACGAATTTAATAAGGGTCCGGTAAACGCGTTGGAGGAATTTATTAACGAGTAACCCATCCTTATGACTTACCATTTATTTGTAATGTGTAGGTTTGGCTTTGGACTAATAAGCAAGACGAAGGAATTGTTGGACTTATCGGGTTGACGAATTCGATAAGGATCCAATAATTCGTCCGGTTACCTTTTTAAGCTTTTAGCTTAACCACTTATGCCTTTGACCTTTGCCGTCAAATAGATTGACTTGGTGAATGATTGGTAGTCGTATTACTTGGGAAAATTGCAACATCGGACTTGAAATATATGTTGAATTTGAATTGTTATTGGACTTGGACATATTTTGACTATTGGAAAACGAAGCGACTACAATACATTAGACTCAAAATGAATTTAATGTGTTTGAGCCGTAACGGACGAACAATGGAATACAAAGTCTAATGAACAATAACAATTGTAACATTTGTTGCTTAAATATATTTGGAAACTTATAAATTATTCGACATGGAAATGTTCTATTTAACGAATGAGTCATGGCAAAATTTTGTTTGATAATATAAAACAAGTATGTTTTATAACTAAATAAGGGATTTAGGAAAATACCAACGACTACCAATCTATTCATCGAAATTAGGATGTTGCTATGTGTGTTCTCTTTGGTGTGATCCCATCGTCTTTTCTTGACTTCTTTTCTCGTTCTTCTCGTAGACTCCAGAGTTTATTTTCCTTTTTGGCGTGTGTACTCTTGAGTCGTGTCTTTCTACCGTTATATGAATGATGATACCAAACTTTTACAAAAGGCTAAAACTAGATTATTTTTGGAAATAGAAATGGTTAACTTTTGGGAACTTTTGCGTATTTAGTTTATTTTGAGAGTTGTGTATTGAGACGAGTCTTACATTATTAGGTCGTGCCGAGTCCGTAGTGCTGTGACATTCTAGCCGCCGTTGTGCCTTTCTAATGTCGACTTGTTGTGTTGTGTTTAGCTTGATTGGGGTGAGTTTCATAGCCCTACTTTTACTCGTACTGTATTTGAAACTTGGGGTAAGAAAGCATGCAAAACCGTTTTAAATATACCATATGTTATTTTATGTTTTTGGATATGTTTGCTATGTTAGCTAGCTAGGGTTAGGTGCTACATAAGCTGCATCAGTGCAGGAATTACCGTAGTATGTGCTGCATCAGTGCAGGGTTATTAGAGCACGTGCTGCAGTTATTGCAAGACTATAGAGTGCACCTATAGGAATCTAGTCTTGTGGTTGACACACCTTGGTGTGGGAATGTTATATTGGTTAGTGCCTTAGTCTAGTATAGCAAACTTATGCGTATTTCGGTCCATTGTTGTGTACGTTTTAGTCTAAACCTATGAACTCACCAGCGTTAGCTGACCTTTTTAGCATGTTTTCTCAGGTAATGAGTGATGTTCGTTTTCGGATAGCTAGTACTTAGAAGCTTGGCAAGCGGCATGGTTGAAGGATCAATTAAGACTCTGATAAATAATTTGGGGACCTACTTTTATGTTTTATTTTGGGCTTACTTTCGTACTTTTGAGAATAAATGTAAACTTTAAATTTTGGATTTAAATGTTTTATTTAACGGATGATGTTATTCCATTTTCTTATGCTTATGTTGTGTACCAATCCCCGTAGCACCCCGAAGCTTTGATAAGTCTTCCACTGTACCAAATTTTGGGGCTGTTACAGATTAGTATCAGAGCTCAAGTTATAGAGAACTGGGTACTTATCAAAACCTAGACTATAACTACTTTTGAAAATTGATCCTATGACCGACACATGCCTGCGTGCCAAGCCGAAGCCTCACGAGATTGATATATTAGGGGAATGCGATATGATTTATGCGGTAATTGTTTTGGAACATGTTTAGAGTAGTGCGGTATATGTGATTATGTAGTTGGATGTAGTTGTTGATATTTTGGATGTTTGGGATAGTATTTGCGTATGGTTTTTGGATGCGGTTTTTGCACTGTGTAATTTAGTTATTTTTGTACACTTATACCTACCCTCTACAGTTGTCACAGACCATGCCTTCCCTTGCTTTTGACGCATCTGAGAACATTCTCGTGGCTGGATCCCGCCCAGCACGACCTCGGATGACTACTACTCGGGACGATCATTATGCGATTGTTCGAAACTTAGCCCTTGCTTCGCCATCAGTCACTCCGGTGTCACCGACTTTGACCGGATCTACACACACTCCTTGTGTTAGATAGATACTTTGAATGATGTCTAGTCTAGCACGCGGAATTTACTAGCTAGCACTTAGAAGATCTATTTGTTTGTGTTTTGTATGATTTGTATGTAACCGTGAATGAACAATGAAAACAATAATTCAACTTCAACGATTCAATATTATTAAAGAATAATACGAGTACTCTTAATTAGTACTAGGGTTTACAACCTTGAATCTTAACAAAAACTCGATCTCACTTAATTCTCTAATCGTACATAACCTTAAACCTAGGAGATCCTTTTATAGACTAAGGATTCCTTTACAAGATAACTATCACCTAATCGTATAAGATATACACAATATCTTTTCTATAATTATCTTTTACAAAAACATAAACCGTACTAACTTCTTCATATAACCGTACTAACTGTTCTTGTCTTCAAAACTCATTAGCAGTACTAACTTCCATATTCAGCCGTACTAACTGCTTAAGCTTAATTCCTAACAATCCTCCCCTAAACTTATGATTTCTTCCCAAATCACTAAGTTTCTTCAAATTAAGCTTCATCTCCTATATGAGGGGGATTCTTCCAAACACCTTTCATAACTATCTCTTACTACTAATCTTTCTTTGTTCTGCAAGGTTGAAAATCTTTGTTACCAACAAATCTGCCATTTCAGAATCTTATTCAACCCTCAGCTTTGTATACAACATAGACATTAAAACACTTGATCTGAGTGGATAATCCTTTTCCACTAACATATAGATTTCTATGCCATCCTTAGTAGAAACTCTGTGCACTCCACACGTATCAAATAACTTCCAAGAGACATCTTCAACTTGTACTTGAAATCTCCACATTGATGCTCCTCTATCAGGTTCATAAATCCTTTTCAGCTGCACCCATAACTCTTTATCTTTGTCTTCAATAGGATCTTGAACTCTGAATCTTTCTTTTACTAAGCTCCACAACTGATTAAGATCTTCCCTATCAAAACCTTTTAGTAGATCTTCAAACAGCTTGTATCTCTCAGTAATACCTCCAAGTCTTATGATCTTTCATCCCATCATCCTTCCATCAGTGAAAACTTCCTAGCCAATGATAGGATATTTGACTTCTAATGGTTTGATATTTGTAGACTCTGGAACTATCACCATCATATTCTTGATTTGCTCATTGGTCAATCCTTCTTCACCAGACTTCAACTTCTTTGCAATATCCGATTCCAGAACTTGTGGTTCTCTTTTCTTTTTCCTTGTGATATCCTCCTTGCTTGAAGTATTCAGTCTTGCATATGTTTCAAAGAAAGTCTTTTCAATCTCAGCATCTGACCTTCCAGTGAAGTCACTCATCTTGTAATTTGCTTGATTTTTCAAATAATGTTTCATGAAACTGACTTTTTCTTTCTTGGTGTTAGGAATATAAATATTCATATGAAGACTCGGTCACCCCGAGTATCTATTTAGCATTTATATAGCTCGTAGGATTATTAGTATAATTATTATTAGATTAGTTATATATTAGTATTTGTGGAGTTGGGTCGGGTCTTTACCCACTGTCAGCTCACTCCACAGCCCACTAGGGGCAAACTAGCTAGTAAGTATATAAGCCCCTTCCCACACATGGGAAGGGGTGGAACTTATTCTACACTTTCAATCTAATATTACAAGTTTCTCTCTCAAGTTCCCAACTCTCTCTATTTCCTCTCTCTAACTCAAACATGGAATTGTTCTTCCATAATCCAAGACCTCCCGATCCACACAATCAATATGTATAGATCATACAATTGGTATCAAGAGCCATGGTTAGGTTCGATTGATTGTGTGTGCTTTCCTATTTGTGGTTTCTATGTTTCTCGGTTTTATTTTTTATTTTTCTCGTTTTTTTTAGTTCGAACATAATTTTGGTTTACTTGTCTATTTGTGATTCGTGGTTTACTTGTCTATTTGTGATTCGTGCATTTACTGTCTAAGGATTTAAATGTTCACGTTGAATGGAGTTGGCTTGCTTGTTTATGGATTTGGTTTGTTTGCTTTAATAGTTACATATCTTTTTGGTTTACATGTCCAGTTAAGGTGTCTAGATATGAATATTGGTTCACCAATCTTGAGTTACAAGTCCATTACTAGTCCATCTAAGTAGCATTGATTTGTATATTTGTTTACTTCTTGCTCACAATGACCTGTTGCATCATTTACGTGTCCTCTTGTTTTTGTTGGTTTAACATTCTTGGTTGCGTTTGTGGTCAGTTTGGATTACAAGTCGCTTACAAGTCCTTTACATCACTTCTGTCACATAACATGTTGGGTTTTTAGTCCATTTGTGGTTAAATATTGATTCTGTTTGCTTGTTCACAGTTTGTTTATTTTCGTGTTTCTTATGTGCTTCAAATTTTTGTTTTTGGTTGTTGTGATAAATTTGTGTTATGTCTTGAGTCGTATTTGAATATTGGTGTTTTGGTGTCTATTCGAGACGTTGATGTTTATATTCTTGGTTGAGATTTGACATTATTTCTTGACTGCGATTTCAGGCTGTTTGGGTGTTTATGTGTTGCGATTTGGCGTGTACTTTTGGTGTTATTACTGAAACGGGAAAGTGACAAAAACAAGTGAAAGTGACTACACTGTCTTGCGGTTTGCTAGTGTCCAAAGTTGGGATTTGGGTGGATGCTTTGGGTAAATGCTTGCTGCGATTTGAACTCTAAAGGCCTAGTTGTGTTGCGATTTGCCTGTTTGTCTGTTTGTTGTTTGTCTTTATGTAGTTGCGATTTGATTTGCAGCTGCGATTTGGCATCTAATTCATTAAAGGTGTTGTGATTTGCTAAAACTTGCGATTTGATATCTCCTAATATCAGTTAAGATTTGCTCATAACTGCGATTAGATAGTATCTCATCACAGTTGAGTCATCGAGCGTGAACAAGAAAATGAAACTCGACACTAAGGAAGCACAAATCCAAACCATATCTAAACTAGAATCAAACCCAGCAACAACAAAGCATAACAACAAAGACAATAACAAACCCACAGCAACAAAATCATTTTATTATTCAAGACAAATCCAATTCAAACCACTCAATATTACAATATCAAAAACATCAATATCTCTGGAATCAAAAGTTACAACCGAGCCTATCCTAATCCGACATCACTAACTACAAAATCCCACCTCCGTATCACAACCAAGACTCGAATACAATAACAAAGTTCTCAGCCCATATCTTTCGTATTATTCAAAGTCATACCAAGACTTTTCAAATGTCTAACACACGAATGAAAGAAAGTCATCATCGATCTATAATTTTGAAGCTTACACTTCATTATATACATTTGACACCAAAAGAGAAGAAATATAACAAACATGTTATTTTCTTATCTTTGGCTCGAGTAAAATAAAAATCAATATTATTTGAAACTTATTAAGGCAGATTGATAACAAGCTTGTTATAATCTCTCTTTGTTTCGATTGAACAACATAACAACATAAATTAACCTACCCGAGACCTCAATCAAAAGATCTTGAAGCCATAAGTATTCCTTGTGATCTTCGAAGCTGGTATCAAAATGATGTTAGGGTGTGGTTACAAGACATCAAATTTCTCTTTATGTTTTTCGATTAAACATATAAGGATGAAAGAGAGTTGTTGTGCGATTGGTTAATTAAGGTTGTTATTCGTTTTTGATGGAGATCGATTTCTTTAGGTGTGTATTTGGTGGCTGAGTGAAAGGAAGAAGAGGGGGCGGAGGAAATGACTAAATGAGATTAGGGTTACGATACTTGGATAATGTGTGTTTAGGGTCAAGACAACTTAAGTATTCACTGGATCAGTTCTATTTCTTTTTGGAATGGATTTCTTAATCAGGTTGATGACATTGCATTGGACTGGGCTTCTTTCAATTTGATTGGGGTATTAATGTATCCGATTATATGCATTGGTCTTGGGATGAAAATATTATATCACAAAGATTTTGGCTTGCAATGTGTGATTGATCCAAAATGTTATATCAAACAAGTTAATTAATGGACTTACGTTTGATAATCATTTTGTGAAAAGAGTGGTATTTTGGATTACAAATTTTCACGAGGATACACACATCACGGCTAGTATTTGGGTATATGAATGTCAACGTGATTACAGAGTTGTGGATTTGGCAGCGTTGTCCTATTGATGCCTGCGATTTGAGTGAGCCTGCGATTTGATCTTTTCGATTTGAGTTACAGTTGACTAATTGCGATTTGGTTAATTGCGAATTGACAAGTTACTATTTGACTTGTTGCGACTTGACTGATTGCGATGGTACCAGTTGCGATTTGACGTTGCGAGTTGACACTTGCGATTTGACTTATTGCGATTTGGTTGATTGCGATTTAACTTGTTGCAATTTGACAAACTGCGACTTGACTTGTTGCGATTTGATCAAGTTGAGATTTGACTTCCTTGACTTGAATTTTGAAGATTAGTATTGCACTTCACTCTTGGTTATTCTTGTTGATTTCACGGTTTCTCTTGTTGATTTTAGAAAATCCCGCGAAAGATTCGATTTCTCGGTTTAAATCTCAAGAGTTGTAAAATCCCGTCAAATTAATTTTTGGACAAGTAGGCTGGACTTGGATTTAGACATAATAAAACTTACAGGGTTTGACCATTTTTTTGGATAAGTTTGTGCTACGAGATCGGTAGGAATTGGGAAATTATGGTAGCTTGGTTGGTTTGTTAATTCACGGGTTCGTGTACTTAGAATCTCAAATATCTCGGGGTTGGTTGGATGCACGATGTTTGATGATCCTTGTTCGAGCGTATTTCTAGTGATTAGACTTGGATTGTTCAAGAGGCGGATATATACAATAAAGGATGGAAGGTTGGGTATATACCACTACCTATATTTAAAGGAGTTACGTTGTTGTGCTCAATATAGGTTCTAAATCACAAATTCAATGCAAGTATAAGTCGCGGATCTGTCTTTTATCAAGCTTCATCAAGATATCGTTGTTTCTCAAGTTTCTAATGGGATTGTAGTACAAGATCTTCTCAAGAGGTGGTCAGACTTAAAGAAACGAGGTGGATTGTTTAGAGACGTATTCTTAATCTTTTACTCTCTCTAAAGTTAAACACATTTCATCAAGTGGTTTAGGCATATTACGAACTTCATTGAATTCTTAATCTGCTAAACCATTGATGAGGAGACAAACGAGGGATTACTACAAGAGAGTCTTAATCACCATCTTCTTTGCAGTAGTTTTATTTGGCTCTTTCCATGTTTCTATGCTGTGCCTGACAAAATCACAACCATCACGGACTCTCAGCTATGGCAAAAATGTCATTGCATGCCATTTTTGAAGGGGGAGAATAGGCGCATGTTTCTTCTTCTTTTGGTTATTTAACCGCACAAGATGATCATGAAGTTCATTTGGTATTCCTCATTTGAGATTGAAGTGGGTTTCTCGAAGGCTCGTACTTTTTATATCTTGAAGTCGAAGTTGGTTGGATGCATGACTTTCAATGATAACTTGCTCGTGCTTAAGATTTAAGTTGAAGACTTGGGTTATCTAGTTACCAGAAGTCGGGGTGGATGGTTGAAGATCTGGTTAACTATCACTTAAAGGAGTTACATTATAGTACTCAGTGTCACACGCAGAAGACGTTGTGGATAATCGCAAGAGGTGATGAAAGTCTAATACCCTGTTGGGATGGTATTGAGTACTTCGAGATTTGCATGGTGCACAAATTCTCTACACCATTCTTCCAACAACTGTGCAAGTTTAAGTAACAAATTTGAGGAATTCTACTTCATTTTTTTTCCAAATTGGGTATATCGGGTTTCCTTCACCAAGTGGTCACAAATAGCCGTCAAAGTACGAGGTTGGTTTGTTTGCCAAAGTATTTAATGGTTGTGATGTGATCAGCAATTCTCATGGGATATTCGACTGTACCGCACGTCAAAGATGCTTCACAGTCTAAGAAAAATCTTTCGAGATCCTTCAACATCATTCAGGATCTTTCAAGATGTTTGCTTAAGATAAAAACTTCTCGTGTATATGGCCGTACACGTCAATGATGCTTCCGAAAGTTCGAAACCATCATGGGGAAGAAAGGTGTACTGTGTTATAAGGTCAACCTCTAGGGGGAAGTAGTTTATACTACTTTACTTAGTATGGTTTGTGAAGTATTCTACATATGTGAGAAGAATTGTTGCTGATCTCTTGCATGTTACCCCAAACTGACATTCACCAAAACCAAATCAGTCATGACACATTCAATTTATCATTGTCTCACGGTTTCTTCTTGGTTTTGTAAAATCCCGCGAAAGAATCTATTTCTCGGTTTAAATCATAGATTTGTAAAATCCCGTGATGTTTTCAATGCTCATTTAATACATCAAAATGGGCTAGATCCAGGCATTTAAACCACAAGATGTGACTACGGCGTTAATTCATTATTATTTATTTGAGGTTGAAGTGAAATTTCATGGGTGTGTGTACTTAGTATATGAAGATATCGGGGTTGGTTGGATGAAGATTCTTCGAGATCCTTGTTCGAGCTTTTAACCTTTACAATGACGAGGACTTGGATATCTAGTTATTTTTGTGATTCTTCCTCTCTATTACCACAAAATAACTATCACTTTAAGGAGTTACGTTGTAGTGCTCAGTGTCACACGAAGTTGTGGATATTCAAGAGGTGATGTACGTCTTATACTTGATGGTTGGTTGGTTGAAGAGTATAGAGTACTTAGGGATTCAAAGTTGCACGAAGTCTCTACACCGATATCAGTCACACATTAGTGCAAGTATAAGTCACAAGTTCGGGTTATGTTACTTCAGTCTCAAGTTCATCATATTGGGTTTTTCTCCATCAGTAGTCACGACATCAAGCCGACAGAATGATAATGGGGTTGGTAACGAGTTAGATGAGAGAAGTAGAAAAGAGAGAGATGACGTCTGTTCACATCAGTTCAGGCCTCGTTCTTCATCATAATGACGTTTGAACACTGCAGTTCAAGCCTCGGGCCTCATTGTCAACATAATGACGTCTGCAGATAACACTTCAGGCCCCGTTCCTCAAAGAAAGGAAAGGTGTACGCTTAAGTGTGCTTTATCTTTGGAAGAAGAGAAATCTTCTTGTTTATGGCCATTCTCATCAACAAGTTTCATGCTCTTTCCGTGCTCATTCAGTCTTCAAGTGGATCGACGTACATTGGAGTATACTCTTATTCACTCATTCAACCAAAAATTGCAGTTGGCAGGCATATGCAATTTTTGAGGGGGGAAAGGGTGAATAAACAAAATGTCAGTCATCAAGAACCATCAAGTGGATCTACTTACCGTTGATGGTATTCTTATTCACTCGTTCAATCAAAAATTGCAGTTGGCAGTCATATGCAATTTTTGAGGGGGAGAAGGGTGAATAAACTACATGTTGATTGATGTTTGAGAAATGGCCATATGACTCCTGAATACATCAGTTCAGGAATCGTGCAAACCAAGGTTCTTCAACACTATATGTTTCACCGTCCATGAAGAAAGAAGATATTCTGGTTCAACCATTGGTTTGAAGAATGCTTTCAGCTCCATCAAGTGTTGTATCTCCTAGGTTTCCAACTGATGAACAGATATCTGCTGATACAACCGGTACTCCTTCTTGAACCAATATGGTTCAAGAAGTACCATCTGATAGTACTTCTCCAACAACTCATGAAAGCATATCTCTTGTCATTCATCAAGGTGTTGAAGAACAAGGTCATGGAATGCTAATCGACATCTTCTCACGGGCTGATATAATCAGTGATAAAGGGCTTCTAGTCAATTCTTCATGTACACGTCATTATGCTTCATGTACACATCAGTATGATGATTCCGATTAATCATAACCATCAGGGGAGAGAAATGTGTACACCAAGGACGCACAACAAGTTCACGTGATCGGGCTTAATATCTCACGATACAAATTATAGATGATCAGTGTTTCAACTTGTTACCTTGGTATTATCATTTCATGTGTACGTCACGGGCTGATTAATCGTAACCATCAGGGGAGAGAAATGTGTACATCAAGGACGCACAACAGGTTCACGTGATCGGGCTTAATATCTCATGATACAAATTATAGATGATCAGTGTTTCAACTTGTTACTTTGGTGTTATCATCTCATGTGTACGTTATGGGCTGATGGGTTATATGTAAGATTACTGGAATGCATTTGGTGAGATGAAGATGATTGGTATTCTGTTCCCCCAAATGGACAATCTTGAAGAAGGTCGAGTCTACGGTCTATTCTACATTCTCCGCTGTGTGTTTGAAGACTAAAGACGGCATGCATTTGGTTATCAAAAGACTTCTTCATATTATGAGCATTCATCAGAAAGGTGGTCAGTTTGGGGGAGAGCACTAATTAGGGGAGAGTGAAAAGCCAGAATTAATTCCTAATTAAATGTGCTCACATTGCTCCTCAGCAAGTAAAGTGACAGCAGCCGAGAAGATTCAGGAAGCTGAGGAGTAATGGATTTGCCTCGTATACTTGTATATATTTGATTCATATATCCTTGCGTATACTTGTATATATCTTAAATCAAAAAGAAAATAGAAAAAAAATATAAAACCTATAAAAACCCTAAAAATCAGAAAAACAAAAAATACCAAAAATAGTTTCTCTAGGCATGTCTTCTGTTTATCGATAACATTTACGGACCTAGAAATGCCATTCAATAATGACACGGGTCTTTAAATGAAGCTCGAGCAGAAGTTATACTAACCAATTAAAACATGTCTAAATGGCTTGCTATTACTTTAGATAGCAACCCGCATTTCAAAATGGGGAAAGCACGTCGCCAAAAAGACGGCTATTCCTCCCACCGGGTGATGTTCACCCAGGCATGGATTACTTCATATTCGTGCATTCTCGAACTGATGTACGATTCAGTGCATCATTTCTTGTATAAGAAGAGAAGTCTTCTTTGCACCACAAACTCTTGATCTTCTATGATTCTTCAAGAGAGTTTTGGTGTTTCACAAGGTGGTAACTGGACTTAAATTTTCACAAATACTTGAAGCTCAATTGAATGACTACAGCTCTTTAAATAGAAAACGGGTCATTAATTGAGGGGGAGAATATTTGTTCAAATTTCTGACACCTTTTTAAGCATTGTGCAACATCAGCAGTGACACTCTCTCTTAGATTAAGGGAGAGCATAGTATGCTCCATCATCAGATTATATTAAACCTGACCACATTTTCTCCCATATTTTCTAAACTAATTTAAATCAATTGGGATCACAAATCTCAATTGGTTTGAAATTTTTGATCGGGGGAGAGAATGTGATTTAAATATGAAACCTGATGAAAATGTGATCTTCTGGACTAAAGTGGAAGCTCTCCCATATGTGCTAAACTCTTTCGTATATCGATGCACATATTGAGGGGGAGCAAATGGCATAATAGCAAAAAGGATGCGACATCTCATGTGACTCAGACTTTACCAATGAATTGACGAAACAAGAATTGTCATTAATCGAAAGGACATATCCCGGCCGGGTAATAATTTCAAGCTGGTCTAACCAGTGATGTAAGCGTGTCTCGAAAAGGATGTGTCTGAGTAGAGTGTACCGTTTCGAGAAACCTTCTGTGGATGTGACCAGACCGGGTAATAATTTCAAGCTAGTCTAACTAGTGATGTAAGCGTGTCTCGAATCGGTCATGTTCACTGAAAGTGGATCAATTCAAAAAGTGCGATCTCCACCCAACATGTGCAAATTTATAATTAAAACATCTGAGCACATGTTGAGAGGGAGCATTTGAAAAATATAAAACTCTCAAAGTGTTAGCAAAATGTGTTTCATAATCATGAACACTTTGAGAGATTTTTCAAGGATTTGGTAAATGGCAACATAGGATAGTCATGAAGTTATAAGGTGGCTAAGGTTAGGAAAACCGTCCTATGATCCGCCAGAGCCGGAGGGATCTACCCAGGGACAATACCGAATAGTTAGTATTAGAAAGTCCTTAGGTATGATCATGAAAAAAGGAGTGATATGAGAAAGGAGAAAGAAGGGGTTGAAGAATTAAAAAGAAATGAAATGAGAAAGGGTGAAAAGAAATAGCCCTCCATTTATTCAACCTTACGGCAGAAACCGGGTTCAATTCATATGCTACTGGTGGTTGCTAAGGTAACACCGGTATTGAAGACAAGACGTCATGGACCTAGTGACGCACTGCACTAAACCTTCTAAACCACTCAAGTTCTCTTAAAAGGACTTGTTTCATTCTCACGGGGAACCCTGCATAATCTATCGACCGCTCATTACGAGTTATGTTGATATTGAAACAGGAGACACCGCTCAAGTCTCCGACTACCAAAATTGCACTTATTGAGTCTAGAGCCACGAGATGCATAATAAGATCTCATAGGAACACGTGCTACTTCTACACTGGTTGTTCAACATTAAGGACACCAGCTGTAAACTTATGAGTCCTACGCAGATCTTAACAATCTGCCAGAACATTTATGAGGGAATTTACAAATGTAATTCTCAGTGATTGAATGGAAATTCCTGCCAGGGTCAACATCAAACAGCCCTGAAAGCAGGTCACTTCGGTAATTCCTTGTGGATTACGCTTAGTGGTCGCGGTGGTTTCAAACGGTCTACAGTCGTGGAGTGATCTCCAGCGACTCACCTAATCGTTGATTTACTACGGTAGATCTTTAAAGCCCTCTGTGGGTTTTTGATTTAGGAACGGCCCTGGTAAGGATTAGACAGAGTTTTCACACTATGCTGTTAACAATCTCGAAGTCAGAACCTGTAAGTACCAGACGTTTTATTGCTAACTGTCGTATGCAGGAATTACTGGCAGTTGTAGCTGATTGCTGTTGCAGCTGATTGCGGTTGTAGCTGATTACCGAACAAGATGCCAATCCATCACCACATGCTCTCACTACACCACCATCGTATTCAAAGAAGTCATGATAAACCAAAAGACCTTCAACACAGCTTCTGCAAACTCTGATGCTGAAATTCATGACCCAGAATAATGAGAGCATGTCGGTTCAAAGTGTACCACATCACATGGAGACATACTGCTAAAAGATGACCTGGAGACATAAGTTGGATGATGACATCAAAGAATCACCAAAGATCATCCAAGACAGAAGAACGGTCATCAAAAGATCACTGCTGAATGTACAAAGAGTAATGACGTTGAAGAATCAAAGACTACGAGCTATGAAGTCAAGTTCAGAAGACAGAATGCTAGAATTCAAAATATTATTTCCGGGGTGACCTCCCTTAGGGGGAGATTGTTAGGAATATAAATATTCATATGAAGACTCGGTCACCCCGAGTATCTATTTAGCATTTATATAGCTCGTAGGATTATTAGTATAATTATTATTAGATTAGTTATATATTAGTATTTGTGGAGTTGGGTCGGGTCTTTACCCACTGTCAGCTCACTCCACAGCCCACTAGGGGCAAACTAGCTAGTAAGTATATAAGCCCCTTCCCACTCATGGGAAGGGGTGGAACTCATTCTACACTTTCAATCTAATATTACAAGTTTCTCTCTCAAGTTCCCAACTCTCTCTATTTCCTCACTCTAACATGGAATTGTTCTTCCATAATCCAAGACCTCCAGATCCACACAATCAATATGTATAGATCATACACTTGGTAGGCAACTTTGTTTTGTATCCTGACTCTTTTCTTTCTCTAACTCTCTACACTAAGTCATTCCAAGTAACTTCTTTGTTCTTTGACAAGATGAACTCTTTGAGTTTTTCTGACTTTTCTTCTTCACTTAACTCCTTGTCTTTAAGAATCATTACAGCATGAGCTCTCAGAATGAAATCAGAATCTAACAAGTTTGAAGTTGCTCATTGAACTCCTCTTGATTAACTTCTTCAGATCTTGTTCTTTCCATGAATTCAGCTATATCCCTTACATCATCTGCAGCTATCTTCCTTGCTAATTCTGCATCTTGAGCTATCTGAGCTTGTTCATCAGCTATATCCTTGTCTAGAATCTCTCTTGCTACCTCTGCATCAAAGTCTATTTGAGCCTGAGTTCTTGGTTTTGTTTTCTTGAGCCTTTCTAGTACTTGAGCAGCTTCTTGTTCTTGAGCAGCTTCTTCTAGTGTCATAGGCTTTTTACCCTTATCTTCCCTTTTTCTAGCATATTCTTCTTCAGCCGTAGTATCACCAGTTGGAACTGTCTCATGCTCTGTATCAGCAGTTGGAACTGCTTCAACAGTTGGAACTTCTTCAGCTTCTTGAATACCAGTCTGAACTGCTTCATGTGTCTGTTCTTCTACTTCCATATCAACATTACCAGAACCCATATCAAAATTTTCTTCTTCTTCTTCATTTTGCCTCCCCTGAGAACCTGATCCATCTCCCTTGCCTTTATCTGATTTCCTCCCCTGTTTGGGAGAATCACCATCATCACCATCAAAATCATCTGAGTCATCATCATCAGAAGAATCCAAAACTACCTTTGCCTTTTTCTTCTTTAACTGCTCTTCAAGTTTCTTCACCCTAAGAGTCAATTTGGAGTAGACCTGGGCAAAATTCTTTTTGTGAGCTTTGAGTTCCTCATTATTCTTCTTTAGCTCCTCCTCCAAAGTTTCTACCTTCTCAACTAGTTTGGTACACAATTCCATCAATTCAGTATGTGAAGTACTACCCTCATCACTTCTAGCTGTGTTACCTGCTAGGAGATGTGAATCATGGGGAAAGGATCTAGGAATCACTCTGGGTGTTTCCCTTCTCCTATAAGTGATGTGAATTTGGGATGTTTGGGTCCTTTCAGGAGCTGAAGTAGATGTGTGATGGGGATCAGTTGGTGGTACTGAACCTTCACCCACTTCTGTTTGAAGCATTTCAGGAAACAATGGAACTACTACTCCTTGAAAAAGCCTACTAGCCATAGCCATGTATTGAAAAACTTTTGATTGAAGGCTAGGAGTAGCAAAAGTTTCTGTTGGTTTTGTAAGCATGTATGTCTTTTTATTCAAAAGAGTTTGAACAAACCTTGTATACATTAGAAACTTGGTTTTGCTGTTTACATTTGATGCCATACCCTCAAAAATAAATTTTGAAAAGTTAAAAACCTTGTTTGTAGACAAACAAATGAGAGCAATAGCAATATTGCTACTGAACTGCTCCCAAGCAGTCTTTTTAGGACTTAAACAATGTAAAAGGGTATGTATCAAAAATCTCCATTGAGGTGAGAAACATCCTTTTTGAAAAGTTAATTTGTGTTCGGATGTATCATACCCCATTTTGGTAAGTTCTTTCCATATTTCACTGTTGTGCATAGTGTTGATACCATCTGAGTCTTTTAATTTAAGATGTCTCCTAAGAATAGACTCGGTAACAACAAAAGATACACCATCCACTTCAGAATGAATTTCTAAGTCCCCATCTTCACTAGTCAAGACAGTAGCATTCTGCCAGAACTGTGTGATGTGAGAGACATACAAAGTAGGAGAAACGGTTAGAGCATACCTTATGTGAGAGTGGTTTAGAAAGTCCACAATCTCATAAAATTTTGGTCCATCTCCTTCCTCTGTTTTCTCTAGAAACGCAACCTGATTGTGACGCTTAACAAATTAAAAATTAGCCATTTGTATTGATGAAGAGTGAAAGATTACAGCAATAAGATGATCGTTTAGAGTGGAATTGAAGTTTTATGCCGCCAATTGGGTTTTTATAGATACTGTTAGGGTTTTGAGAATTTTGCGAACGAGATAAATTATCTTGGGAAATATATTAAATCAATTTATGGTAAAAAGATAGTTATCTCAATAAAAATCCCTATAAGTATGCTTCAGAATAACGGTTTTACCCCAACGGCTAGAAATTAATTACTGACAGATTTTTACAACGGCTAGTTGAGCCGTACCAACTTTTAACTAACAGTACAAACTGTTGGAAAATTTTTTATTGAGCCGTATGAACTTATTGAAAAGATTTAAAATACCATGGCTCAAATATAGTTTTTAGCAAACTATCAGCTATCAACGGATTTGATATGTCTTTACTAATAGCCATTTGCTTTGGACTAGCCAACTCTTCACAGTTAGATATGGTGAGCTGATAACCATACAATTTTTGGTAAATTGTCAACCATCAACGGATTTGAGAAGTCTTTACCAGATACTGTTTGCTCTGGACTAGTTGATTCTTATGTGGGTTAGACATGGTGAACCAATTACCATTTGTTGTGTGCACAGATAACACACTGAGCTCCAAATCACCATACAGTCCAAAACATATTAACTCTTTGGTGCTTTTCATCCAAATCCTGCAAGTGTTAGTCCAAAAACAAATAAACAAGCTACAAAGAACTTGTCTCATAATATAAAAGTATATGACTAACATTGCATTCAAAAAGAAAAGTTAATTTCCTTGTGGAACCCAAGCCAAAACAGACTTAGGCTTCCCTCTTGCATCAACATAATTCATTCTTTTCAAAATAATTTTAGCACCATTGGGTTTGATGGGTCTCCAAACCCAACATGCTGATGCATTCACTCCAGTACCCATATTTCCCTTAGCAGTGTTTTTATTAACACCAGTACCAATTACTTTGCTATCAGTTGGAACTGCTGGCTTGGTAGTTGTTACCTTGGGTTTCCAAACTTGGTTTTTCACTACTTCTCTGTGATAAAAGGTTCTGTTGCCAATCTTTTGTGCTGGTTTAAAAACTATTTGTGCACCTTGAATTGTTGGCCTTGGGTGAACATGTCTAATAGGTCTGACAGTTTGAACTGCTGGTCTATTAGTATGAACTTCTCTTGGTCCAAACCTCAAAAGAACTGACCTTGGTATCATCTTAGCATTTGTAGGGTGAGAAGGAGGTCTTACTGAGTTCACCTTAGGGGTTGAATACCTAGTTACCCATTTATCACAAAAGGCTGCAAGATGGTCAAAGCTACCACAAGAGTAACAAGCTTTCCTATAGCAGACAAAATCATCACCTAGTTGGTGAGATTTGAGGTCATTCCAATTCCTTTGGTTACCTCTGGGCTTGTTTGTGGTTCTATACATTTCTGCATACCTAACTGTTGGTCTAAAAGGTTTAGTATTTGATCTAGGCCTAACAGTCTTGGTTTTAACCATCTTTGGAACTTTTGGCTCTTTCACCTTAACACTAATACGCTTAACCTCAGCCTGAGCATCCTCATCATTAGAAGTCCAGTCCTCAATGGTTGGAGCATCTGAGTCCTTAGCTGAGGACACCTTATCCTCAGAAAGTGATTTATCACTATTACTCTCATACACAGGTTTATCAACTACATTCTCTTTAAGTTGAGGACCATACTTAAGCTCAGGTAGTTAAAATTCAGGAAGTCCTGTGTGTTCTAGGTCTATGCCTGGTGGTGTTGGAATTCCTCTATAGGGAGGTGGAACTGACTTATAACCTAGGCCTGCCTTAGCTTTATTGAGGATCTGACACTCAACAATCTTACTAACACCCTAAGTTGCAAATTCTAGTGTGTCAACAGTCATTTGAATGTTTTGATTTGCTTTCTTATCCTGATCCAGCTCATGTTTTAACACACTAATCTCATTTTCTCTAAACATTAAATCTCTCTTAAGAACAGCTACAGTGTCACTAAAGGGAGACTCATTTTCCTTAAAGTGTACTATTTGTTCTTCTAATACAGCTAAAGCCCTCTTATGATTAGCTAAATTAAAACTGGTTTGGGTTAGCTCTATTCTCTGTGCATCATATATATTCTTAAGGGTTTCTAGATCTTTTAATGCTTCACAAGATTTAGAACACTTAGAAACTTGTACCTCAGAGTCTGAAAATGCCATGAGAGCAATCTCTGTAGATGCTTCTGCTTCCTCCTCTGCAATGTAACTCCAGTCAAACCCTAAGCCATCAATGGCAACCATGGCTTTTGAGCTTGAATCAGTAACCTCCACAACCCTTGACTTGCTTCCATATCCTCTGCTCTTTCCATCTTGTTGTCTTGGTAGTCTGCACTCCCTTGAATAGTGACCTTTCTTGTGACAATTAAAGCACTCAATCTTTGACTTATCCTACCCAGCCACATCATTGCTGTTTATGATTATCTTCTTGCCAGTCTTCTTCAAGAATCTTTTAGCTCTCAAGCTGAGAAGAGAGAGCTGCCACTTGATATCTATCTCTTCAATGTCATCTTCATCAATCTCTTGAAGATCTCCATGAGTCAACATAGTACCATTGTGCTGTGTAGTAAGGAAAGCACAATAAGTGTCTTCAGTCAAAAGTCCATTAGTACTGCTAACAGTACCACTGTTAGAGTTAGCAGTACCAACTGCTCCAACAACTTGCACTTCATCTGCTTGACTTGATGTACTGGGAGTTGACACAAAGGCCAAATTTCCAGAACTTGAGCTTGAGCTTGATCCAGCAGACTTCTTCACTTCATGTTCAACAATCTTGAAGTTGCTATAAAGGTCCATCAGATCCATAGAATCAATATCTAGCTTGTTCTTCCAGACTACTACATGCATAGCCCACTCTGATGGTAGACTCCTTAGAAATTTTGAGTTGAGATCTTCTTGTGGCATCTCAATTCCTAGAACAGCAAGCTGACTCACTAGTTTCTGCAGTATATTAAACATATGATCTAGTGACTCATTGCTTGTAGCAGAAAAGTTCTCAAATTGTTGCTTAAGAAGAGTCTTCTGAGTTTTCTTGGTGGCATCATTCCCACCATATCTTGCAACAATGGCTTCAAAGAGAGTTTTAGCACACTTGTATTTACTGAAGTTTAGTAATTGATCATTGGGGATTGACATCAGCAACATGCACCTTGCTTTAACATCATTCTTATACTGAGCCTTAACTTCAGTAGTCACTGGCTTGGTTTGCACAGTTGTCTCAGTCTTACCGTCAACTGTAGTGGAAGTGGATGGAGGTTTGAACGAGTTCCCATCTTCTATGATCTCCCAAAGTGCATAATCCTGCACTTGAAAGAATTGTTCAACTCTTAGTCTCCACATATCGAACTCATTGGGTTTAAGCATTGGTAGCTTAGCAGCAATGTTGGTTTGATTTGTAGTTGTCTCCATGTCCATCTTCTTCTTAAACAAATTCGTCTGGATCTTTTAAAACAAAGTATCAGTAACCTGGCTCTGATACCACTTGACCGGATCTACACACACTCCTTGTGTTAGATAGATACTTTGAATGATGTCTAGTCTAGCACGCGGAATTTACTAGCTAGCACTTAGAAGATCTATTTGTTTGTGTTTTGTATGATTTGTATGTAACAGTGAATGAACAATGAAAACAATAATTCAACTTCAACGATTCAATATTATTAAAGAATAATACGAGTACTCTTAATTAGTACTAGGGTTTACAACCTTGAATCTTAACAAAAACTCGATCTCACTTAATTCTCTAATCGTACATAACCTTAAACCTAGGAGATCCTTTTATAGACTAAGGATTCCTTTACAAGATAACTATCACCTAATCGTATAAGATATACACAATATCTTTTCTATAATTATCTTTTACAAAAACATAAACCGTACTAACTTCTTCATATAACCATACTAACTGTTCTTGTCTTCAAAACTCATTAGCAGTACTAACTTCCATATTCAGCCGTACTAACTGCTTAAGCTTAATTCCTAACAGACTTCATCTGCATTTCAGTCGTCTTTATCATTAGCTGGTCGCCCTAGTCCTACATGACAGCTTACCTTACATCAGGCGTTAGCCTGAGCCCAGACTTCCTTGCTTGCAAGTCGTGGTACTGTACGCATGTTAGTGCGACCACCCACGTCACCACCCATGCACTTCTCAGCTCACTCTCTTCTGTCATCACCACCTGCGTCACCATCTCGTAGACGACCCCGATCACCTACTCCATCATCACTTTCGTCTCATGATTTGCCTACCCCACAGAGACATCGCTTCAGTGACTCATACCTCGAGGATGAGGATAAGGATGTTGACCCTAAGGAGGAACCTCAGGAGGAGGAGGAGATGGAGCCTGAGGATGATATCCCACCAGACCAGAGTCCCGCACCCCTAGTGCACTCACCAGGACCTGGCTCTCCCTGGCACTTGCCGGACACACCAGAGCACCCCTTTGAGTTGGCCTCGCCTCCTCACTCACCCGAGCCAGAGTTCCCACCGGCCCCAGACACACCGTCAGAGATTTCCTCTGAGGCTGCTGAGCGTGGAGAGATGGGTCAGATTTGGGATCAGATAGTCGCCAACGAGAGGAGGATCAACCATCTGACTGATCGACTGGTTGGCGTATCTGCTGCGAGATTCGGAGAGGTGGAGCGAGATATGGGGATAGTGTATGGTAGGACCACATCATTGAGACAGGATTTGATAGACTGGCGTGATATGATGAGAGACTTGCAGAGAGCCTTCATGACTGCTCGAGATACCGACAGGACTCTCTGGCGCAGAGTCATAGAGCTGCAGACAGAGAACACTCAGCTCAGAAGAGATCGTGAGGGACATCCGCCGAGATCATGGCTAGTTTCATATAGGTTCTTGATTTTGTACCATCTCTAAACTGAGGAGTCCTTGGTTAGAGATGTTAGTCTTGTTGTATTTCAGTATCGTCTATGGCGATCACCTATCATTTTGTTTTGTTGTATTTCCAGAACTATGTATCGATGTTGATATTGTTATGGACGGATTTTGTTTTGAGCGTGAATCTTTTGATTGTGATAGTATTCCTATTGTGGCAATTGTTATTTGTGTTGGTATTCCATCCTGTGATGTTCACTTCCTTGCGTGATGTATCTTGTGGTTTGGAATCTTATGGCTCTTATAAATTGTGATTTAGATCGATGGCACCGAGGCGAAACCCAGCCAGGACTACCCGAACAGGGCCTGCTGTTGTTAACACCGGTCGTCGTGGTCGGCGTCCCGCTCGAAACGTCGACAACCAGAATACCGACAATCAGAATACCAACAACCCTACCGATAACGATTAGAATGTTAACCATGAGGGCGTCAATGGTCACACTCCAGCCAACACTCCTCCTGTAAACCAAGCTCTAATTGATCAACTCGTGGCTCAGCGTGTTGCTGAACTGTTAGCCGAGTCGAATCACTCGAACACCTCTGCTGGAACTCTACCACATAACAGAAACCGTGGTTGTACGTACAAAGAATTTTGGAGTTGTTAGGAACACGTTCAATTAATATCAAGTATCGGTCATTAAGTTTTGTAATAGGTTGCTTAGTTATAAGGCTTATATGTTTATGATTATGTCTAGGCTTATGAAGTAAGCCCATGGGCCTAGGCTTAAGGCCTATTTCGTGAACAAGGAAGGAAGAGGGAGTGTTGCCCTAGCTTCCTTCCCTATAAATACTTCATGTAACATACTCTTATAGTTGTTGGTTATTTCATATATGTTATTAAACCTTTGCTACTCTTTTGTATGACATAATTGAACTAGCTTATTTATCTCTATCTCATCTCTCTCTTTCATATACTTGTATTTATGTCATTAGGGTGACCTAACAAGTGGTATCATCGCCAAAAGATAGTTGTGAAGTGTTACATACCATTTACTATTTATTTTGTTTGGTTTTGTGTTTTACTTTCTGACGAAATCTTCTTCCTAGCACTTGTTTCTCACGCTTGTAAAGTGTGTAGAAGTCTATAGTGTTTAGGAGTTTGATTTGTAGTCGAAATAGGATTTGTTTTGCTTTAAAATTAGTTAGGATCGTAATTTTCTTAAGTTACCTGTTGGGAACACGTTTTTGTATTAATTCAAGTATTGATCATATTGTAATAGGTTGGTTTGGCTTTTAGGTTTGTTATTAGGCCCAGCCCGTGTAAAAGGCCCATGGGCTGTGTCGTTTATTTATTTAAGTATGTTTATGTAAGATAATTAGGGCTACAAGCCCATGCTCATGTAAAACTATAAATACCCCCTCCCACCTTACGGAGAGGGTTGGTTGATGAATGCACTAAACATTTCCATATTTTTGTTAATCATCTTCCACACACTCTTTCTCTCTCTAGATCTAGGGCTTATTAGTGGTTAATCTAGGTAGCTTGTGTGATAACTGATAATTAAGAGTAAAAACAAGTGGTATCATTCGCCTAGGGGTAATTTAGGTTGTTAAAAGATTAGATCTAAGAAAAAATCAAAAAATCCAATAAGTTACTGTTCACGTACTGTTCATCCGATAAGTTATTGTTCATTAATCGAGTTCTGTGAGTTAGTCTAACATTTGGTCTAGTCGAGCAACATTGATCGAGTAACTGGCTATTCATCGAGTTAGGTGATATAGTCGAGCATCATTCATCGAGTAACTACATCATCGAGTTAGATCAAGTAGTCGAGATTGCTAAGGTAATCGAGCTTCTAAGATTGATCGAACATATTACCTTGATCGAACTTCTTAGATTGATCGAACTTTGATGAAGCGAAAAGTGTACCGCTTTTAAGGGGTCATTTAAGCCTTAAATCGTATTTATTTGATCAAATATTGCCCTAAATCGTTCCTTTTGTCATTTTAGGTACTTTTGAGGAGAAATCTGGAAAAGGAGGCATTTTGGACGTTTTTGGAGCATTAAAGTGAAGAAAACGACAAAGTCTCAAAAATCGGCTAAAAGTTACTCTTGACGGCGTCAGACTTTACTCTGGACGGCGTCATGCCTTGGCAAGAAAAGTTGGACGTGAAATTTACTCATGACGGGCCAGTGAAAATAGCATGTGAATTCTGAAGGCGTCACGCTTTAACTTGATCAAGGGCGTCACGGCTTAAATCATAAGGGGACGGCGTCACGTTCATGATTGGACGGCGTCAAGCCTTGATAAGCCAGAATGGATTTTTGAAGAGCTAAAGAGGGACGGCGTCAAGATGGTCATCCGGGAACCCTAAAAGCGGCGAGGTGACGGCGTCACACTCCATAAGGTGACGCCGTCAGATCCAAAAATCTATATATAGTTTTCTAATTTTTTGTCATGAGAGAGAGCTTAGTGTGTGGAATTTTGGGAGAAAACCCTAAGACGATTTTAGCATCTTTTTCAGGGCTTTTTGCCTTGAGATCTTCCATGTTTCATTAAAAGATAAGTTATCAATTAATCATTCAATATGTCTATGTGTTGTTTGATTCTATCTTATTCTTGTCTTTTGTTTAACATGTTAGGCTAAATTTATCTTGTGTTTGCTTAGATCTAATGAAACCTAGCTATTGATTATTGGTTGTTAATGTGTTATTAGTTGTATTGGATGATTGTTTATCTATGTTAGGCTTAAGAAAACTGGCTAACTTCCTATTCGGTAACTTGCTTGAACGTCTTAAGAAACATGAACCAAACGCGTACTAAAGGTTTTTATGGTTGTATTTAATGCACAAGCGAATTCTAGTGATCCCATGTTAGGAGCTTCCTAGCCGGCTCGACATAGGAGTGAAGTAGGAGCTTGTAGAGTTGGGGAAGTAAGTACGCCACCCCACGAATGGTATTAAGGAATACACCCGTCATCCACGCAACTAATACACACTAATTAACCGGTAAAAGATAGTTAGGGAGTAAGGAAATCTAAGTAAACACATTTCTCTACACATAAGTTTCTCACCACATTTTATTTTCAGTTATTTATTTTATTTGCATTCGTAGTAAATTGGGTTAGTTGACTAGCAACTAATTCCGCCCACTCTATCAAAACCGAGATTTTACTTGCTTTCATAAAAATATAAAAACATAAAAAGAATCTTCCTCAACCCTTAGACCTAATTAGAGTAGTCTTTCATACCTAACGAACACTATTCCCTGTGGAGAACGATCAATCCCCCGTACTTACCACTACACTATACTACATCGGTCAGGTACACTGCCTGGTGGGGTTGTAAGCCTCTTGAGATCCCTCGAGAGGTAAAACCTGTTGTAAGGTTACAAAACCACGCAATCAAGTTTTTGGCGCCGCTGCCGGGGAATAGTTATTGTTTAGGTTGAATTTTTATTTTATAGGTCTACTCACTAGATTCCTTTCTAGTGAGATTTTTATTTTCTTTTTCTAGGTTTTCTTTAGTCTATCTTATTTCTTTGTGTGTTTGTTCGTAATTTCCATTGACTCTTCCGTTCACCATTATGGAGAACGCGAATCCACCATACCACCAACCACGTAATTCACCCACTCCATATGACATCTTGATGTTTAAACAACATAAAGATGAACCTCTCTATGATGCATGGACTCGTTTTAAATATTTACTCCAAAAAGTCCCTCATCATAACTTCGATTTTTGGTCCCTAACTCAAATCTTTTACAATCATGTCGACCGACATGCCCAAAGGGACATTTACCATATTGCCGGCAGGGATATTAGGGAATTAAGTGCTGAGAAAGCATGGGAAGCTATTGAAGAGTGTGCCCAATATTATTATATAGTAGACAACCCAACAAACGTTAGTACAAGTCAATTGACCACAAATTTCAAGGATCATGAAACAAGTTTGTTTGGGGATGAGGGTAGAGTTGAGCCACCTAGCTGCATGTCATGGTTAGGCACTACCATAATACAGGGTGAACACTTAGGTGATCTTGATGTGATGGAGGATCTAGCCGAGCATGATCACATTGATCAAAAAGACCTAGGTTTTATGATCGATGACGATGAATCTCAAGAAACACATGATGAATCTTTTGGGCAATTTGAATATAGCAGTCAGAATATTGAGGATAATCCTTATGATTCGGATATAGAAGTTGAGATGCCTAGAGAAGCACTTGAGATACTAGGGAAAATGTTAGGGTTAGATTCTACTAAAACACATGATGAGGATATAGGTGATCTTGACACAAGGAATGATGAGGTAAGTAACATAAGCCCACCAAGTACCCCACAAGTCATACCATCATTTGAGGCACACACACCACCCGTGACTTACCCGGAAAAAGTAGAAGAGACTATAGGAACCCCAATAGAGGTAGAGCCCTTGGACCAAACACAACTAGAAGAAATAGGTTTGAATACTTGTAGTCACAACCTTTCTTTTAGTTCTATGGAAGTTCCTAGTTTTGATGAACCGGAGCCTCAACCAAAACCGTTACCTAATCTTCCATCTTTAGATGTGAACTTAGGAATTGAATTAGTTCCCGACCCACCCATCAAACCATATAGTCCAGGTAGTTTTATGTTGAAGGTAGTAGACTCTAAGCCTTGTAGAGAGGAAGCTGACATAGGAGTAAACCATAACCTTTCATACTTACATCACCCATTCATGATTAATCACAAGAAACATTATGGGTTTAAACCGGGTTTATTAGGTCAAAGTGGATTCTTAACTTGGAGTCTCTCGAAGTTGATAGAAGATGATCCCTTTCTAGGAGAAAATCTTAATCCGCCCACTAACCCAATTGAATTAGGTAAGGTTATGATGATAGGATCCCGCACCTTTGAGCATATAATTCATCCACCACTCTTTCCTCACGTGGCATACTCCTACCGAGTTGGTGTGTATCGCTACTATCACCCGCACTTAATCCTAAGTGTAGGGAAAACCTCTCCTTTATCCGTTAAATAAGGGTAGAGTCAGGCTCGTGACTCGAACAAAAACAAGCGCTTATTGGGAGGCAACCCAAGCTTTATTTGCTTTGTGTGTTTATTTATTTGTTTGTTTGATTTTATTTGTTTCCGTATGTGTGTTTAATTTTTATTAGTATTGATTCAGGTTCAAAACTAATTTGTGAAAATGCTTTATGTTGTTTTTAACTTCGTCTTAACTACATATAAAGGTATTTTGCAAAAATAAGTGTAAGGGAAATCTAAATCGGTTTATTAGAACACAAATTAACATGAATCGTAATAATAATAAATTAGCATACATATTAGTATTTGTTTGAGTCAAATGCTTGTATCGAGTCATAATGATGTTTTGCAGGATTTCCAGGAAGTAAGGTAAAGGTTTTTCTAGGAATTTTCCGGAAACTTAAAATGAGAATTTTTGTCAGGTCATTTCTGACGGCGTCAGGGGTTATAACCTGACGGCGTCAGATTTAATTTCCAGAAATTTTTGAAAGTTTTGTTTTCATAAAAAGTTTTTATTAAATCTCCAACTTATAATCTCCAGGAATCTGCAAAATTATCAGTCCACAAGCATTATATCCTTATATATAGATTTTTCCCGCCGATGTTATGCAGGTTTTCGTGTTTGTTTTCTCAGGTTTAACAGGTTATTTTGGACAAGAAAATGTTTTTGGATCAAGCTTGTGGCGATGCATTAGTCATGGAGCTTCAACATTCTCTTTGGAGGAAGATCTAACCGTGTAATTTCATTATCCACCGAGCGAATCAGGGGAGTATTTGATTTCATTCTTTTACTTTTTGCTTTTACATCTTATTATTTGAACATTGGGGACAATGTTCATCTTAAGTGTAAGGGGAGGGTAAAAGTACGATTAGAGAATACAATTGCGCTTGATGTTTGTTTGTTTAATGGTAGATGTGTAATAAAACTGAGAGAAATACTTGTTAAGGTAATTTTAGTGCCAAATTTAAAATTTTTTACAACATATAGGAGTGAAACTTTGATCTTAATGAGCGTCTCATGGATAGGAGTTATATGACTAGCACAAAAACCGTACCACTAAAAAATTTTCCACCCCAAATATGTGAGGTTCGCCCCTAGAATTGGTAGGAAAAGCATTTATGCTATGATGTGTGTACCGGTAGCACTTAGATTCTAGAACTTGCGTTAGGACCATTCCAAGGCCACAAGTGAGACTACATTCGTGTAGTTAGATTTACTACATGATAAGAGGCATTAGGATTAACCCATTGTTTTACACCTGTGTTTTTGTTATAATTACTTTGGCTACATTGGTCAAGTAATTCTCCCACACCCTTTGCGTTGTACTCATTTTTAGTACACGATACCCTAGTACACCCCTCAGAGCCTATCTTTTCGTTTCGACCTTTAAGCATTTTACTTGAAGGAAGAATTTGTTACACCCCACTTAAATGTACACCCAAATCGCCTTAGCCTACCTTGTATGCACTCATTTTTAGTGCATTATTGTTACAACATTTGTTTAAACCCAAGTTAATTATCTAATTGATTACATGGTTGCTAAGTCGAGTCATATCCTTGTACATATTGTTTTGGGACGATTGGGACTCATGGGTAAAGTACTAGTATAATGGAGTAATGGGGAAGAACATCATTTATTACCCCCATATGTGCTAAATATTTTAAAAGTACTCCAAGTTTTTCAATTATCTTAATTCGAGTCATTAGATTAGTATTTGTAAAGTTATGTAAAAATTCAAGTGTAAGGGGAATGCAATGCCCCTATAATGTATTATTTTGGATGGTAGGGCAAAAGTGTATGCAAAAAAAAAAAAAAAAAAAAAAAAAAAAAAAAAAAAATCAAGAAAAACACAAAAAAAATGAGAAAATGAAAAATAGAAAAAACATACGGACTACCATCCCGTTTTATTTTATGTTTATTTTATGTTTTTGTTATTTTGTTATTTCGTTTCTAGCTTAAGATTGAGTCGAGTCTTGGCTTAGCAACATTGTATAGTACATGTAATTGATCAAGATTTTTAACTCGCCACCAGTAAAATATCCTTTATCCAACAAAACCGTGTTTTCCTTTTCCCTACACCTAACGTTATAACCCATTTAAAAGCCCTCTTTGATAGTTTATCTTTGGTGCTTACGCCTAGTGGAGGAGGTTTTCGATCCTTTCCCAAGCCTATGGTAATCTATTTGCTATGACAGGTAGTGAGAGATATTATCCGTTTTCATTTATGAGATTTATTTTGATGACACTTGAGAGATGTGAGTATCTAAACACTACTTGTGAGGTGCTAGTTTGTAATCTCCGTGCTTATTATGATTAAAGTGGAACGAATATTTGTTGTAATTACTTTTATGTTAGCATTAAATGACCCCTAACTTGTATTTTGATTAGAATAAAAGCGCATTTGCTTGAGGACAAGCAAATCTCAAGTGTAAGGGTATTTGATGAAGCGAAAAGTGTACCGCTTTTAAGGGGTCATTTAAGCCTTAAATCGTATTTATTTGATCAAATATTGCCCTAAATCGTTCCTTTTGTCATTTTAGGTACTTTTGAGGAGAAATCTGGAAAAGGAGGCATTTTGGACGTTTTTGGAGCATTAAAGTGAAGAAAACGACAAAGTCTCAAAAATCGGCTAAAAGTTACTCTTGACGGCGTCAGACTTTACTCTGGACGGCGTCATGCCTTGGCAAGAAAAGTTGGACGTGAAATTTACTCATGACGGGCCAGTGAAAATAGCATGTGAATTCTGACGGCGTCACGCTTTAACTTGATCAAGGGCGTCACGGCTTAAATCATAAGGGGACGGCGTCACGTTCATGATTGGACGGCGTCAAGCCTTGATAAGCCAGAATGGATTTTTGAAGAGCTAAAGAGGGACGGCGTCAAAATGGTCATCCGGGAACCCTAAAAGCGGCGAGGTGACGGCGTCACACTCCATAAGGTGACGCCGTCAGATCCAAAAATCTATATATAGTTTTCTAATTTTTTGTCATGAGAGAGAGCTTAGTGTGTGGAATTTTGGGAGAAAACCCTAAGACGATTTTAGCATCTTTTTCAGGGCTTTTTGCCTTGAGATCTTCCATGTTTCATTAAAAGATAAGTTATCAATTAATCATTCAATATGTCTATGTGTTGTTTGATTCTATCTTATTCTTGTCTTTTGTTTAACATGTTAGGCTAAATTTATCTTGTGTTTGCTTAGATCTAATGAAACCTAGCTATTGATTATTGGTTGTTAATGTGTTATTAGTTGTATTGGATGATTGTTTATCTATGTTAGGCTTAAGAAAACTGGCTAACTTCCTATTCGGTAACTTGCTTGAACGTCTTAAGAAACATGAACCAAACGCGTACTAAAGGTTTTTATGGTTGTATTTAATGCACAAGCGAATTCTAGTGATCCCATGTTAGGAGCTTCCTAGCCGGCTCGACATAGGAGTGAAGTAGGAGCTTGTAGAGTTGGGGAAGTAAGTACGCCACCCCACGAATGGTATTAAGGAATACACCCGTCATCCACGCAACTAATACACACTAATTAACCGGTAAAAGATAGTTAGGGAGTAAGGAAATCTAAGTAAACACATTTCTCTACACATAAGTTTCTCACCACATTTTATTTTCAGTTATTTATTTTATTTGCATTCGTAGTAAATTGGGTTAGTTGACTAGCAACTAATTCCGCCCACTCTATCAAAACTGAGATTTTACTTGCTTTCATAAAAATATAAAAACATAAAAAGAATCTTCCTCAACCCTTAGACCTAATTAGAGTAGTCTTTCATACCTAACGAACACTATTCCCTGTGGAGAACGATCAATCCCCCGTACTTACCACTACACTATACTACATCGGTCAGGTACACTGCCTGGTGGGGTTGTAAGCCTCTTGAGATCCCTCGAGAGGTAAAACCTGTTGTAAGGTTACAAAACCACGCAATCAAACTTCTTAGATTGATCGAACATCTTATGTTGATCGAACTTCTTACATTGATCGAGCAACTTCACTTGATCGAGCAACTTAAGGTAGTCGAGTTAGGCTATTACTTAAGTTAGTCGAGAAATATAGTCGAGCAACATAGTCGAGTTAGACTATTTCTTGTTCACTTGATCGAGCATCTGCTTCACTTGATCGAGCAACTCAACATAGTCGAGTAACTTTAAGTTGATCGAGTAATTTTTAAGTTGATCAAGTTTCCTCAGTAAGGTGATCGAGTTTCTGGATTTCTTAAGAGACTAATCGAGTTTCTAGTGTAAAATCCTCCGAGTTTCAACGATTGAAATCTCCGAGTTTCTAGAGTAAAATCCTCATAGTTTCTTTTCGTTTTTCACCGTTAAACAATCTAATCTACAACAATAACCGTTATTATCCTTTAAAGATCCTTAAATCATCACAAGTTACTTCACAATGTCTCAACCACCATACAATCCCTATTTCTATTATCAACTACAACAATATCCACAACAACAACATCATCAACAACAACAATATCATCAGCAACCACAACAATTTCATCCTCAATATCAACAACAACATGCTTTTGTGCAACAACATCAGTTTTTCCCTCAACAAACAGCACCTCAGCAACAATTCATGCCACAACCTCAGATGCAAAACTACCAACCTTCATCAAGAGAACCTCACTGGTTTACAAAGATGTGTGAAGCTATCAGTAGTCAGCAATCTTGACATGAAGCAGGATCATTTGAATCTCCACCAATGCTGACACCAGGAAACTATGTGCAATGGTCTAGTCGGTTTATTAGATTTGTTGAACTAAGAAAACCTCATGGTCCATATCTAAAAAAGGTCATCATGGAAGGACCTTATCAAGTTCCTTCAACAGTGGTTCCGGGTGATCCAACTACTATACCTCCACGAGAAGCATCCACAACTCCCGTTCCAGTAGCTCAATATACTAATGAACAAATTTTACAGCAAGAAGCTAATGAGATGGCCATGGCTTACATACTCCAGGGAATTCCTAACCCAATCTTCAGGAGTATTGATGCTCAGAAAACAGCCAAGGACATTTGGGAGCATGTGCATCTTCTGATGGAAGGCACATAATTGAACCAAGAGGATCTGGAATCCAAGCTCTACATGGAATACAATAACTTCATGATTGAACCAGGGGAATCCTTAGAATCATACTATCACCGCTTCACCAATGTTGTCAATGATATGGAACGTCATAACATACCTCTACCAAAGATTGCTATCAACTCCAAATTTCTAGGATGTCTTGGACCAGACTGGCAGAAGTATGTGACATTCGTGATGCAAGCCAAAAAGATTAATCAAGTTTCATATGGGCTTTTGTATGATTATCTAAAGCAACATCAAACTGAGGTAGACAAGGACATTGCAGCAAGAGGAGGTTATTCACAGGCACCAAATTCAAACTCTCTTGCTTTGATAGCTCAATCATACTTTCCACCATCAAACCAAGAATTTGTTCCACAACCTTCTCAACCAAGTTTCCAACCACAACCAAACAATCAAATTGTTCCTTATGAAGCACCATCTCAAAATTCTGATAACCAACTGGTCCCATACAACAATACCGACTCCACGTTCTATTCCAATGCTGATTATGATGAAGAAGATGATGTGTTCAACTCTCTCAATGAAGGATTTGCATTAATTGCAAGAGAATTCAACAAATTCTCTAACAAGTCAAACAACCATCTTCGTTCGTCATCAAACACCAGGAACCAAGCAGTCGTTAATGATGGACGAGTTGAGATTCAGAATCGGTCTTCTGGTAGATTTGGGTCAGGAAACATGGGAAATTCTGGTACAAGGTTTAACTCAGGGGGACAGAGGTTCAACACAGCTGGGGGAAGTAGAAATAATATGGGGAATGCACAGAGGGGAATTCAGAATGTTTGCACTGGAAAAAGAGGCATTGCTAACACGGCAATCACTTGCTACAATTGTGGTGGAAATGGGCACATGGCTAATGCATGCCCTAAGCCTCGAACAATGGGAAGTGCATTTCATAAAGAAGCTCTTCTGATGGCTCTCAAGGATGAAAAAGCTGAAGGAATGTTGACTCAGAACGAGCAAAGCTTTATGGCCAATGCTTACTCCGATGATGAGATGGAAGACTTGGAGGCCAATGCTACAGTGATGCTAATGGCCAACATGCAGGAGATGAATGTGAACGAGACAGGCCCGGTTATGATACCGATGGCTTATCTCAGGTACTTGAATCAGAATGTCATATTCATGAGATTGCTTCACCATCTGCATCTTCATCTTCACAAGAAAATCTTGTTCAAAATGATTCATCATTCTCGTCTCAAGGAGATGATCAAATAAACACTGTTGTTTCATTCGATGATGATAACACCAATGTTTCATTTGATGATCCTGTTGATGATGAAAATCATGATCATCTTGAACAAGATGATCTTATGCCTGATCAAGATCCAGAGCTTATGACCTTATTGCTGACCACCCAATCACAATTAAATGCACAAAAGTCACAGATTGACAAATGCAATGAGATTAACCAGAACTTAAAAGCTAAAATTGCAATGTTAACAAAGGACAATGAGTGCTATAAAATACAACTTTCAAGTTATGAAAAACAAGCACAACATGAGAAAGGCTTTGAGGTTGCATTCCAAAAGACATACGTTCAGGTCAAGGATTTAGAGCATCAAGTTCGTGAGCTAACTGTTTCCAAGGCTGATTTGCTTTCTCAAAAAGAACAAGAGCAATTTGAATTCAAAAAACAAATTGACATCTTGAATTCTGAGCTGTTAAAAACTCAAACAGAGCTTTCAACATCTCAAAATGATCTTCTTGTAGAAATGCAAACCACTAGGAAACGAGTTGACTCATATCTTGGGGAGATTGTGGACTTGGAATCCAAGCTCAAAGAATTTCAGAATGTTGTATATAAAACGGGTAATTCAGTGACACAAATTCAAAGACTAACTGTGAAACCGAGTCCTAAAGGATTTGGATTGGCAATTGGCTGTGACCAACCACGTTTTTTACAAAAAGCACTCAAAGATAATCCTAAGTTATACAATGCAGAATTTCTGTTTGATGATACGTTTCAACGTGTTGTTGTGTTTAGTAATGATGAAGAAATTGAATATCTTAAACATAAGAATGAGAGTCGATCAAAGTCAGACAAAGATTTTTCAAGAGTACCATATGATTATTCAGCAAGACCTCACATCAGCAAATCTTTTGTTCCTCCAAAGGACAAACTAGAACAAACACTGTCTATGACTAAAACAAATCCTTCTTCTGAAGTTGCTCCTGTTACCATTCCTGATACACAAATCAATGGTCCAAACGCTACTGTAGATCCAAAAATGCCTCAACAATGTCGAATTCTTCGATATTTTAAGACATTTATGGATGACATTATACTTTTGGAACAAGCGATAGAATTTAATTCTGAAATCAAAATCTCTTCTTTATTTTCTCCTGCTGAGAGAGAAAAGAGAGAAATTTTTCAGAAACAATTCTTACCACATGTTAAACACCTGAGACTTTGTGCAACAATGTGGGAACAGGAACTACAGAATGAAGTTGGATCAATGATGAGTATTTTTAAAGCTAAAGATGACAAAATTGCAAAACAAAAGTGTCAAAAGAAAGCTTTAGAAAAAGAGGTCGATCGACTCTTGGAACGTGTTTTGTGTGATGATGTGATTTCTGTGATTATGAATTCTATTTTTGAATCTTGTCATGCAATGCTTGTTGATGATCATGCTGTGAATGTTGGAATGTTGCAAATTGAGATTGATAATTTTGTAAAAGAGAATGAGAGTCTTAGATAGATCAACTTTGATGTGGTAAACAAGTGTGAAAATGAAATTTTCAAACTTAACAAAAGACTGGAATGGTGTCAAAATCAAAGTGCTGAATTTGAGTTAAAGTACAAAAATCTAAAAGCATCTTTGTCATCTAAAGACAGTCATGTTTCTGAATCTCAAAAAAGCACCGAAAATAATGTTTTACGACACAAAATTTTTGAGTATGAAAAAGAAATTGATGAGATTTGCAAAAACAGAACTGACACTGTTCGGTTAAACAGAATTTTGGATTCCAAAAATCAAGAACTTCAACACATCATTGTTGATTTGAAAAAGAAACTCAGAGTTTTAGAAAAAGGAAAAGCTGTGATTGCCCCAGGAATGTACACAGTAGACAAGCCAACTAAGCAAGCATCAAATCAAACCACTAATGTGAATACTTCCACTTCCACAGGACTAGGAAACAACTCTAAGGCTAGCAGATCAAGAAACACCTAGAGACAAAGGTAGTTTAGAATCTGGCGCCCTAAGAGTGGACTATCTAAGACTGAAGAAGTAGTAGTTAATGTTAGCAGTTTGAATAAAAAGCATGATATGTCAAAAGTAGAATCAAACTTGTCTAAGTCTAGTTCTATAGATGATGTAATGAATGCTAAATCGTTGAATGTTATGAATGATATTATGGTTGATGCTAGTTGTGTATTTTGTCATGCTAGTATATTATCTGGAAATCATGAGAAACGTGTTGCTAAAACTCTATTGACTCACAAAAAGAAATGATCTAGTGGCATTTCCTCTAGGCCCACTACTGCTGCCAAGTCCATATTAGGAAAACCACTACTAGTAGTTTCTGAAAAATCTGTTCCCAAACCCATAGATATATCTAGGACAAACAAAACACCAAGTGCATTTATTAGGAGAAAGGCTGAGACTAGTTGGACGTGGCAGCGTTGGTTGCAAAACACATCTAGCTTTAAATGGGTACCTAAAATGCTTAATACATGTGTTACTAACCAAACAGGAACCACCGTTACCAAACTTGCCTCTGTGTCAACTTCTGGTAATGCAGGTGATCCAAATTGTTTTCTGGATTGTTGATAGCAGTTGTTCCCGATATATGACCGGCAATCTCAAGCTTCTTGTAAACTTTGTTGCAAAGTTCATTGGAACAGTCAGATTCGGGAATGATCACTTCGCTGCTATTATGGGTTATGGAGACTATGTAAATGGGAACATCGAAATTAGCAGGGTTTATTACGTTGAAGGCCTAGGTCACAACCTTTTCTCAGTTGGACAATTTTTTGATGGTGATTTGGAGGTGGCATTCAGAGAGAAAACTTGTTTTATTCGGGATCTTCAAGGAAATGATCTGATGAAAGGGAAACACGACACTAGTCTATATACTATTTCCTTCGAAGGCATGACAGCTTCCTCTCCCATATGCTTACTTTCAAAGGCACATCCCACAAAGGTATGGCTATGGCACAAACGGATGTCTCATTTGAACTTCAAGACGATGACCGATCTTGCTAAGAAAAAGTTGGTCGACGGTCTTCCCAAATTCAGGTATGCCAAAGATCACTTGTGTCCTGCTTGCGAACAAGGAAAGAGTCATCGTGCCCACTTTCCTCCAAAAGCAGATCATAGCACAGATCATGTCCTACAATTGCTTCATATGGATTTGTGTGGTCCTATGCGTGTTCAAACCATCAATGGGAAACGGTACATCTTGGTAATAGTAGATGATTTCTCGAGGTGGACTTGGGTCTACTTTCTTCGTACCAAAGACCAAGCCCCTTCGATGATCATTAATTTTCTCACGAAGATTCAAGTTCAGGTTCGTAACACCGTCAGAATCATCAGAACAGACAATGGTACTGAATTCAAGAATCAAACTCTTCGGGAGTTCGCTGAGAAAAATGGTATTGTTCATCAAACGTCAATTGCTCGCACCCCTGAATAAAATGGAGTAGTCGAAAGACGCAACCGTACGTTAGAGGAGGCAGCAAGAACTATGTTGATTAATGCCCAATTACCAGACTACCTATGGGCTGAAGCTGTCTCAACTGCTTGTTACACCCAAAACCGATGCATGATCACCAAACGCCATGACAAAACACCATATGAGCTTATTCATGGTCGAAAACCAAATATCAATTACTTTCATGTCTTTGGAGCTCTCTGTTATCCAAAGAATGATCGTGATGATCTTGGTAAACTGAAAGCCAAAGCAGACATAGGAGTATTTGTTGGCTATTGTGAGAATTCGAAAGGATTCAGAATTTGGAATCGCCGTACTCGGGAAATTCAAGAGACAATCCATGCTAATTTTGATGAGCTCACAGAGATGGCTTCTGAGCAAAACAGCTTAGAACCCGCACACAACCGTCTTAACTTTCCTGAATCTTCAGCTGAACCATTACCGTTCAATAGAAAGGATATAGAAGACTTGTTTGCTCCTCTGTTCGATGACTCTCTAGTTAATCATGCCTCTGCTGTATCCACCAATTTCACTGCTCAAACCGTAAACAATCAAGCACCTGATACACCAGCAACTACTTCCACAGCAGTTGCTGATGACGCACCTCAACCAGAACCATCATCGTCAGTAGATCAAACACCTTCCACTTCTACACCCACGGCTGAAGATTCCCCCCACAACTCTGCTGCAGTACCCACACCATCAGGTTATGATGGAGATGCATTTTTTAATCCATTTGCTCCTGCACCAACCTTTCCTGATATTGCAGAATCTTCTACACGCAATTTGGAACCGTCAAACCTGCACCATAATTATCAACACTATCCATCCACTCATAAATGGACAAAGGACCATCCCTTAGTAAATATCATTGGAAACCCAGAAAACCCAGTCATGACAAGACAAAGACTCCATACAGACGGTGAAACCTGCATTTATGCACTCACCATTTGTCAAGCCGAACCCAAAAAACATTAAGGAAGCCCTCACCTATGACAACTGGATTGAATCCATGCAAGAGGAATTGGAACAATTCAAGCGGTTAGAAGTTTGGGAACTGGTAGAGAGACCAGATGGGTTTTATGTCATTGGATTGAAATGGATCTGGAAAAACAAGTTAGATGCAGATGGTACAGTTATTCGTAACAAGTCCCGGCTAGTCACAAAAGGATTCAGTCAAGAAGAGGGAATCGACTTCGAAGAATCATTTGCTCCAGTCGCAAGGCTTGAGGCTGTTCGCATGTTCCTGGCTTACGCGGCTCACAAGAACATAACTGTTTACCAAATGGATGTGAAGACTGCATTTCTCAACAACCAACTCCGGGAAGAAGTGTACGTTTCCCAACCAGAAGGCTTTGTGGACCAAGAACATCCGAATCACGTATATCGGCTAAAAAAAGCCCTCTACGGCCTTAAACAAGCCCCAAGTGTTAGACCCGTTTCCCGGGTATTGGGACCCCACCCTAGATGAGAGTAGATAAAGACCTTATGTGATTGGCCAGTCAACATATGTTGCGTTTTAGTCAAACCCGATAGTCAAAATATGACTAAAGTGGTTATATAATATGATGTATAACTAAAGGGGCCTAAGTTGCCATTGTGGTAAATGTGTTATAAGTTAGATTGTGGCCAAAATAAGAAGAATAGGACTTGAGGGGCTATTATTGCCATTATCCCAAAGTTGTATCCTAACTAATTATATCTAGGGATTTCTAGAGAAATCCACCTCATTCTTGAGTGTGAAGGCCGGTTCTAGACCAAGGAAAAGGAGGGAAAGATAGAGCTAGGTGATGATCTTAGATGAAGGAGATGAAGACCCATGTTTATGATTCTTCCTAGCTATAATCCCTCTTCAAGTAAGTATGTTCTTGATGTTAGTTAAGTTATAGTTTAGTGGGTTTTCATCATATAATCAATATATGATCATATGATGATATGAGTTGTAAGATGAGTATGTTTTGATGGGTTTTGATAACCCTTGTTATGTGTTTTATTGCTATGTTATTAGGTTTTGATAATTTGTCAAGGATGGTGATGATGATGATGGATCCTGGTGTTGATGATGATGTTCTTGTTGTTATGTAGCTTGGTTTGAGGTAAGTAAAATGATGATAGCATATGTTATATGGATTTCTTCATTATGTGTTATGTATGTTTATGTTGAGAAGATGAGGCTTGGATGTGTTGGTTAAGGCATGGTTATGCAAATGGGTAGATTTGGTAAGAATATAGAGCTTAGGTAGATACCGAGCTCTCGTGTGTAAGTTTGTACCCCCGCGAGTCAAGTAATGCTTTGAGATGAGTAAACAAGTGTTAGATTGTATGTCAAGTGTTTTGTAATGAATTGGAAGTCATTTGGTATGTTAAAGTATGTTTTATGTGTTTATGGGTTAAGTTAAGGGGTGTTTGGATTAGTGTCCATTTGTACCCATTTTGGGTAATGAACGGGTCAAACGTTAATGGAACATGTTTGATATGTTAAATGAATGATTTCTAGAAGATTTGGTGTAAAACGGAAGTGGTATAAGTAGTTTGATGTCATGAAATGGGTCAAAATGGGTTTTTAGTGGTGAAAACTGCAGATTTGTTCTTGATGGCCTTCTTGACAGCGTCCCCTTTTAATCCTCCAAAAACCTTTCTGGCGCGTCAAGGTTTGACGGCGTCACGATGTTCTTGACGGCGTCACGGGCACTATTCCAGATTTTGGTAAACTTCGAAAAATCATATCTTATAATCCGTAAGTCGAAAAGGGTCGTATGACCTATCGTTTTGAAGCTATTTGAGTCTAATTTCATTTAAAAATAGTCTCAAGGTCTAAAAGTTTATAGGTTTTTGTCAATGGTCAAAAGAGTGACCAGATGTCCATTTTAGTCAAGCGTTTCCGCGTCAAAAGTTTAAGTTTTTGGTATAAGCGGGCACGGGGTGTTACAAATTGGTATCAGAGCTTCGGTTTAAGTGAATTAGGTTTCCACTATAGGGTGCCTAGTCTTAAACCACTCGTAGAAGCTTGAACTTAAAGTATTAGTTGCGCGGAAATTAGTTGCTAAGTGTTAGGCGGATTATGATTTATGCTAGTTGAGCTTGTTGAGGATAGGTGATGTATGTGGGTTATAGTGTTATTGTGTATGAGATTCAAGTCCTTGGGGACTTGAGATGCTTAGATGATTAGTCGGCCGAGTACCTTGGTTGGTGCCGGTGTTGGTATTGTGATTGTGTGAAGTAAGTCCATAGAGGACTTGGAATGTTTATGTGATTAGATAGCCGTGCACCTTGGTTGGTGTCGAGGATTGTATTGTGATAGGTGAATGTATGATAGAATTAGAGTTATGAATGTGAGTAGCTATGCTAAGCGGTATTAGAGATGGGTTAGTAAATGGACTAAGATATGATGCCTTAGTTATGAGTTCGGCTATTGCTTGCGGCTAGTTAGATGATGATGCTTAGACATTGCTTGGTTATGCAATGTGATATATGATGCCATAGACTATGTGATTTGATTTTATGTTATGAATGTTTTAACACTTGTCGGACAAGTGTTAAGCATTATGATATGATTGCATTATATGATGTTAAGTGTTGTTGTTTATATGATGATAAGTCTATGGTAAGTTTATTGTATGTTTAAGTTTTATGTGATGTGCTTGAGAGCACGTTTGTGTAGTTAGTATATGAGTGAGATAGATGCATTAGAATGCGTATTATGTGTTGACCTAGTTGTGGTCGGTAAAGCTAAAAAGAAAACATTGATATGTAAAGAGAGTTAAGAAGCATGCTAATAAATTGAAAAAGCATAAATGCTTAACAAGATAAAAATGAGGAAGAAGTGAATAGAGAAGTATGTTTATAGCTATATGTTTTGAGAAGCATGATTTCTTATATGCTAAACTAAATGAGAAAGTTAAAGTGTAAAGTTAAGAAGTGATGAGAATATGTTACATATAAAACACGATAAATTGAAAAAGTACTAGTGATATATGGTATAATATGATGAGTCAAAGTGATGAATAAAATATAGATTGCGGCATTGCGCTAGAAGTCATAAGTGACTTGAAGTATGCTAGATAGAGATGTAAAACATGAATGTGATCATGTTAGTATATATTGAAATGGTAAGATGAGATTAGTTATAGTGTTATAGAATAAACCTATGTAAGGTTTGTATGCGTACAAGTTGAATAAACTAAATGAAGTGACAGTATGAAGTGAGAATATGGTCAACAAGGGTTGACGGGTAATAGTAAAAGTGTGTTGTAAGAACACGTAGAAATGTGTAAGTTGTAATGAATAAGCATTACATATAAATTGTCTAAATAAAAATGGCACGTAATTAGTGTATGAGTCAACTTGGGGTTGACGGGTGAAAGATAAGTGGCATTGTGGAAATGCGATGATAACAAATGTGCAAGTGTTATATAGAAACTTGTCTAGATAATAGAAAGCGTGATAGTGAATGTTGAGATTGCGTAAGGCAATGAAAATTGAGTATATGATAGTGTGCTTAATGATAGAAGTGCATGAAAGATAAAGCGAGTAAAGATGATAAGATAAATATAGCTTGGATCCAATGCTCTATGGCACGATGGTAAGGTGTCTTTATGACACAATGGTAAGGTGTCTTTATGACACAATGGTAAGGTGTCTTTATGGCACGATGGTAAGGTGTCTTTATGACACGATGGTAAGGTGTCTTTATGACACGATGTAAGGTGTCTTGATGGCACGAGGTTAAGTTGCCTTTACGGCATAATGTTAAGTTGCCTTTATGGCATAATGTTAAGATGCCTTTACGGCATAATGTTAAGATTGCCTTATGGCATGAAGGAAAGTTAGTGAGATTGGATCCAAGGCTAGTAAAGATGGAAAGTATAACAAGTACGAGTGTGATGTCGGAAGCGTATAAGTAGGATGGTTTATAGTTTCTTGATTTAAATGGATTGGGACGCCTTTTCATTTAAATGAAGAAATTGTAAATCACCGAACCATAAATTTGTATTTCTTGATTTACATAGATCGGGACGCCTTTTTATGTAAATGAAGAGTTACAAATAAGTGGGCTTATGTGTAGCCGATGTGACATGAGTACGGATAGTGATATGAGAAAGTAAAAAATTAAAATAAGTTAGACGTCATAAGAAAAGATAAATATGAATAAAACTTATAGCGGCGATAAGGTAATATGTGAAACCTTAAGTTAGACGTCTAAATTGAATTATGTTTTAATTTGATAAGTAAATTTGTGAGCATTTCTAGAATTTGATAAGAAAGTTTGCTTAAGTGTTGTGTGTAAGAAAATTTGAAGGTGCCGTTTGTATAGTGCTTTGTGTATTTTAAGATAAGTTGCCGGTTTGTGGCATAGATGCGCATTTTGTGTTATGTGTTATGTGAGATTGGCCGGTATATGATGTTAAGTGATGGTTAGTGCATGGGCGTATGTTGTGTTTATAGTAATGAAGTTTGACTCATATAGAGTCGAAGTAGTAGATTTTCCATGTGACAAGTAGTCATAGTTGGAAATTTTAGACAAGTTTATGATGAGAAGCGTGTTTTAGTGGATTATGAATTATGATTATGTATAGTGAGTTAGAAATTTGCGTGATCATCTAGATCGTTGCAAGAATTGGCTTAGGGAGCATGAGGATAAGGACATGTATATGTCATGAAAATAGTTTTGGATAGATTTAGACGAGAGATTTCGGGGACGAAATCTATATAAGGGGGGTAGAATTGTTAGACCCGTTTCCCGGGTATTGGGACCCCACCCTAGATGAAAATAGATTATGGCTTTATGTGATTGGCTAGTCAACATATGTTGTGTTTTAGTCAAACCCGATAGTCAAAATATGACTAAAGTGGTTATATAATATGATGTATAACTAAAGGGGCCTAAGTTGCCATTGTGGTAAATGTGTTATAAGTTAGATTGTGGCCAAAATAAGAAGAATAGGACTTGAGGGGCTATTATTGCCATTATCCCAAAGTTGTATCCTAACTAATTATATCTAGGGATTTCTAGAGAAATCCACCTCATTCTTGAGTGTGAAGGCCGGTTCTAGACCAAGGAAAAGGAGGGAAAGATAGAGCTAGGTGATGATCTTAGATGAAGGAGATGAAGACCCATGTTTATGATTCTTCCTAGCTATAATCCCTCTTCAAGTAAGTATGTTCTTGATGTTAGTTAAGTTATAGTTTAGTGGGTTTTCATCATATGATCAATATATGATCATATGATGATATGAGTTGTAAGATGAATATATTTTGATGGGTTTTGATAACCCTTGTTATGTGTTTTATTGCTATGTTATTAGGTTTTGATAATTTGTCAAGGATGGTGATGATGATGATGGATCATGATGTTGATGATGATATTCTTGTTATGTTATAGCTTGGATTGAGGTAAGTAAAATGATGATAGCATATGTTATATGGATTTCTTCATTATGTGTTATGTATGTTTATGTTGAGAAGATGAGGCTTGGATGTGTTGGTTAAGGCATGGTTATGCAAATGGGTAGATTTGGTAAGAATATAGAGCTTAGGTAGATACCGAGCTCTCGTGTGTAAGTTTGTACCCCCGCGAGTCAAGTAATGCTTTGAGATGAGTAAACAAGTGTTAGATTGTATGTCAAGTGTTTTGTAATGAATTGGAAGTCATTTGGTGGGTCTAAGTATGTTTTATGTGTTTATGGGTTAAGTTAAGGGGTGTTTGGATTAGTGTCCATTTGTACCCATTTTGGGTAATGAACGGGTCAAACGTTAATGGAACATGTTTGATATGTTAAATGAATGATTTCTAGAAGATTTGGTGTAAAACGGAAGTGGTATAAGTAGTTTGATGTCATGAAATGGGTCAAAATGGGTTTTTAGTGGTGAAAACTGCAGATTTGTTCTTGATGGCCTTCTTGACAGCGTCCCCTTTTAATCCTCCAAAAACCTTTCTGGCGCGTCAAGGTTTGACGGCGTCACGATGTTCTTGACGGCGTCACGGGCACTATTCTAGATTTTGGTAAACTTCGAAAAATCATATCTTATAATCCGTAAGTCGAAAAGGGTCGTATGACCTATCGTTTTGAAGCTATTTGAGTCTACTTTCATTTAAAAATAGTCTCAAGGTCTAAAAGTTTAGAGGTTTTTGTAAATGGTCAAAAGAGTGACCAGATGTCCGTTTTAGTCAAGCGTTTCCGCGTCAAAAGTTTAAGTTTTTGGTATAAGCGGGCACGGGGTGTTACACCAAGGGCCTGGTATGACAAGTTATCTGCTTTCTTACTTGCAAACCATTTTACTAAAGGAACTGTGGACCAGAATTTGTTTATACAAAAACACGGGGAGGACATTCTCATCGTACAAATTTATGTCGACGATATCATTTTTGGATCAACACATAAAAAGTACTCAAATGCTTTCGCAAAACTAATGAAAAATAAATTTGAGATGTCCATGATGGGTGAACTGAAGTTCTTCTTAGGACTGCAAGTTCATCAATCACCCCGTGGTATATTCCTTAGTCAGTCCAAGTATGCTCAGGAAATCCTGAAAAAGCATGGTATGGCCAGCTGTGACACCTATAACACCCCTATGTCTTTCTCATCCCTGAAGCTAGATGCTGACATACATGAGACACCCATTGATCCTACAAAATATCGTAGTATGATTGGGTCGATCATGTATCTCACAGCTAGCAGACCGGATGTTGTATTTGCCACGTACCTTTGCTCCCGATATCAGTCAAGACCAACTGAGCGGCATTTGTTAGCCGTTAAAAGAATCCTTAGATACATAAAGGGAACCATTAATTTGGGGATCTGGTATCCAAAGGATTATAGATTTGAACTTGTTGCATTTTCGGACGCTGACCATGCAGGGTGCTTAGACACACGCAAAAGTACATCAGGGGGAGTACAGTTTTTGGGTGACAAGCTCGTCTCTTGGCAATCAAAGAAGCAAGACTGCACATCACTGTCGTCTACAGAATCGGAATATGTCGCCATGTCAGCATGCTGCACTCAAGTCATTTGGATGCGATCTCAGCTGATGGACTATGGATACGTCTTCAACAAGATTCCTATGTATTGTGATTCCAAGAGTGCCATCGCTATTTCCTACAACACGGTCCAACATTCCAAGTCCAATCATATTGCTCTACGCTATCATTTCATCAAGGAGCATGTGGAAATGGGTACTGTTGAATTATACTTTGTGGGTAGTGAACACCAATTGGCGGACTTGTTCACCAAAGCCTTGCCCCATGAAAGATTTGTGGAACTGGTTCACCAAATTGGCATGAGGTGTTTGACTCTGGATGACTTAAATACTTTTCTTCTTCAAAATTAAAAAGAGTCAAACATCAAACTATCTTTGTAAATAATTATTGAAAAACACAAAAAGATTTTTCATTTTTTTAATATTTAAAAAAAAATAAAAAAATCTATAAGTGTGCAAAAGTGAAACCGAATCAAAATATGTTCTCGTCTTTTCAAAATTCTATTAATTTCAAATCACGAACATATTTTGAGGGGGAGAAATTTTTGCACATTTATCCTTCTCTTATCTTCATCAATATCTTCATCATAAAAATCAAAGGACTGAAAGTGTCATGTTGTTAAAAGATGTATCAAAAGGACCATAAGTGAACCAGGATTCTAGCAAAGGATTAAACATGTCATAATGTGAAGTATTATTTGCTTGAGGACTTGAGATATATTTGGGCACAAGTTTGAGGACCACAATTGTCAAAAGTACAAACAAACTTAAATAAAAGAAACGGACTGACGTTAGTCAAACACACAACACACACAGTAATTCACACTCACTTTCCCTTTCACTCTAAAATCCTCCCAGCCCGCCAAAACGAATAAGTCTCAAGAATTAAAGAATTTTAGTTTCTGATAATTTGTAAGTTTTTAATTTAATCCTTTGGGCACTATAATCATTTTGTGGTTGCTTCTATGATTGAATTTTAAGATTTGCGAATTAGGGTTTGTAGAACCGATTTGGGCATTTCTTGTTGGAAGTTATTTGATCTAATTGTGTATGTGTAAACGATTTACTATATGTTTAAGTAGATATTGCACATGTTTAATTAGATTCATAACCCCAGTAGGACTGATTGAATGTTTTAGGGTTTATGGCAGTCACATTGATGAGACTGTGAAGAACAGTAATGTGTTGTGATTATTTGAGTGTTGTTGTATGCATGTTTTTCAATGCTAGATCATGAGATAAATGTTAGATACTCATATATGCATAACATTTTGAATACCATGTATCTGAGTGTTTAATCGAGGTTCATATCAAGTTTCTTGCTGATTGTAACTTGATCAAGTTTGTTAAGATGATCGAGCATATTACTCAAGTATGATAAGGTGATCGAGTTGGTGCAAGATGATCGACTTTGTCTCCGAGTTAGGAGACAACAGTCAAACTAGTCGAGTATCTCCACTAGTCGAGCTGCTCCACTAGTCGAGCAAATCCTCTAGTCGAGCAACTCCTCTAGTCGAGCAACTCCTCTAGTCGAGCAACTCCTCTAGTCGAGCAACTACTCTAGTCGAGCAACTCCTCTAGTCGAGTAACTATTCTAGTCGAGCAACTCCTCTAGTCGAGTAACTATTCTAGTCGAGCAACTCCTCTAGTCGAGTAACTATTCTAGTTGAGTAAGCTGATCGAGTTTCTAAAAGCATAAGATGATCGAGTAACTATGATAGTCGTGGTTCTATGCTAGTCGAGTAACTATTCTAGTCGAGTAAGCTGATCGAGTTTCTAAAAGCATAAGATGATCGAGTAACTTTGATAGTCGTGGTTCTATGCTAATCGAGTAACTATGATAATTAAGGTTCTATGCTGATCTAGTTTCTGATCTAATCATTCTTCTTAAACTTATCTAGTTTTTATAAAGATGATCTCATGTTATCAAGTTTCTAAAACTTCTAAGTTTGTTTCAATGTTTTTCAAGTTTAACAAACTTATAAAACTTGTTTCAAACTTAAAATCTTTACAAACTTGAACATGAAATAAAATTATTTATAAAAACTGATTTGTTTATGTGGAGAGGGATTCCAAACACTTGGGATGTGAATCTTAGTAACGTGTTTGAGAGATATTTATGTATGAATGTGTTTAGCATGCGGAATCTACTACAACACACTTAAAAGAACACAAAGGTGGTGAGTTTATGTAAACGTGAGGATGGAATGAACAAGGAACACAACTTTAGTTAACACAAAACGATTCAATATTATTGATGAAATAATACGGATGATCTAAATGTCACCGGGATTACAAAGTAATCTTGAATCTTAGATTGTAAAAGGATTTGTGAGTTGAGTAACTAAGTTACTTGAGAGATAGTTCAGTTTTGGTTAATAGTTGGAAAGGTGCATGCATGAAGTGGTGACTCAGGGAACCTTTTATACGATAAGGTACCCCAATTACAAGTTGTCAAGTGGTTGAATATAATATGTTACTTTGACTATTCTAGCGCCTACAATTAAATACAACTACCAATGTACAACTCTGTAATATTCTTCTGTACATCACAGAAGACTAAACTACTTCTACATAACGTATAACAATGTACAAAGACTAATAATTCAACTAAATATCTATTACAAAATATCTAATCAACTTGACATATAGCTTGGCAGGCTCTTCATCAACTAGCAGTACCTTCTACCCAGAAGGTACTGTTAGTACATCTTCATACTCTTCAAAATCAACTAGCAGGCTCTTTGACATCTTTGGCAGGCTCTTTGACTTGAACATTTTATTCCCAACAATCCTCCCCTAAACTTGTTATTTCCATTAAAATACACAAGTTTCTGATGAATAAAATACATACCTTGAGGATTTGAGGGAACTCTTCCAAAAACCTTCACTCTCTGTTCTTCCTTTTTCTTTCACATTGCTCAAATATGCTCCTCAGCAAACTTTGAACAATTTCTGACTTCTCTTCATCTTTGTCACATCTTAATCTCTTGGAGATCATAGTTTTAAGCACTTCATAACTAAGTGGATACTCTTTCTCAGCCAACATAAAGAGTTCTATCCCACTTTGTGTGTAAAGATGATGAATATTGCTAAGGCTTAGAAATTCCCATGTTGTTGAAGGATCATAATAGGGAAATTTCCAATGAACATCTTTGGGATCAGGATCAAACATCCTATTGAATTCTACCCATAGTTCCTGTTCCTTAACATCAGTACTAGAATTTGTGTCTAGCCTAATCTGTACTAGATTCCACAATTCTTCCAAATCTGCTCTGTCACTTGCTCTAACTAAATTTTCAAAATTCTTAAAGATGGCAGACTGACCCCCAACCCTTATTATTTTCCATGACTTTCCTAATCTATCATGGTTGATCTCCCAATCAATAATAGGTCGTCTACAGCTAATTGGATCAGCATGTATGATAGTTGGCAAAGTAATTAACATCTTACTTACTTGCTCTGTGTCCAATTTTGCTACATCTTTCTTCTGAGCATCTTTCTTCTTCATAGAGGGCTTTGCATCAGATGGAACTTTGTAGTAAAGATTTTTGTAGGCTTGTAGATACAGGAAGTAGATTTCATCAGCAGATTTCTTCTTGAGTTGATAATCAGTCCAATTTGCCTGATTTTTCAGAAACCTTTTCATAAAAGTCACCTGATCTTTCTGAGATTTGCCCACCTTAAAACCTCTTTTCTGACTTTCTTTCATCTTTTCAAAAATATCAGCTATAGCTGCTTCCTTATACTTCTTGTTGATAATAGATTCAAGCTCTGCTGTCTTCTCATCAGAATTTAGATTCTTGTCATTCACTATTATTGCTGCTTGGCCTTTCACAATTGGATCATTAGCAATAATCCATTGCATCTGTGCATCAAAGGTTTCTTGAGCAATTTGAGTTTCAAGAAGAGTCTGAGCAGCATCTTTTTGCTCTTGCATCTCTGTAAGCAATCTTGAAGCTTCAAACTGTTTCTGCAGTTCTTCTTCATGAACCCTTTTGGCCTCTTCTTCTCCTAAAGCCATCTGAATTTGCTGTGTTCTTTTCAACTTCTTAGGCTTAGGCTCATCTTCAATCATAATGCTTTTGCCCTTATCCTTTAGAGTTGGTTCTTGAGATGGAGCAGAAGATTGCTCATCAGCAACAAAAATCCTCCCTTGAACAAACAAATTCCCTTGAGGCTCTAAATCCCTCTTTCTCTTGTATACTTTCTCAGCAGACCCTTTGTACTCCATAGCCAATAGCCTCTCTATCCTAGCAGGCTCTTGTTCTGGCCTAGCAGGCTCTTGCCCTGCACTAGCAGGCTCTTCATCATAAACTTGAGTTCCTTCATGGAATTCAAATTGAGCCTCCTCTTCATCTTCAGAACTATCCATCCTCCCCTTTTTGGAAGAGTGACCTAACCTATCAGCATCTGATTTTGAAGAACCAGATAAAACAACCTTTGCAGATCTTTTACCCTTTAGCTTCTTCACTTCACCCTCCAATTTCTTTACCCTCTTGACTAATTTGATGTTGATCTCAGAAAATTTCTTGCTTTGTCTTTTAAGAGCATCTTCTAAGAACTTCACCTTGTCTTTTAGTTCTTGCATTGTCTAAGGTGATTGGGTTTGTGATACATGATGTGATGATGTTGGTGATGTTGCTGATGGTACTGGAGATGGTATTGGTGATGTTTGATGTGTTGGTGAGATGTAACCAGTTGAAGAACTAGATGATGGTGATTCAGCTGATGGTGTTGGTTCTTCTGGATGTTGTGGTAACATTTCATCAAATAGTGGTATTTCCTCCCCTCTGAAACCAATTCTCATGTTTGAAAATACTTTGTGAGAAAGTTTTGGTGTTTCATAAAGTGAGTCTGTGGGACGTAACAAATGTTTTGATTTTGCAATGATGCATGCAATAAATCTTGGATACATCAAAAACTTTGTTTCACTATTCACATTTTTAGTCAATCCTTCAAAAATATGTTTGGAAAAATTGTATTTTCTGTTTGTAGCCAAGCAGATGAGAGCAGAAGCCATGTTTCCACTAAATTGCTCCCAAGAGGTTTTCTTCTGGCTCAAACAATGAAGGATTGTGTGAATCAAAAATCTCCATTGTGGAGTAAGATGCTTCTTTAGAAAAGTGAGTTTTGTGGAAGTAGCATGATACCCCATTCTTTCTAAATTTTCAAAAATTTCAGTATCTGGCAACTGACTAATACCATCAGAATCATCCAAATGAAGATGTCTTTTATGGATGACTCAGTAAGAGTCAAAAGTTTGCCATCCACTTTGGCCTTAATCCTTTGTTCCCCATTTTCAGAAGTTTTAATTTTAGCAGATTGCCAAAATTGTAAAATTTGAGATTCATAAATAGTGGGATTACTAGTAAAGCAAACCTGATGTAGGAGTTATTTAAAAAGTCCACTACTTGATGAAAAGAGGCATTATCCTCTGACTTTTCCAAAAATGCTAATTGATTGTGACGTTGGACAAAGTTTAGAACAACTGTGGAATCCATAATGAAAATTTTGAATATGATGGTGGGATTTGTTGGTAGTACTGGTAGAAGATGAAAGGTGTATGTGAATTATGATAAGAACTGATGAAAGATGATTTGTGAGAATTACTTTTAACCGACAATAATAAAGATTATAATAAGTAAATGAAAAGGCGGTTAAAAAGATCTTTTATATGTGAAATATAATATAATATAATCATCAGTAATTTACATAACTACCCCAACGGCTAATTTTAACTACCAGGCCCAACGGCTAAAACTTTTTCTGACAGGCTCAACGGCTATCTAGCAGTACCATTTTACTCTAGCAGTACCAATTTTTGAACTACCAGTACCTTTGAAAGTTTTGTAAAAATCCCTTATAGTTTTTAGCAAACTACCAGCTATCAATGGATTTGAGTTGTCTTTACCAAAAGCCGTTTGCTTAAGGACTAGCTAACTATTTACAATTAAGTATGGTTAGTTAACAACCATATAGTTTTTGGTAAACTATCAACCATCAACGGATTTGATTTGTCTTTACCAAAAGCCGTTTGCTTATGGACTAGCCAACTCTTAAGTTTGTAAAAACTTGGTGAGCTGAATACCAAAAGCCATATTGGCCTAAAGATGGTGCAATTTCCTTGGATGGAGGAAATTAAAAAAGGCAATGATGCTGTGTATCTTGGATGATTGGTTCAACAAGTGAAATCATCTATTAGCATGCCTTTGAGTTGAAACTTTTCTTAGTTTGATCTAGATAGAACTTTCTCCTTTAGAAATGCTTCATCCCTTCTAGATATGTGATCTAACTCTATCTTTTTCAACCTTTGCATCATCTTGTATGCTCTTGTCTTTTTCATTCATAAATTGGTTTTTCTTCCATTCTGGGCTATCATATCCTCCCCTGAGATTGTTACTCCCCTGAGATAGATAAAACTTTTGTTGCCCCTTTTGTTTGAAAGATCTCTTGTTTTGTTATCAACCTGAAATGTGTTAGTTGCAAACCAAAAGAACAAATTGCAAAACACTTGATCTATAGCATTTTAAACATTTAAGCAACAATATGAACAAAACATAGCAAATTTTATACTAGCAGGACCAATTATGAATTGACAGTACCTTTTGACTAACTAGCAGTACCATGTTTTAAAAGCTAATACCAGTTAATTTTATGAACAAAAACACATGTTTTTCAAAGATTTATCATTCCAATACCTCCTACAAGATATTTGAATCTACCTAAATCAAAAGCTTTGGTGAGAAGGTCTGCATAATTCTTTTCAGAATCAATTTTAACTACTTGAATTAACCTTTTCTCATTGCAATCCCTTATGAAATGGTGTCTGATTTCAATGTGTTTTGTTTTTGAGTGTTGAACTGGGTTTTTAATGATACAGATAGTACTGCTATTGTCAATATAAATAATGGTGTTAAGAAAATTGTACCCATAGTCAAGCATTTGATTTTGGATCCAAAGAACTTGTCCACAACAACTTGCACCAGCAACATATTCTGCTTCAGTTGTAGAATTGGCCACCATTGTTTGTTTCTTGCATTGCCAAGAGATTAGTCTGCAACCAAGAAATTGACATCCACCAGTTGTGGATTTTCTGTCTAGAGTTGCACCAGCATAGTCACTATCCGAATAAGCCACCAATTCAAAAGATGATTCCCTTGGATACCAAAGACCCAACCTAGGTTGACCCTTGAGATATCTAAAGATTCTTTTGACTGCTGTGAGATGAGAGATTTTGGGATGTATTTGAAACCTTGCACATACACATACTGAGAACATGATATCTGGTCTTGATGATGTAAGGTACATCAAAGACCCAATCATTGATCTATAATTGTGCAAATCCATATCTTCTCCTTCAGCATCCTTGAGTAGCCCTTTATCTGGATCCATTGGTGTACTTGCAACCTTAGAATCAGTAAACTGAAATTTCCTTAGGATCTCTGCCACATACTTATCTTGGCTGATAAATATGCCTTCATGAGATTGTTTCACTTGGAGACCCAAAAAGAAAGTAAGTTCCCCCATGGAACTCATTTCAAACTTACTATGCATAAGTTTTTCAAATTCTACACACAAGTCTTGGTTTGTTGATCCAAAGATAATGTCATCAACATAAATCTGCACTAGCAAGATGTCCTTCTTTGTTCTTTTGATAAACAAAGTTGGATCAATCCTGCCTCTTTGGAATCTACTTTCTAGTAGAAAACAAGCCAATGTTTCATACCATGCCCTAGGAGCTTGATGTAGACCATATAGAGCCTTGGTAACCTTATAAACCTTGTCTGGATACTCTGCATCAATGAAGCCTGGAGGTTGAGAGACATACACTGGTTCTTCAATTTCACCATATAAAAATGCACTCTTAACATCCATTTGATAGACAGTGAAGCCTATGAATGAAGCATAGGCAAGAAAAGCCTAATTGCTTCAAGTCTTGCAACTGGAGCAAACACTTCTTCATAATCTACCCCTTCTTCTTGAGTATATCCTTGAGCTACCAATCTTGCTTTATTTCTGATCACTATACCCCTTTCATCTTTCTTATTTCTGAACACCCATTTGGTTCCAATTGCCCTATGACCTTTGGGCAAATCAACCAATATCCAAACCTTCTGAATCTTGAATTGGAGAAGCTCTTCTTGCATTACTTCCACCCAACTTGCATCATCTAAAGCTTTGTTTATGTTTTTGGGTTCAGCCTGAGATAGAAAACATGAAAACAGGCATATATTGGAAATATCATGATTCTTTTCTTCATAAATAGAGGAGATAAACCCTTCTTCATCTGAAGACAAGACTTGAGATAAACCAACTTGAGATCTTGTTCTAACACCAGAATTTATACTACCAATCACATCATCAGTTGAGTGATCTTTGAGAATTCTAGTGTTGGGTGTTTTAGGAACTTCATAGGTAGATGGAAGATTACTAATCCCCACCTCTTCTGGTAAAGAATCATCTATTTGAACATTCAATGGCTCAGCAGTATCAATACTTGAACTAGCAGGACCATCTGGTGAACTAGCAGTACCATTGTTATTTGTACCACTTTCTTGATTCTCTTGATTCTGAGTTCCATGATCTCTTCATTGCCTTCATTTCTTGTGTTTGAAGGTTCTTCTTGACTTGAAGATAGATCCATTCTTTCCAAATTGGCATCCAGATGAAATCTTGATCTTTAGGAGTTTCAACATTATCTTCAAAACCTGCATCATCATTAGTATTTGTACCTGTAAACAGGCACATAATTCATAGATTCTGAAAGCCTATCAATATCAAACATCCAATCTGGTCCAATTCCTTTCACATTTGTTAGTTTCTCTTGAAACTCTATGTGAAGGTTCTCTTCCACTAGCCTAGTGCAAGTGTTAAACACTCTATAGGCCTTACTCTGCAAGGAATACCCTATCAAATAGCCTTCATCTGCTTTTCCATCAAACTTGCCTAAATGATCTTTGGTATTTAGAATAGTGACATGACAACCAAAAGGTCTCATAAAACTTAAAGATGGTGTTCTACCAAAGAAAAGTTCATAAGGTGTCTTTCTATGAGGTTTTGTCACAAGAACCCTGTTTTGTACATAACAGGCAGTACCAACTGCTTCAGCCCAAAATGAAATAGGCAACTTAGAGTCTACTAACATAGTTCTAGCAGCCTCTATAAGTGTTCTATTCTTCCTTTCTGCTACTCCATTTTGCTGTGGGGTTCTAGCTACACTAAATTCCCTTTTTATCCCTTTTTCCTTGCAAAAGTCATCCATAACCCTATTCTTGAACTCTGTCCCATTGTCACATCTGATGATTTTGACTTTCTTATCAGATTGGTTTTCTACCTCAGTGATATAAGATTTAAGAATCTCACTGGTTTCATGTTTAGATCTTAAAAAGAAAACCCAAGAAAATCTGCTATAATCATCAGTAACAACCAAACAATATCTTTTACCATTCAAGCTACACACATTAGTAGGACCAAAGAGATCCATATGAAGCATATGTAAAGCCTGAGAAATAGAGTTTTGGGTCTTGGGCTTACAAGAAGCTCTATGTTGTTTGCCTTTAAGACAATCAACACAGGATTGGTCATTTTGGAAAATCTTTTTGGGTAAACCTCTTACCAAATCATATTTTGCAATAGTGTTGATTGTTTTAAAGTTTACATGACCAAGTCTTCTATGCCAAAGCATAGATTCATCCAATGAGGCTTTTGCTACCAAACAAGTTAAACTCTCCTTAGGATCAATGTTCTTTAAATTAACACTGTACATATTGTTCCTTTTTGGGATTTTAAGAAGGATCTGATTCTCATCAGGCATTTTAAAATCAGAAGAAAGAACCATACATTCATTGTCAGTAAATAGAACATTGTTCTTTTTGTCACACATTTGTGAGACACTAAGGAGATTAAACTGAAGTTCTTTCACAAAATACACATTTTCAAAATCTAGTTTACTGGTTTTGATAGTACCTTTACCAGTGATCTTTCCTTTTATTCCTCCCCCAAAGGTAACATATCCTCCATCAAATGTTTTGAAGTCTGAGAGGAATGACATGTTGCCTGTCATGTGCCTTGAACATCCACTATCTACATATCCTTGATCTCCAATATCAGATGAATGTTCCTGCACATGAATAAACATATTAGTTTCCTTGGGGTACCCAAGCCATGACAGACTTGGGTTTGCCTCTTGCATCAATGAAATCAAACCTTTTCAGGATTGTTGATGCACCTTTTGATTGGATTGGTTTCCAAATCCAACATGCTGAGGACTTAACAGCATTTTCCCTTTTAATCCATTTTGTGGTCTTTGGTCTATCAGTACCAATTTTGGTAATACCAATTTTGGCAGTACCATTTGGTCTAGTAGGACCTTTTGGTCTAGCAGGACCTTTGGTTTTTGGTTTCCAAATTTGTGTTTTGACCACAGATTTCTTTTGAATAGGACTATTTACAACTTTTGGTACATATTTGAAAGAGTTTCTTGTACCCTTTTCAGTTGGTTTTGTAATAACAGGCTTATTTTGTCTAACAGTATGTTTAACTTTTGTGGTGTTAGACTTAACAAAACTTTTTCTGGGGTGAGTAACATTTGTTTTAGACTTTGATTTACTCCCAGAAACCCATTTATTACAATAAGCATGAAGATGATTAAAGCTACCACAGTAATAACAAGCCTTATTGAACATAACAAAGTCATCACCTAGTTGTTGTGACTTAAGGTTGTTCCAATTTCTTTGGCTTCCTGTAGGTTTGTTATTACATTTTTCACAACTTTCAACTGTTTTCAAAACAGCTTTAGCCTTAGCCTTAATTTCTACTCTTTTAGGACTGATTGGTCCTACTTTGTTTCCTTTGATAGGAACAGTCTCATCTTCATCATCATCAGATACCCAATCTTCAATAATTAGGACATCTGGTCTCTTATCAGTGAGCACCTTAGAGAGTGAGGCATTCTTAGCACTCTCAGAAGGTTCACTTTTCTCTACAGGTTTAGCTAATTGTTTGTTAATGATTTCATGCAAACCTGATTCAGCAAGATCTGATCCTGGGGGACAAGGAATTCCTCTATAAGGAGGTGGACATTTATTGTATCCTATCCCTGATTTTATTCTCTTATTCATCTGATTCTCAACTATGCTTCTTGTGCATTCAGAAGCAATTTCCAATTTAGTAACAGTCAGTTGAATATTATCTCTAGCCAATGTCACTTTAGTACACTCAGTTCTTAACATTTCTATTTCTGAATCTTTCAAAAATATTTGTCTATTAAGAGCAGCTTTTGCATCAGAAAAGGTAAGTTCATTTTCTCTAAAGTGAATGATTTGTTTTTCTAGTTTGGCTATACCACACTTATAATTGACTAAGTTTTGATGTGTTTTTCTATGTTCTAATGTGAGATCATCATAAGATTTTCTTATAAATTCTAATTCTTTAAACACTTCACAATTATTAGAACATTTGGTAGTTTGTACCTCAGGAGTGGAGAATGCCATCAAAGCCAATTCATCAGAAGTTGACTCATCTTCACCCATGAAACTCCAATCAAAACCCATGCCATCAATAGCAACCATTGCTTTAGGCTCAGCAACTTCTACAACCTTACTCTTGCTTTCAAAGCTTCCTTTCTTCTCAAAGCTTCCTTTATTCCTGTTGTCAAACCCTCTACCCTTGTCATCCTGCTTCTTAGGTCTTCTACACTCTCTAGAGTAGTGACCCTTCATGTGGCAGTTGTAACACTCCACTTTTGACTTATCATACCCAGCAGGCTCATTTCCATTTATCATTATCTTCTTACCAGTCCTCATCAACAACTTCTTAGCCCTGATGCTCAAAAGTGAAAGTTGCCACTTTATGTCCATCTCTTCAAGATCATCAGGATGAATCTCTTGAAGATCTTCAAAGGTTAATATGGACCCATTGTGTTGAGATGTAAGAAAAGCACACCCAATTGTTTCATCTAAAATGGTTTTGGTACTACTGGAAGTACTAGCAGTACCAAAGGTTGTGTTGGCAGTACCTTCTTCTCTGCCACCTTTTTCTTCATTATCAACCTTTGAGGTGCTTGATGATGAAACAAACGCCATATTTCCTGAGCTTGACCCAATAGTCTTCTTTACTTCATGCTCTACTATTTTGAAATTGTTGTAGAGATCATTAAGACTCATCTGATCAATATCTGGCTTGTTTTTCCAGACAATAACATGCATGGACCATTCTGTGGGTAAACTCCTAAGAAATTTGGAGTTTAGGTCTTCTTGAGTTATCATCACTTCATGGATGGCTAACTGGCTTGAAAGCTTCTGAAGTCTATTGAACATACTGTCCAAAGACTCATTTGTTGTGGCTGTAAAGTTCTCAAACTGCTGTTTAAGAAGTGTTTTCTGTGTTTTCTTGGTAGCATCATTACCACCAAATCTAGCCACAATAGCTTCAAAAAGGGTTTTGGCATCTTTGTATTTGTTAAAGATCAAAAGCTGATCATTTGGAATAGTCATCAGTAACATACTCCTGGCTTTTAGATCATTTCGCTTCTGAATTTTTTCTTCTGCACTTCCTGGTTGTGTTTGTATTTGTGTTACAAGAGCATCGTTTACTGTTGTAGTGGTGATTGAGGGTTTAAATGAGTTGCCTTCTTCAATGATCTCCCAAAGTGCATAGTCTTGCACTTGAAAGTATTGTTCTACCCTTAGTCGCCACATATCAAACTCATTCTGCTTGAGTAATGGAAGTTTAGCTGCAACATTTGTTTGAATATGTTCAACATCCATTGTTCTTTTAATTTGTAAATATCAGCCTAGCTCTGATACCACTTGTGGAGAGGGATTCCAAACACTTGGGATGTGAATCTTAGTAACGTGTTTGAGAGATATTTATGTATGAATGTGTTTAGCATGCGGAATCTACTACAACACACTTAAAAGAACACAAAGGTGGTGAGTTTATGTAAACGTGAGGATGGAATGAACAAGGAACACAACTTTAGTTAACACAAAATGATTCAATATTATTGATGAAATAATACGGATGATCTAAATATCACCGGGATTACAAAGTAATCTTGAATCTTAGATTGTAAAAGGATTTGTGAGTTGAGTAACTAAGTTACTTGAGAGATAGTTCGGTTTTGGTTAATAGTTGGAAAGGTGCATGCATGAAGTGGTGACTCAGGGAACCTTTTATACGATAAGGTACCCCAATTACAAGTTGTCAAGTGGTTGAATATAATATGTTACTTTGACTATTCTAGCGCCTACAATTAAATACAACTACCAATGTACAACTCTGTAATATTCTTCTGTACATCACAGAAGACTAAACTACTTCTACATAACGTATAACAATGTACAAAGACTAATAATTCAACTAAATATCTATTACAAAATATCTAATCAACTTGACATATAGCTTGGCAGGCTCTTCATCAACTAGCAGTACCTTCTACCCAGAAGGTACTGTTAGTACATCTTTATACTCTTCAAAATCAACTAGCAGGCTCTTTGACATCTTTGGCAGGCTCTTTGACTTGAACATTTTATTCCCAACAGTTTAGAAAATGATTTGATTGAATAATATGTGAATGCCCTCATGAGATTTCTGTTCAATGTGATGCATCATATTATGAAGGATAATTTCATGAAACCACTGTCATTCACTAACATATATATATACTATTTCCATTATGTATTGTTGTTGGTGTTTATAATAATCAGGTGAACCATGTCTCGAACCATGTCTCAAGCATCTGTTACCCGAGAATCAATCATTCCAGAAGGGGATGAACGAAAGATCGGCCACTCTAACTCAAGAGTAGACTTCAAGAAGTTACGATGTCATGAAACTTGCCAGATCATTGTGGAAATCCTTGACAGACATTTCATCAGACCTACTTTGACAAACAAAGCAAGTGTACCTGAAATATATCTCAACCAGTTCTGGCATTCTCTGATCATTAGTGAAGACGAAGAGAGCATGACCATCACTTTGGATAATACAGAGATCATGTTCAAGGTTGAAACTCTAAGGAATGTATTGCAACCTCCAAAAGAAGTAACAGGAAAACTGACGAAGTTTCATGATGACCCAACATTTGAAGATATGGCCAAAACACTTCAGCTTCTGGGATATGATGAAACAGAACCACTCACGTCACTCTACAAAGTCGAAAGAAAGTACTTTCCACAACCATGGAAAACCATGTACTCAATCATCATTCATTGTATAACTGGAAAAACCACTGGACTGGAACACCCTCGACAAGAGCACCTTCAATTCTTCTGTGGTGTTATCAACCTAAAACATCTAGACTTCGCCAAATACATCTGGAAAGACATGATCTTTCTAAGTACCAAATTTCATCAAAATAAAGATTACAAAATACCTTTTCCCCGCTTCACCAAACTCCTGATCTCACGTTTCATGAAAAAACATTCTGAACTCAATCGACCCGTAAATGAGAAAATGCACACTGAAGACAAAGACCACATTCTTACCAGAATCACAACACAGCAGTCTCACACAGAAAAGCAAGGTGCCAGAATTCCACAAAACTTGTTATCTGAAGAACTGATGGATACTGAGGCATATCAGAAGTATGACGAAGCTGTGAAAGCCAAAAAAGTGGGAATTGTACCCAAAGGGGCAAAATCACCAAAAGGAAAGAGTAAATCAATCCCAGCTCGAGCCACTATTTCTCGTTCAAAGAAAGCCACTACAGTTGAGAAAAGAAAAGTGGTTCCCAAAGCCTCATTAGCAATGCAACTTCATGATGAATCAAGTGAGGAGGAGGAAGGTGAAAATGTAGACCTCGGGAAAGGCAAGAATAAGAAAGATATTGAGAAGTTCAAATCTACATTGTCAGAATCAGACAAGGGATTGAAACCAGGCAAAGGAAAGCAGATCAAGTTTTCAGATATACAATTTTCACCAATTGAACCACCATTGACTGACAAAGAAGAAAGAGAACAGATGAAGTAAGCCTCAAACGAAAGCTTATTGAAACATAAAGAAGATGGAAAAAGACGTGACAAAATAAGAAGAGGTGAAGGTACAACATCAATTCCTGAGGAAGAACAGGAGGAGTCTGAACCTGCAAGGTCTGAAACACTTGGTGAATCAGAGAGTGAATCTGGAAAGTCTGAGAATGAATCAGTATCTGGGTCTGGGTTTAAAGAATCTGAAAACAACAAAAATAAAGAAGATGATGAAGAAGGAGAAGGAGAAAGCAAAAGTAATGAAGATGAAAGTCAAAGTGATGAAGATGAAAGTAATAATGAGGATGATGAAGAAAAAGATAAGTCAGATAACAAACAGGATGACAAATCACCATCACCATCTATTACATCTGGTATATTATTCTTTTGATCTGGATTCAGTATGATTTATCTTTTCTGAGGAAACCGAAGCTTTGATCAACAAAATAGAGTCATGAGAAACAAGTCTTTCATACTTCTGTTCACAGTCAGTTGTGTTTCCGTTTCGTTTCACCTCAATTTTCGAGGACGAAAATTTTTTAGAGGGGAAGAAGTTGTAAAACCCAAAATTTGAAATCATGCAAAATGACCAAATGCCCCTGAAACTTTAAAATTTAATTAAAGCTCACATAAAACGCCAAATAAATCTCAAACTTTTGGTAATGAGCTACATATGAAGTGAAATAATTTTGAGACAACCTTTTAACATTTTTAGATGTCCAAAAATTTATGTTACACATCAAAATATCATATAAGAACCGAAAATAAATTTTATTTAATTAATTATATTTAAAAAAATCATTAAAGTAAGGATAATTACAAATTTAATTAGGGAAATGATCAAGGAATTCAAAATTTTGATTTTGTCAATTATTAGGCCGATTATACAGCCATTCCCCCCCCCCAAACTCAGCCATAATCAATTATATAATTTCCTTCCATTTATCTTTTCTTATTATATTACCGAAAACCCTAAATCAACAACCAAAAATCCTCTCTTCTTCATCCGAATTTTTGGAGGTTCTTGGGTATTTTTCTGGTGTTCTTCTACATCCAAGAAAGCTAGGAAAAATAAGCTTGGGGTCGTGGAATAGCTGGGTCGAACGTGGGAGATTTCTTTGTGTCGAATTATCCATACGAGGTACCAAAAATTCCTACGCCAAATTCACACGTTCAAAAATTCGTATGGTATTTTCCTTATGATCTTTACATCATATAAGACTCATATAAATTGTCTAAATCAAATCATGCAAGTTTATTTGATCGTATGAATTATAGAGAACAAAAACATAAATAAAATCCATTTGGGTCTATGCTATTTTTCTGAGGCTTTTATATAATTTTTCTGTGTTCTATACGAATCATATAGCTCTGGAAAAATGATCTTAACATTTGTTGGAGTTTAGAATACATGTGGCTAATTATTCTATAAACCGGATTTTAGGAAAATAAAGGAAAAATTGAAAACCCTAGATATACGATTTAGGGTTAGGGTTTTTGGGTTAGATCTGATTTAATAATGATGTTTTAATGATTGTTTAATGATGTGATGATGATTAGAAATTTAGGGTTAGAGTTTTAATAAATAAAATGTTATACCGATTGGATTTTTAAAATAGAAGGGGGTATTTTGTAAATATTTAAACTCATGGGCTATTTTTGTAAGATAATATCGACCAGGGACAACTCGTATAAAATATAAGTTGGGGGTTCTATGTGTAAAATTTGTAAGTAAAAGGTTTATTTGGTAAATTAAATAAATATGTAATTCGATTTGTATTAAATTAAAATAGAGGGACTAAAAGTATAAATTCTGGAATTTGAGGGTTGTTTCATATAAATAAATATATCAAGGGTGTTTATGTGTAAATTGGGATATTTAAAGGCCTAATTTGTAATTATTAATAATTGAGAATCGAATTTGTAAATTATTTAAAATAAGGGGTTTATTTTGTAAATTAAATAACTTAAGGGACTTGTTGTGTAATTCATATATAACTAAAGGTGTGTTCCTATTATTTATTAAAATAAGGTTATATTGTGTAAATTTGGAAAACTAGGGGCTTGATGTGTAATTATAAATGTTATAAGGTTTAATTTGTAACTTATTTAATTAAAAGGGTTTAAATTGTAAATTGGTAAAACCTAAAGGGTTAAAAGTGTAATTCTGGATAACTTATGAATTAAAATGAGTAGCTTGTGATATTTTCATTTTAAACCTTTAACTTTGGTATATTTACATTTAAAACCCTAAAATATGGAGAGTTGTCATATTTATCCCTATACTATTGTAATTTGCTAAAATGAACCCTATTTCCATAATAATGCTTATTTAATGACTTAACTTAAATTATAATAGTTAAATCTTTCTAATTATGGAAACCTGCTAATTATGGAAACTTGCTAAATAAGAAAACTTTCTAAAAATGGAAACTTACTAATTTTGGAAACCTGCTATAAATGGAAAGTTACTAAAAATGGAAAGCCGACCTAAAAGAGAAATCTGATTTGAATAAGGTATTGATAATAAGACAATCATGAATGCGTGTAGATTCGCTGGAGATGGAGTTTGCTTCCGGTCTTTATATTCTTGTTGTATTTTCACTTGCGGTATAAGGTACAGATATTCTGCCCTTCTCAGTAAGGTGCCTTCGTACTCATGATTTTCTGATTTTTGATTCATTATAGGATTCCCTAAGCCTTTGCTATGCTTCCTTTGATCTGTGAACCATACTATTGTTTCCCTTGAATTGTGAACCCTTGTTATGATCCGCTTGATTTGAACCCTTGCCTTGACCTCTTGTTTTGAACCTTGCTAAGTTCCCTCGATACTTGATATACTTCGTTCAACACCTTTGACATTAATATTCAAACCCTTTGATACCTTGAAGATTCCTTGATATTATAACGGGATGAGAAAACCTTTTAAATTATTTATGAAAATGTTTTAAGGAAACTATTTTTAAGACTATCTCTATGAAAACCATTTTAAAAGACCATTTTTATGAAAACTATTTTGTAAGATCATTTTTATGAAAACCGTTTTAAAAGATTGCTTTAAATGGACTTTAATAGAAACCTTTTTAAATGAACTGTTACTATGAAACTTTAATTAAAAACCTACTGATATTGACCTTTCTGATATTGAACCTTCTGATATTGAACCTACTGATATTGACCTTTCTGATATTGGACCTTCTGATATTGAACCCTCTGACATGAACTTCTGATATGGACTTTCTGATATAACTAAAATGGAAATTGGACTTGAACTACTTAATATGAAACTGAACTGAATACTGGATAATTGATACTTGACCATTGACCCACAATTTGAGACTACGAGCCACTCACTAGGCATGAGGGTTTCATGTCCATGTCATTGATGCACCGATGGCATGACTCTAGGGTAGGAGAGTGATGACCTATCCCGTCCCTGACTTTATTTTATCTGGTGTGTTGAGGAGGTTTTGGCCACCTGGGGCGTATGGATGCATCCTAGATTTGTTACTGTATATTTGTTACTGTTACTGTTACTGTTACTGATATATACTGGTGACTGATGGTGTGTGCGATACACGTCTTTCACACTCTGGGAGCTGATCACTCCATTTACTGATTGAGGACTCCCCTCATATTTACTGGTTACTGAGAGGTCTCCCCTCTGTATGATTATACTGAACTGATACTGTTACTGTTACTGGGCTCGTAGTGGATTACTGTTTCCTACACCTTATACACTTGTACTTTTCATTACTGTTACCATTTACTTATACCTTGACCCTGACTGATTCGTACTTCATTTACTGTTCATTATTCTGTATTACTGCTTTGTTACCGTTATATCTGTTCACTGGGCTTTTTAAGCTCAGCCGCGTTTCTTTTCCCGGGGCAGGTTTTAGTTTGGAAGCTGGGTATGAGTGGAGAGTACCTTGGACTTAGAAGACCTTACTAGCTACTTTGGACTAGAGATGACTAGAAGGAATTCATTATTCAGACTTAGAAATTTTTGTATCTTTCATTTGTAACCTTGTATCTTTAGATTTTCCATTGTAACCATTGAAATTCAATTGTATTATTTATGTCATATGCTTGTGTTTGTTCTGATATGAAACCATTATTGTGACATCTTTACCCTTGTCGGGTCGGGGTGTTACAATTTATGGTATCAGAGAAACAGGCTGCGACTCGTAATACATTTACCCTTGACCTGTGAGTTTTGGACCATTAGGCTTCCACTGTAAGAACATAGGAGAACACCTTGAACTTGCTTTAGGATTTCTTGATATGAACTTAAGTTTTGACCGGTGAGGAATGGTTAGACTATAAGGCATTTGTTTAAGTATCTTTGCTTCCGCATCACTCTGATTCATGCCTCAATTTTGGTTAAAGCCTGTTGAGATCCCTCTTGGAGATTGAAAGCTGATGCCTTCAAAGATTTATGGCATTGAGAATTGCATAGTAATTGCCTGACACTATTTGATCCTTATCTTCAGATTCCGACTCTGACCTCTGATCCTTTTGTTAATCATTTTGATGTCTCTTTTGATTTTGTTGATTTCTGAGTCTATAGAAGTACTAGGTGGATTAAGATAGGTTGTTTTGCTCACGACTCGAGATAAAGTATGACCATCATGAGGGCATATTTATATGTTGCCAGTATTATGACGTCTGGCCAACGTGATAATACTTACTTTATATAACGTGCACTTGTTGTGGGCATAGGATATTTCGAGGAGTGCCTTAGAGCCTTAGAAATTCTGATAACTGTTTGAGATTATCTGCATTAGTAAGACTTTAAGTTCATTCTACCTATACGCGTAATCTGCTTTCACCGTTATACGATTTGATACGTCTGGATTCTTGTCACGCATTTTGCTGACCTCCGCACTTCCAATAAGAATCTTAGGTTCTATTGTAGAACCTTCTGCCAATTGATGTTATCGACAATTTATTTTCTGTACATTCTCATCTGGTTTGTCTAATCAAATTCTGTGGACGGCATATCCGTCAAAATCCTATGTATTTCCTGCGTCTCTTCCGTGAGAATCCGATTACCATCTATTACATCTGGTATATTATTCTTTTGATCTGGATTCAGTATGATTTATCTTTTCTGAGGAAACCGAAGCTTTGATCAACAAAATAGAGTCATGAGAAATAAGTCTTTCATACTTCTGTTAACAGTCAGTTGTGTTTCCGTTTCGTTTCACCTCAATTTTCGAGGACGAAAATTTTTTTTAGAGGGGAAGAAGTTGTAAAACCCAAAATTTGAAATCATGCAAAATGACCAAATGCCCCTGAAACTTTAAAATTTAATTAAAGCTCACATAAAACGCCAAATAAATCTCAAACTTTTGGTAATGAGCTACATATGAAGTGAAATAATTTTGAGACAACCTTTTAACATATTTACATGTGAAAAAATTTATGTTACACCTAAAAATATTATATAAGAACCGAAAATAAATTTTATTTAATTAATTATATTTAAAAAAATCATTAAAGTAAGGATAATTACAAATTTAATTAGGGAAATGATCAAGGAATTCAAAATTTTGATTTTGTCAATTATTAGGCCAATTATACAGCCATTTCCCCCCCTAAACTCGGCCATAATCAATTATATAATTTCCTTCCATTTATCTTTTCTTATTATATTACCGAAAACCCTAAATCAACAACCAAAAATCATCTCTTCTTCATCCGAATTTTTGGAGGTTCTTGGGTATTTTTCTGGTGTTCTTCTACATCCAAGAAAGCTAGGAAAAATAAGCTTGGGGTCGTGGAATAGCTTGGTCGAACGTGGGTGATTTCTTTGTGTCAAATTATTCATACGAGGTACCAAAAATTCCTACGCCAAATTCACACGTTCAAAAATTCGTATGGTATTTTTCTTATGATCTTTACATCATATAAGACTCATATAAATTGTCTAAATCAAATCATGCAAGTTTATTTGATCGTATGAATTATAGAGAACAAAAACGTAAATAAAATCCATTTGGGTCTATGCTATTTTTCTGAGGCTTTTATATAATTTTTCTGTGTTCTATACGAATCATATAGCTCTGGAAAAATGATCTTAACATTTGTTGGAGTCTAGAATACATGTGGCTAATTATTCTATAAACCGGATTTTAGGAAAATAAAGGAAAAATTGAAAACCCTAGATATACGATTTAGGGTTAGGGTTTTTGGGTTAGATCTGATTTAATAATGATGTTTTAATGATTGTTTAATGATGTGATGGTGATTAGAAATTTAGGTTTAGAGTTTTAATAAATAAAATGTTTATACCGATTGGATTTTGAAAATAGAAGGGGGTATTTTGTAAATATTTAAACTCATGGGCTATTTTTGTAAGATAATATAGACCAGGGAAAACTCGTATAAAATATAAGTTGGGGGTGCTATGTGTAAAATTTGTAAGTAAAAGGTTTATTTGGTAAATTAAATAAATATGTAATTTGATTTGTATTAAATTAAAATAGAGGGACTAAAAATATAAATTCTGGAATTTGAGGGTTGTTTCGTATAAATAAATATATCAAGGGTGTAATGTGTAAATTGGGATATTTAAAGGCCTAATGTGTAATTATTAATAATTGAGAATCGAATTTGTAAATTATTTAAAATAAGGGGTTTATTTTGTAAATTAAATAACTTATGGGACTTGTTGTGTAATTCATATATAACTAAGGGTGTGTTCCTATGATTTATTAAAATAAGGGTATATTGTGTAAATTTGGAAAACTAGGGGCTTGATGTGTAATTATAAATGTTATAAGGTTTAATTTGTAACTTATTTAATTAAAAGGGTTTAAATTGTAAATTGGTAAAACCTAAAGGGTTAAAAGTGTAATTCTGGATAACTTATGAATTAAAATGAGTAACTTGTGATATTTTCATTTTAAACCTTTAACTTTGGTATATTTACATTTAAAACCCTAAAATATGGAGAGTTGTCATATTTATCCCTAAACTATTGTAAATTGCTAAAATGAACCTTATTTCCATAATAATGCTTATTTAATGACTTAACTTAAATTATAATAGTTAAATCTTTCTAATTATGGAAACCTGCTAATTATGAAAACTTGCTAAATAAGAAAACTTTCTAAAAATGGAAACTTACTAATTTTGGAAACCTGCTATAAATGGAAAGTTACTAAAAATGGAAAGCCGACCTAAAAGAGAAATCTGATTTGAATAAGGTATTGATAATAAGACAATCATGAATGCGTGTAGATTCGCTGGAGATGGAGTTTGCTTCCGGTCTTTATATTCTAGTTGTATTTTCACTTGCGGTATAAGGTACAGATATTCTGCCCTTCACAGTAAGGTGCTTTCGTACTCATGATTTTCTAATTTCTGATTCATTATAGGATTCCCTAAGCCATTGCTATGCTTCCTTTGATCTGTGAACCTTACTATTGTTTCCCTTGAATTATGAACCCTTGTTATGATCCGGTTGATTTGAACCCTTGCCTTGACCTCTTGTTTTGAACCTTGCTAAGTTCCCTCGATATTTGATATACTTCGTTCATCACCTTTGACATTAATATTCAAACCCTTTGATACCTTGAAGATTTCTTGATATTATAACGGGATGAGAAAACCTTTTTAATTATTTATGAAAATGTTTTAAGAAAACTATTTTTAAGACTATCTCTATGAAAACCGTTTTAAAAGACCATTTTCATATGCTTGTGTTTGTTCTGATATGAAACCATTATTGTGACATCTTTACCCTTGTCGGGTCGGGGTGTTACATGTTCTGTGTCGAGTCTGTCAGACCTGCAGAAGATGCGGCGCATCTCCATCATAAGATGCGACGCATCACCTGCACTGGTCATATCTTATTTCATTTTCTGCATTTTTATTTTTGACTTTAAAACTTTCTGTCAGTTATTTAATGCAGCGCATCCCTGGTTAAGGACGCGACGCATCTTTTATTCTGATTCGTATTTATTCCAGGCTCGATACGACGTATCTTCTTCCATAAGATACGGCGTATCGACTGACCTGATGATTTACAGTTTAATTTTTTTTTTAGGTTTTATTTTTACTAACTAGTAATGTATTATGCAAGTTTGAACCTTCTTAACTCAGGTGTGTTAAAGTCTAAATGGTATTATAGATTCCTGCATTTTTGTGGATACCTCATTTATGAAGCTTAAACGTTCTCATCCACAAGAAAGTTGATTTTTGCTCTTATACGAATAATGGAGGATCATACCGAGCAAATCTCAGGGGAGTTTTTCTGTTCTAATTCTTTTATTTTCCAGTTTTAAACCTTTGACACAAACAACGAGGACGTTGTTTAACTTAAGTAGGGGGATGGAGAATTAGAACACTTACTTGTCCTAAACTTTTTCAAAATATGCTTAAAATGCGCTTAATATATCAAAATTTAAATTTTTTTTAGCATGTTTTTGTTTAAAGTCTAAATTACATAACCGCACACATAACTCTATTCTTTCAAAAATATTAAAACTTTAGTGTACCGGTGACTTGTAAACTATAGAACTTGGCTTGTATACTATTCGAGACCACCATAATGAGTATTATTTATATAATTGGAGTGACTTGTCTAAATTGGTAAATTTCTAGGATTACACCCAAATAACCTTTATATGTTATGTGATATTAACTAACTACACTGGTTAGTTAACCCCCGTATAAACCCTTTGTTTACTCTCACTTTTAGAGTAAGATACCCCTAGAAAAACCCTCAGAGCCATTCCTTTCGTTTCTTACACCTTTGTTATAATGTTTCGATACACCCTTACACCTTAGCCTACCCTGTAGATTAAAATCCGTGGTTAATTGCTTTAGGCAAAGTGTGTTTCCTTACATTACCTGTGTTCGCGTGCGTAATTCATTATTTTTTGTTAGGTCGGGAAATTGCACAATGCAATTGGTATGAAAGTAAATATTGTATAACTTTTAGTTTATTTTTCGTGTGTTTGCTACTTTCACTATTACAGTTATTTCTGAAAGTATGAAGAGTATGGAAAAATTATCCGGAAAAATAGTGATAGAAAAGTTGTGAAATTTTACACATATATGTTGATGTCAAAAAAAAAAAAAAAAAAAAAAAAAAGAAAAAAAAAAGAAAAAAGAAAAAGGAAAAGTTGGAAGTTTGTTTTAACCAACTTATGTAAAGTTTTGTATTAAGTGGGAGATATCACCACTATTTGTTGTATATTATATTTATGGATTAAATGGGAGTTGGCCGTTATGGGAACGCCAACTAAGGTTATTCTTTGATTGAGATTTTGTTGAGTATAATTCGTGTCTACCTAAAGCGTGTGTTTCAAGTGTTAAAGCGTGAGTTATTCAATGATATGAGTCTTATTCATGGGATGGTTGGGAAAGTGATTAACCACACTTAGGATTTTAATTTATCTGTTTTGTTTATTTTTCATTTTACACCAATTTGTATCCCAAATATTATCCATACCCTATATCATTCTTCATCCAAACCTTTGATTTATTGAGATTAGGGATTTGAGCAATCTTAAGTATCGTAGTCGTGGATTCGGCTATGTATTTATGATTTTGTCGCCCTTTTTGATATAATATTATTGGTGAAGATTACTTGGTCCTATCTTTAGCCCATTCGAGTTAAGGAATTGAGCAATTGCAAGTATCGTGGTCGTGGATTCGATCATGTATTTGTAATTTTGTCGCCTTTTCTGGAATATGAGATCGATAGAGATTAAAAAGGATGATCAACCCTTAACCAACAAACCCTTTTTACCGCTTTAGACTTGTTACTCCTTGGCTTTAGTGGGGGAGATGCGTATACTTGCCAAGCCTATGATAGAATATTCGTCACGACTAAGCAACTAAATGATTTAGAATTATTTTACATTAAAAATTATTTTGGTTTCTACTTCGTTAAGTGTTTGGTTGTGTGATTATGACAAAACGAATACGTGCTTAAATATAAAAATAAATCCTAATATCTTTTAGGATACATTTTCATATGATTAATTCTAAGGTTTACTTGGGGACAAGTAAAGTTCAAGTGGGGGGATATTTGATGAACTCAAATAAGTACATTTTATTATCATCATTTATCCTATTTATTTGACTTATTTTATTATATTATATATGAGAATCGATACATTATTGTTTACTTTAGTAATTCTCAGGTAAACACAAGCATTATGTGAAACTTGGCGATTTTGGACTAATTATGGAGCAAAACAAGCGAGATGTCAAAAGTCTACTGAAATCCATAAGATGCGCCATATCTCACTCAACAGATACGATGCAATATCATACTTAGATGAATTCGAAGACCATTGTCTGACTTTGAAGAATGCGCCGCAAGTAATTCTTTCATGCGCCGCATATGAAACTTTGGTCAAAGAAGAAGATCAAGCTCGTTCTACTCCAGATACGCCGCAATATACTTCTAACATACGGCGAATCACTATCAAGATTTCACCAGTTACAATCCAAGACAGCTAAAGTAAATGCGCCGCATACAAAGATCAAGTTACGCCGCATCTGAAGACGGTGTACGAATATTCCAGAATATATTAATCTAGGACCCCACGCGAAGTTAAGTCAATGCGCCGCATCTATCAACTCAATGCGCCACATCGATCCCTCAGACAGAAACTATAAATACCCCAAGGTCAGACGAATTTAAAAGACCTGAGACCTTTTGTATAACCCTAGAGTCGAATTCAGACGACCAAGCAGCACAAGACACACCTCAAACAAAGATACAAGAGCTGTAAGAAGGTCCTGCATGTATTCAATTCATTAAGTAGTTTTGTTTTATTGTTTTAGTACACTTTAATTCATCAGGATTGATGGGCTTGTGTCATGTGACTACGGAAGATCATGCACTCCCCTTAATATTGCTTTCCCATTAATTAAAGTTTATATGTTGATGTATTTGGTGACTTTTATTAGTGCATTGATAACCTCTGTGTCTAGCTGAGTCTTGCTTGGGTCACCATGCCCCTTCCTCGCCTATTTATTAGAGACGCTTGAATAAATAGGATAGACATAAGTAATCATTAAGGGTTTACTCGCCGATAAGATTAGAGCCAACGAGAAAGGTTTAATTATATACACTTCATATAAAACTAGCAATAAAACAAGTGACAAGTTATTTAATTATCAGGACAGGTCTTCTTATTGTCTCGAGTATCTATCTGTGTACGTGTGTGCTAATCGCTGATTCGTGCTCATTAGTTTAGTTTTCTATTTAATTATAACCAAACCGTGCCAGTCTCTCAGGCTGAACCCCCTTGCGTTAGATTAGGTTGTATAACTAACTTAGTATATTAAAATACTGATTAGAATAACTAGATAATACGTTCCACTCTTAGTGATCGACACTCTGCTTACCATTATATTCATACTGACCGGGTACACTGCTCGTTAAGTGTGTGTGTTATTGATAAGTCGGCTAAATATAAATTTAAAACTTGAGTAGGCATTAATATTGCTAAACCGCAACGACACATCACACGCATCAATAAGTTATCATAAAGACTCAAAAACATCAAAAGTTCATAATATGTTAAGGAAAAGTCAAAGTTCAAGCACTACAACCTTTCACAAGTTAAAGATTGAAGAAGTAAGAACAAGTTGAAGAACCAAAGTCAAAAGACATATGAGCATGGTGGAGAAGGCGTGAAGACACCAGAAGCAGAGACCATTGGAGAATGGCAGATCAGTACCATATCATATCATATCACTATCAAGAACAAAAAACAAAGATTCAGAAGACGTCAAAGCCACAAGAAGCAAAGACGACGTCAAGCAACCTTGATGACCAATACTTAGGGGGAGATTGTTGGGAACACGTTTTTGTATTAATTCAAGTATTGATCATATTGTAATAGGTTGCTTTGGCCTTTAGGTTTGTTATTAGGCCCAGCCCGTGTAGAAGGCGCATGGGCTGTGTCGTTTATTTATTTAAGTATGTTTATGTAAGATAATTAGGGCTACAAGCCCATGCTCATGTAAAACTATAAATACCCCCTCCCACCTTAGGGAGAGGGTTGGTTGATGAATGCACTAAACATTTCCATATTTTTGTTAATCATCTTCCACATACTCTTTCTCTCTCTAACTTTCTCTCTCTAGATCTAGGGCTTATTAGTGGTTAATCTAGGTAGCTTGTGTGATAATTAAGAGTAACAACATTACCATCTATCAAAATTACTCAAATTTCATCCTTTAAGTTAAAGCTTGAAACTTTCTTATCATTTAAGTGTTTTTAAATGTTTTTATCCAAAAGAATCCTTTTAAACATCATTTTTTGATAGAAAGTAAGTGTTTTTTGATAAAACTGTCCTTCATCAGAATTCACATTAAGGGTTTATCGGAATTGACAACTGAGGGTTTATCGAAATTAACTTAAGGGTTTATCGGAATTGACTTAAGGGTTTATCGGAATTGGAATTTCAGGGTTCATCGCAATTCATCCTAGGTTTTCTTCATGATTCACGGTTTACTCAGTAGCTTCCTTGCTTGTACAAGCTTGTGAAAATACTTCGACTTTGTGGAAATCTCCTATCTTGTATAAGTTAGTGAGACAACACCGGAATTGCAAAGATCCATCGCAATTCAGATAACTTATCGAAATTGCCAAATTCCATCGCAATTCAGATAACTTATCAAAATTGCCAAGTTCTATCGCAATTCAGATAACTCATCGAAATTGCCAAGTTCCATCGCAATTGATCAAAAGTCATCGCAATTCGTCAGTGAACAGTGCTCATCGAAATTTGAACGTGAACAGTACTTATCTAAATTCCAACTTAACCAAAACCAAACTTCATCTACTTCAACACACTTTATAATTATCTTCATAAGATCCATCTAGTACACTACACAACAATGTCTCAACCACCATACTTCAACTATTTTCAACCGCAATATCCTCAACAACAGAAGTATCATCAACAACAGCAGTATCCTCAACAAAAACTATTCATGCAACAACATCAATTCTATCCACAACAACAATTCTCTCAACAACAACCATACCAACAACAACCAACGCAATCCTTCCTAATTCCTGCAAAATAACCACATTGGTTTGATCAAATATGTGAGGCCATCAGCAGCCAACAATCTAGACATGAAGCTGGATCACTTGAAAAACCTCCAATGCTCACTCATGGAAATTATGTTCAATGGGCAAGTCGATTCTTAAGGTTCATAGAACTCAAGAAACCTCATGGAAAATATATGAAAAAGGTTATAATTGAAGGTCCATTCCAAATGCCAACTACAACGGTTCCAGGAGATGCAACTGCTATTCCTCCAAGACCTGAAACCATGACCCCTGTTCCTGGGACTCAACTTACTGCAGAGCAAATACTTCATTGTGAAGAAAATGAACTTGCAATGTAATATACTCTTTAGGGAATACCTAATCCGATTTTCCGAAGCATTGATGCTCAGAAAACAGCTAAGGATATGTGGGAACACATTCATCTCTTAATGGAAGGCACTGAACTGAACCAAGAAGACATGGAATCCAAACTTTACATCGAATATACAATATTCATGATTGAATCAGGGGAGTCACTTGAGTCTTATTACCATCGGTTCACAACATCATCAATGACTTGGACAGACACAACATTGTTTTACCAAGGATTGCAAAGCTGTCTTGGTCCTGATTAGCAAAAATATGCCATGTTTGTTCGTCAAGCTAAAAATCTACAACATGCATCTTATGGGTTTTTGTATGATTATCTGAAGCACCATCAATCTGAAGTTGACAAAGATCGAGCTCTTCGTGGTACTTATTCACCTTCTACAACTCCAAATTCATTGGCACTGATAGCTCAATCTCACTTTGCTCCACCTACACAGTCAAACCATGCTTATGTCCAACAACAACATCACTTTACTTACCCTCAACAAACCCCATCGACCCAACTCATTCCATATTATTCGACACAACAATCAACTGAAAATCAACTAGTCCCCATGAAAACACTGACACCATGTTCTACACAAATACAAACAATGACGAAGATGATGCATTCAACTCTTTGAATGAAGGATTTGCACTCATTGCTAGTGCTTTTAGCAAATTTTCAAACAAATCCAACAATCGTCTCTGCACTTCATCTAACACAAGGAATCAAGCTATTGTACAAGATGCACGGGTTCAAATAAAGAATCGTAACTATGGAAGAACGGGCTCAGGAGGTTATATGAGAAATTCAGGAAATGGACAACGGTTTAATTCAGCTAGTGGAAGTAGGAATAATGCAGGCGCTCCTCAGAAAAGGGTTGAAATTGTTGAAACTGGGAATACCATGGTTAAGTGCTATAACTGCAATGGGAAAGGTCATCTGGCTAAAGCATGTCCCAAACCTAGAGTCAGAGGCAGTGAGTTTCATAAGCAGGCACTACTTCTAGCTCTAAAGGATGAATCTGGGGGCACTCTCACTGACAAAGAAAACAGCTTCATGGCAAATGCATATCCAAATGATGACATGGATGATTTGGAAGCAAATGCAGCTGTGATGCTAATGGCAAACATGCAGGAACTTCACATGAGTGACACAGGCCCAGTGTATGATACTGATGGTCTGTCTCAGGTGATCCAAATCGTTCTATGGATTGTTGATAGCGGCTGTACCCGACATATGATGTAACAATTCGCATTTTCGAGTTACTATTTATTTTTACTATTCACTTTTACTATTAACATTCACTATTCACCCCCAAAATTTTTATTCTACATTCATATAAGTTAACCTATTTTCATGATAACACAAGAGTTTGACACTCGTCGGGTCATTTTTGCAAGTTTCACAAAACCGTGTCTGAGATTTACGTTTAGGTTTAAACAACATTTAGGCATCCCGATATATCCATACAACATTACAAACAAGAGAAATATATGTTTTTCACATCATACAAAATTTTCAAGAGTTTTGGAATTTTACATTTTTCGGTTTTGCGTTTTACGCGTTTTAAGCCTACGGTTTTAGGTTTTTACGACAATTAAGCACCCCGACAAAACTTATCACTCATTTAATATGATAATATAGAGTATATGGATAAGTTTTAACAAATTTATAAGTTTTATATTTTTAGGATACCCGGTTTTAAGTTTCGTGACTTAACGACTTACAGTTAGCGATTAACGGGACCAAAACTCACTCCGTAAATGAGATAATACCAAAACTAAGCATCTAGTCACCCAATCCACATCTTGGCCGACTTAAGAGGAGTCACTAAGCCTTGGTAGCTTGGTGATAAGTCTTGATCCTTTAGATATGGCTCAAGTGTTAAGTCTTACATGTTAAGCTTTCAAAAATATCCTAAAGTCTTTATTTTGCACCTCCTTTGACTAATAGTCCCATACATACTTCATTCTATGAACAAGAAACTCATTCTCCTTCCTTGTTTCATCACCATAACTGAACCAAAAACAAATTCCATCTTCACGATCCTTTGATTTCCAAGTTACAAGTTACACTACAAAGTTAAAGGCCTAAGTACTCTCTACATAATTCTTGGTTTTATTTCATCATTCCATGGTCGAATTAGGAGCTACACAAGGGTGCTAGGGCTGAGTTAATAAGGTTTTCACATGGTTTATATCAAGATTAGCAAATGTTTGCAAGAGTTGTGTTGAAGGATTGGAAGTAAGGGTTTTTGTTGAAGCTATAGGATTTAGTGTTCTTGTTCATGGTTCTAGTTAGTTTCCTTCGCAAGTGTTGTAAGAAAACCCTATACCTCTTTATTTGATTTCTGTAAATACTTGTACTTTATGTATTTAACATGTTTTTTATACTTATTATATGTAATTATGCTTGGTAAATCGGACTAAAACACTAGAAACATCGTAAGGACTATGTTTGCAAAACAAAAACTGGACAGGAGGGTATAAATGGAATTTCCGGGAAAAATCCGTGGACTGAGAAGCTTAGGTGAAAACATAGGGAGTTAGATCAAAGTCTTGTGGTCGTTTCTTCGGCAGGCTCGTGCTGTAACTCATCCTAATGAATAAACTAGAGCCAAAACGGCAAAATGTGTCAAAAACTGAGTAACAGATTTTAGACGGCCAAAACTCATAGAAATTGCATATAACCAACTATCGGTTAAAACAAAAAAGTTGTAGCTAACATTCTAAATTAAACGTGGCCAAAAACCAGGCATAAAACGGAGTCGTATAGACCAACTTATGGCCATCTCCGTGAGACTAAAAGCTGCTGTAACAAACAGCCCATACATCTAAGGGTAAATTGGTAATTTCACACTAGTTAAATAAATTCTGGGGTAGTAGGACCCACTAATCAGTACATTTTATTCAATTACCTTTCAAACGACGTAAAAACCGAGTAGTGATCATTTACGGTTTAGAAATGACGTATAAATTAAGTCGGAAATACTAAATTAACTAGAAACCCGTAACATGATGAATATTAATACTTGACCACTTTTACTTATAAACGTTAAGCATCCAAGCATAATTAATGTAATAACTATATAAGGCATGTTTATATATTCAATTCGTTGTTTTAGAACCTAAGACATAACATCATATTCTAGGTTGTGCGTAGAGGTTTCCCAGCTTATCCATCATATTCGTTAAAGCACTGAACATCATCTAACTCACGGTGAGTCATAGCCCCTCTTTTACTTATTTTGAACTATTTTGGGGGAGATACGTGCTTAACTACTTGATTTTACTTTCATAAGTACTCTAAACTTTTACGGATTATCGTGAGTTCCATAGCCCCTACTTTTAAACGTTTTGAATTACTTTTGGGGGAGATACATGCTCAACTATTTTCATTTACTTTCACAAGTACTCTTAACTTTTATGGATTACCGTGAGTCATAGCCCCGTTTTTGTACTTGCTTATTAAACTCTTTGCGGGAGATACATGCTCAACTATTTTATGGCAATCACGATTATTTGCAAATTGTATGTCTTATCTGAACTAAATGCTTATTTATGCTAAGTAACATTATTGCCTTACTTAGAGTTTCTTTATCATAGACCATTGAGCACTATGCATAGTAAGTACGAATACTATGATTAGATCTATTGGGATTAAGGCAGACAAACGCACTATATTTGCTAACACTAGGTATAAAGGCAAATCATGAACCATTTGTTGAACTAACGGACTTGGTACAATAACGATCTAATGGACTTGGTATGATCACGATCTAATGGACTTAGTATTATCACGATCTAATGGACTTGATTTAATCTCGATCTAATGGACTTGGTATGATCTCGAACTAATGGACTAGGTACAATTGTGAACCAGTCAGAAACTAGAAACCAGAAACTAGAAAACTTAAGACTTCGGTGCTAGTAACCTAGAGTGTGAGACTATACAGCTCACACTACGAATATTGTATTCAACAATTTAACTAAACTCTATGAACTCACCAACCTTTGTGTTGACACTTTTAGCATATTTATCTCAGGTCCATAATGAACGAGGCTGACACGGAGGAGCACGGATACTCAAGAAGGCTATAAATTTTATTATCATTCGAAAACTTATTTATGTAAACCATGAAACTACTGGGACCTCATTTTGTAAACTCTGATATTGATATAATTCGAAGGATAAATCTTTAAAAATGACTCGATTAGCGTTCGTTTTCTATTGTTATAACTGTTGTGCCATGAAGTAACACCCAATTTGAATTCCGCTGCGTTCAAGAAATTGGGGGTGTTACATATGACAGGCAATTTCAAATTGTTAGTAAACTTTGTTGCAAAGTTCATCGGCACTGTCAGATTCGGGAACGATCACTTCGCTACTATCATGGGCTATGGAGATTATGTCAATGGAAACATCGAAATTAGTCGTGTGTATTATGTCTAAGGCCTTGGCCACAATCTTTTCTCAGTCGGTCAATTCTGTGATGGGGATTTAGAAGTAGCATTCAGGGAGAAAACATGCTTCGTTCGTGATTTACAAGGAAATGATCTAATGTTAGGCACTCGTGGAACAAGTCTTTACACAATCTCTATGTCTGATATGATTGCTTCTTCTCCAATATGTCTGCTCTCCAAAGCAACTTTGACAAAATCATGGTTATGGCAAAAACGTCTTTCTCATTTGAACTTCAAAACCATGACTGAACTTGCACGTCACAAGCTAGTCGACGGTCTTCCAAGATTCCGGTTTTCCAAAGATCACTTATGTCCTGCATGTGAACAAGGAAAAAGCACTCGTGCACGCTTTCCCTCTAAAACAGAACCCAATACTGATCATGTTCTTCAACTACTTCACATGGATTTGTGTGGCCCGATGCGCGTGCAGACGATTAACGGCAAACGTTACATTCTTGTAATCGTTGATGACTACTCCAGATGGACTTGGGTTTATTTTCTCAGAAGTAAAGATCAAGCTCCACCTATGATATGATCATTACCTTTCTTAAGAAAATTCAAGTTCGGCTTCGTAATACGGTCAAAAAAGTTAGAACAGACAACGACACTGAATTCAAGAATCAAACTCTTCGAGCATATTTTGAAGCAGTAGGAATTGAACATCAAACATCCATTGCAAGAAGTCTAGAATAGAATGGAGTTGTTGAAACACGCAACAGGACGTTAGTGGAAGCTGCAGAAACGATGTTGATTAATGCTCAACTTCCGGATTACTAATGGGCTGAAGCTGTCTCTACTACATGCTATACTCAAAACTGCTGTATGATCAACCAACACCACCACAAAACACCTTATGAGCTTGTCCATAATAGAAAACCGAATATAAATTACTTTCATGTATTTGGTGCCCTTTGTTACCCAAATAATGATCGCGGAGACCTTGGCAAGCTCAAAGAAAAAGCTGACATCGGTGTGCTCATTGGATACTACAAAAATTTTAAAGGCTTTCGCATATGGAATCGTCGTACTAGAGAAATAGTGGAAACTATTCATGCTAATTTCTAGGGCTGTAAACGAACTGAACGTTCAGTGAACATTTCATGAACCATTTGGTAAAAAGTTCGTTTATTTATTAAATGAATGAACATGAACAATATTTTACGTTCGTTTAGTTAAATGAACGAACATGAACAAAAGTCGCGTCCGTTCATTTATGTCCGTGAACGTCCGATTATGCGTTTATTTATGTTCGTTTATTTATTTATGTTCATATATCATATCTTTTAATTGTATAATTTTAAAATTGGTTTGTTTAAACAAAACAACACTTATAAAACAAAATATTGTGCATAATTTAATGAAGTTTATATTTTTTTGTCTATGTTCACTCATGTTCGATCGTTTATGTTCGTTTAGCGTTCATTTAGTATCTTAATAAACGAACATAAACGAACATGAACAACTCATTTTCTTAATAAACGAACATGAACAAGAAAATTCGTCCGTTTAAGCGTTCATGTCCGTTTATTTGTCCGGTTAAAATTAAATGAACGAACATGAACAAGGCTCCGTTCGTGTTCGTCCAGTTCGTTTATAGCCCTATAGTAATTTCGATGAGCTTACAGATATGGCTTCTGAGCAAAACAGCTTAGGACCCGCAACCAACCGTCTAAATTTTCTAGATCAATCAGCTGCACCTCTTTCACTTAACCGTAAAGAATTGGAAACACTGTTTGCTCCATTGTTTGATGATTCTTTTGCATGTCGTGCACCAGGTGTATCACCAATTTCCGCTGCACAACCTGATAATAATCCAATACTTGATACACCTGCTACTACAACAACAACCGTTTCTACAGATGCACCTCCAATTGAATCTCCATCAACAGCAGAACAAACCGCTTCCAACACTGACAATGCAGATGAAGATCTTCAACAACAACCAGTGCCCGAACCTGCAGATTATGACCCAAATGCGTTCTTTAATCCATTTGCACCGACTCCAACCATTCCTGATATTGCAGAGTCATCCACACGCAATTTGGATCCGTCTAATCTGCATACATTCTATCAACATCACCCTTCAACACATCATTGGACTAAAGAACACCCCTTAGTAAACATCATTGGCAATCCCTCAGCTCCAGTTATGACAAGACGAAAACTTCACACCGATGCTAAAAACTGCATCTACGCACTCACAGTTTGTCAAGATGAACCCAAAAACATCAAAGACGCACTAACATACGACAACTGGATTGAGTCAATGCAAGAAGAACTCGACCAATTCAAACGACTAGAAGTGTGGGAGTTAGTTGAAAGACCAAATGGGGTCTATGTCATCGGACTGAAATGGATTTGGAAAAACAAGTTAGATGCAGAAGGCATACTGATTCGTAATAAATCGCGTCTGGTAGCTAAAGGATTCACTCAGCAAGAAGGAATTGATTTTGAAGACTCCTTTGCTCCAGTTGCTAGTCTTGAGGCTGTCCATATCTTTTTGGCATACGCTGCACACAAGAATATGGTTGTTTATCAAATGGATGTGAAAACGGAATTTCTAAACGGTCATTTATGTGAGGAAGTTTATGCTAGTCAACAAGAGGGATTCGTCGATCCAGATCATCCCAATCATGTGTACAGACTCAAGAAGGCCCTTTACATACTTAAACAAGCCCCAAGAGCATGGTATGATAAACTAACTGCTTTGTTACTTGCCAATCATTTTACTAAAGGTTCAGTGGATCCAACTTTGTTTATTCAAAAACATGGGGAGGACATTTTAATTGTTCAAATCTATGTCGATGACATTATTTTTGCGTCAACAAACAAAAAATATTCAAATGCTTTTGCAAGATTAATGAAACAAAATTTTGAAATGTCCATGATGGGTGAACTTACGTTCTTCTTAGGACTCCAAGTTCATCAATCACCCCGTGGAATTTTTCTAAGTTAGTCCAAGTATGCTCTTGAGATTTTAAAGAAACATGGCATGAAAAGTTGTGATACTTATAACACACATATGTCTGCATCATCCCCGAAGCTGGATGCTGATTTACATGGTACACCTGTTGACCCTACAAAATACCGTAGTATGATTGGGTCCCTCATGTATCTTGTTGGGATTCTTGATTTGATGAGTCAAAATAAATAAAAGAATAAAACAAAAGGACTTAAACGCAAAGCTAGAATTGTTCAAAAAGATGGAAGATTTTGAAGATTCTAGAAGATCTCCTTATAAAGATAAAAGATTTAAAAGATAAATATTAGGAAGGTTGTAGTTTCCTAATTGAATTATGATTCCTTTGTAAACCCTAATCCTCTAGTATATAAAGAGGACATGGGACATATTATTAAGAGTGCACAAATATGTAGATGTCTAAAGGGGTGTGTGTGTCTAGGCGTCAAGTTCCTACAATGGACGCCTAGGGTTAGAAGGTTAGAGTTGTTTGTCACTACACGGATCTTAGAATCCCTATTAGATTGTAACCGTTCTAGAGTTGATCATCTAGAATTGTAGTGACTATGTGAAACGTTATGAATGTAAAACTTTGTTGAAAATATTGATGTTCTTATTGTTTATTCCGTTGCGTATCATGTTTATTCAATGTTATTGTTCCTAGACAATATGAGGTCTAAACAACCTCGAGCTATAAATGATCCAACAAGTGGTATCAGAGCTTTCGAGCTCGTGATATCTAGGATTCACAAGGTTTTGTCGAAGAATGCAGAAGAAAAATCGATTTTGGTTCATTGTTTGTAACTTTCTGCAGAGCTGTTTTCAAAGGACAATAACTCCTTCGTTAACCGTTGGATCGTGCTAAAATTTTTACCAGAGGTTCTCTACATATCAATGTAAAATTTCACAGGAGGGATCTTCAATCTAAGAATTTTTTTAGAAGATATAGCTCGTCAAAGTCTGCTGCAGAAAGGTTTTCAGAAATTCGATTTTTAAGGTTTTTAGGGTTTCGATTTTTAAAGATTTCCTTATCTGTATGGATTAAATCATTATGGAAGTCCGTAATCACTGTTTGGTACTTATAATTCTTGTCCTAATACATTAAAGTGATCAGTTTTGAAGATTAATGTGAAATTCAATCTTATGTCTTCTGTTGCATTTCATGTTATATTCTTAATTAGGGTTTCTTCATTACTGATTGCTGCTATTAACCCTAAACAATATTCTGTTGATTCTAAACAACATTCTTGACTACGTTTTGCTATTGTTCTTAATTGATGGTTTAAACTCATGATCATGGCTGTTTTGGTATATTAACATCTATGGTTTCTGATTGGAGGATACCTGCGCGAAGTAAACTCTCAATACTGCCAATCATTGCTCTTTAATGCTATTATTGCAAATTCAATGCTGCTCATTTGAAGTAATCACTGTTTAGGGTTAATCAAAAACCCTAAAAGTCTACTGGTTTTGGATTATAGATTAAAGATCAGATGTAAAGCAGAAACTACAGTTACTGGAATGTCTGAAGGTTAAAGATTAGTGCTGCTACTCAACATTAATATTGCTCGCTCCAAGGTTTATGCTGCTAGACAAGATGGTTAGTGCTGCATGTTTACTTAGTACTTCCAATAGAGGTTAATTATGCTTTTGCAACTTAATGCTGTTTGGTTTGGCGAACTAAGGTTAGTACTGCTATAGATGTTAGTTAATACTGCTCTTGATATTGGTACTGCTGTGTTGTCTTTGGATTGGAGAAACGTATTGGACCAACAAGTGAGCTGTTCATTCATGGATATCGGTTGTTCGAAGTAATGGTACTGCGCATAATGTTACTGGTTTTGTGGAACGTTAATGCTGCCACTCGAGTAGTGCTGCTTATGCAAAATATTAATGCTGCCATGTGAGTTTAATGTTGCCGTGCTTGAATTAAAGGGATTCTTGAATACTTCGATTTGTCATGGATAAATGAATAAGGGGAAGAAGCTTCAAGGATAGTTTGAAATATGGTTTTTCTGTCCAGATTATGCAAAAAGAAAAGTACATTAATTGGTTTCGGATGAGTTTGCGAGATAGGGATAACACACAGGTTGGATTAGAAAGGGTTTAAACAAAATTTGTTTAACTTTCTAATGATATTCTTAAACGTTCAAAGGCTCGTATTTTTGGTTTTTATTGAAGAATTGGTTACAAAAAGGATTTTTTCACACTTATTTGAGATTGAAGTGAAGTTTCACGAAGGCATTTACTTATTTCATCATTGATATTTCTTGCTATTAATTGGTGACTTGCTTGGTTATATATGGTTTATGATTGAGACTTGGTTTATCTAGTTTTCATTGGTCAAGGGGTGGATGGACGAAGACCTAGTTAACTATCACTTAAAGTAGTTACATTGTAGTACTCAGTGTCACACGAAGTAAGTCGATGTGTATAAATTCAAGAGATTACTTAGAGATTTGTTTCAACAACACCAAATTCTCTATATTGTTATTTAATCAACAACAGTGCAAGCTTAAGTAACGAGTTTGGGATATTTTACTTTGGTTTCAAGTTTGGTATATCAAGTGTTCTTCATTAGTGATCATTACAAGGAGTCTACAGATTTGAAGAATCATGAAGATGATTAACACATTGGTTTCAGGGGAAGCTTATTCTTATGATGTGTTTAATCATTTGATGTTCATGCCACTTAAGGGGAAGTTTTTAAATATGTTCCCTATTTGATTATAACAAAAAAGGGAAGAGATGTGGTGGTGGCATGGCATGACTTAAGGGGAAGACAAGTATTTGTTTCATTTAGGGATATGTTTACATCTCAACTTCTCTACTTCGTCTAGGGAAGTTCGTACACGACTTTGTTTGTTTTGTCATCATCAAATAGGGGAAGATTGTTGGGATTCTTGATTTGATGAGACAAAATAAATAAAAGAATGAAACAAAAGGACTTAAACGCAAAGCTGGAATTGTTCAAAAAGATGGAAGATTTTGAAGATTCTAGAAGATCTCCTTATAAAGATAAAATATTTAAAAGATAAATATTAGGAAGGTTGTAGTTTCCTAATTGAATTATGATTCCTTTGTAAACCCTAATCCTCTAGTATATAAAGAGGACATGGGACATATTATTAAGAGTGCACAAATATGTAGACGTCTAAAGGGTGTGTGTGTGTGTGTGTCTAGGCGTCAAGTTCCTACAATGGGCCTAGGGTTAGAAGGTTAGAGTTGTTTGTCACTACAAGGATCTTAGAATCCCTGTTAGATTGTATCCGTTCTAGAGTTGATCATCTAGAATTGTAGTGATTATGTGAAATGTCATGAATGGAAAACCTTGTTGAAAACATTGATGTTCTTATTGTTTATTCCGCTGCGTATCATGTTTATTCAATGTTATTGTTCCTAGATAATATGAGGTCTAAACGACCTCGAGCTATAAACGATTCAACATATCTAACAGCCAGCAGACCAGATATAGTTTTTGCTGTATACCTATGCTCCCGTTATCAGTCACGACAAACTGAAAGACACCTCTCTGAGGTTAAAAGAATCCTTCGATACATAAAGGGAACCATCCATTTGGGGATCTGGTATCCGAAGGATTCTGGTTTTGAACTAATAGCTTTTTCAGATGCTGATCATGCAGGATGTTTAGACACACGCAAAAGTACATCTGGGGGAGTGCAGTTTCTAGGAGACAAACTTGTATCTTGGCAGTCAAAGAAGCAGGATTGCACTTCATTGTCATCTACAGAATCGGAATATGTAGCCATGTCAGCATGCTGTGCTCAAGTCATTTGGATGCGATCACAGCTGATGGACTACGGTTACATTTTCAATAAGATTCCCATGTACTGCGACTCCAAGAGTGCCATTGCCATCTCATGCAACACGGTTCAACATTCGAAGTCAAAACATATCGTACTTCGATATCATTTCATCAAAGAGCATGTTGAAAAGGGTACAATTGAATTATACTTTGTGGGTACTGAATACCAATTAGCGGACTTATTCACCAAAGCCTTGCCCCATGCAAGATTTGTGGAATTAGTTCACCAAATTGGTATGCGGTGTTTGACTCCAGATGATTTGAAAAACTTTCTTAAACACAACTAAGAAAGTCAAACACCAAAACCTTTTTTGTAAATATCTTATTCAAAAACACAAAAAGATTTTTCATTTTTCTTTTCTTTATTTAAAAAGAAATGCAAGTACAATATTTCCTTCAACATCTTGTTCCTTCAAACATATTTACCAATTTTCCCGAACAAGTGTTGAGGGAGAGTATGAAATTCAAACTTTATTCATTTTTTTAAAATTTTTTGTACTTGCATATTTTCAAAAGATGTTGTTTTATAATGTGTTGGTAATGTTATTTTTGTGATACCCTTCTTGATCTTAAAAGTTTTCTCATATTCCTAAGTCAAGGGGGTGTATTAAAACTGTTCTTGTCAATATAATATTATGTCTTGTTAACATTGTGTGAGTTAAGGACTTAGGTTGCAAAATCATGTCGTTAAGGGTCCATTTATGTCAAGTCTTGTTAATCTTTTGTGAGAATTGGACTAACTGTGCAAAATCTTAAGTTAAAGGACCAAATGTGACAAGTTTGAAACTAAAATTTTTTAACAAAAACAAAAATCATATTGCATTTACTGCACCTGAACTTTGCATTTACTTTCACAACCACCTCAATCGACGAACCACAATCATTTGATTAATCCAAGTGATAAATCTCAAATCCCTAAGTGTTTTCTTGTGATGTTTTAACAATCCAACAGTTGAATTTGTCACAACAATCAATTTTGGGTTTAGGGTTAATATCGAATTGGGAAAATTTGATTGGGTGCATTTGTGTTTAATGTTTGTGATGGGATAAGGTCGGAATCGTGTCCTTAACAGGTTATGAGTGTCTAATTGTTCCCAGAAACATCAATTGTTCATTGTTTGATTTTAGGGTTTATGCGTATAATTTGGGGAAATTTGTATGTGTATGTTTTGGTCTAATTAAATGGGTGGGATAGTGTTCTAATGTGTTGAGTAACATGATTTGAACATCAATTTGTGCCCAGAAACACATTTGAATCAATTTTGATGTTTAGGGTTTATGAAGAACACGTCCAGGTTCAAACCTCTTGATTCATGGCTAAAACATGTTAAAATTCAGACCATTGAGCTTAGAATCATCATAGGAACCTAAGGGAATCATTCACATAAACATCTAATCCATTAACTTGAATTTCGACAAGATTGAAATGAGGGTTCATCGAAATTGTAAATGGTTGTTCTCAAATTAGATAAACTATTTTTGGATGTGTTTAAATGAGCTTAAAGATCATATTGTAACTTGTGGTTTGATCTAATTTGGACAGGAAACCAATTTCGATAAAGATTCACAACATAAAGTATGTCTACAGTGTTCATCGGAATTTCTTGTATAAGAAATTTTTGAAATTGCAAAAACCATCGGAATTGCATTACTTTGTCGCAATTGCACAAAATTTATCGAAATTCTAAAATTCATCGCAATTGAGCATAGTTTATCGCAATTCAAAATTTTCATCGCAATTGGACATGGTTTATCGCAATTCAAATTTTTCATCGCAATTGGACATGGTTTATCGCAATTCAAAATTTTCATCGCAATTGGGTATGGTTTATCGCAATTCAAATTTTTCATCGCAATTGCACAAATTTCATCGAAATTCAAAATCTCATCGCAATTGGTAAATGTTCATTGAAATTCATATTTCATCGGAATTGGCCAAAAAAATCGCAATTCATTAACATTGTCGCAATTGAGTTTAATTATATCGAAATTCAAATTAAGTCACATGTTATCGATATTGAATGAGTGTCATCACAATTGAATCTATTTTAATTATAATGCATGTCACTTTTAACACTAAGTCCAATGATGAGATGTGCAAAGTTGATAACGAATAACCATCTAAAATCAATGATACAAGAATGTGGACACATAATGATCATAACTTTAACAATATGCTAACTTTCATATATCTTGCATATTTGTATCTTTGATTGATGTTTCAGAATTCACTAATGGCTGCTCAACAACCACTTCCCATGCTCATAAAAGAAAACACCTTTCCACAAGATTATGACGTGGAAATTGGCAAGAATAATGCACGTGTTGAATTTCACAAAATCAAGTGTGCAGAACCTTCGTGCCAAATTGCAATTGAAGTTCTTAAACTACACAAGTGTAGGAGCATGTTGGATAAGTCTGCATCCATTCCTGAGTTCTACATTCATCAGATGTGGCACACGATCAAACTGGATATAGGAGAAGATTCATTCACATGCAAACTGGACAGAAAAGAAGTCACGGTTGATGTCAATTATCTTCGAAAAGTCTTACTTCTACCCGAAGCTCCTGCACCAAACAAGTAGTTTCATGCTACTCCCTTTGATGAAGTTGTTCTTAACTTCATTTTGGAAATTAGATATGATGTACAACCGAACAAACCACTCAAATCATTCTCCAAAGTCCAAGCCAAGTTCATTCCCCAACCTTGGAGAACTATTTACTACATCTTGGCTAGATCAAGAAAACACAAGCATACCTTAAGTATGATAAAGATCAAGCAAACACAAGCATACCTTAAGTATCCTTAAGTATGATAAAGCTTTCAAGGAATGAGACTTCCTGACTCTCTACTTACAGAAAAGATCAAGAAAACACAAGCATACCTTAAGTATGATAAAGCTTTCAAGGAAGGGTATGTCGGATTTAGCAAGTTTGATGATGAATCAAATCCAGCAAAGACTCGAACAAAAGGAGGTAGCAAGACAGGAAGCACATCCAGCACCATGAAGAAAATAAAACCAGGTCCTCCTAAATACACCAAGAGGAGAGTACCTATCAAAATTGCTAAGCCTGAGCCTGAAGATGAAAAAATTGTAGAAGAAGAGGAATCTGGTTCAGAAACGGAAACCGATGAAGAACCAATAATCTACAAAGAAGATATTGCTACCAAGATTGCTCAGGATGAAAGTCTTGTATCACTTGCAGCTGATGAAGAGAGGAGACGGAAGAAAATACTTGATGAAAAGATGAAAATGGATGAAGATATTGATAAAGATTTTGGTGAAGATCAGACCCAAAAAGGTGACATGGAAACCGAGGTGGTTGATACGGAGAAGTTAAAGGAGAAGATACATGAAACCATTCCACCTGATGATCAGACCCTCATTATTCCGGTTAATCAACCCGGTGGGTCTGGAAGTGCAGGAGGAGTCACTCAACCTCGATCAGATCTGGTTAATCAACCCGGTAATGACGAGGAACGGGATGAAGAAGGAAATCTCATCATGAAGGAGGTCCATCAGGAAGAACAAATTGAAGACTTTGACATGAATGATGATGTTAACACGGAGAATGTGATAATTGATGATGAAGTAATAAGAAAAGCTGCTGAAGAACTGGAGTTGGAAAAGAAGGCAAAGGAAGAAGAAGAAATGAGGCTAAAACAAAAGGAGGAGGAAGAAAGGTTGGTTAGGATAATTGCTGATGAGAAGGAAGAAGACAACTACATTCAAACACCTCCGACTACACCTCCACACTTTCCTCCAATTAACCACGATACACTTCCAATCTCTCGGCAAGCATCTCCTCCAAAAGACTTGCACACAAACGTTAACAAGGAATCGTCAGTCACTCCTGAATCATGAACACATTCATCACCACCACCAACACCAATGACATCCACAAGCAAATCTATCAAGAAACCCATCAATCCTTTGGTCGCTCATGCATCGATAAAGGTTAAACAGGTTGTGAAGCTAGCAAGAATAAAGAAAACACAACAAGCTTCTTGACCAGATCAAAACATTAACAAATATGGTCACCAGTCTTGTTGGACAAGTGAACGAGCTCCAAAGCACAAAAGCTAAAGTTGATGAGTTTCTTTCCGATGACATTCAGGATAAGATGTTCACTGCTATAAAGGGCAACACAGAAGAATATCTGAAAAAGTATTTGCCCAGAATCACATCAAAGAAAGTCAAAGAATATCTTGAACCAAACATCGAAGGTCTTCTCAAAAACATTGTTGCTACAGTTCCACTTGTCGTACAAACCAAACCATCAATGCCAAAGGAACCAACACTTGAAGAGCTTCAGATTAAATTGTTTGAAATATTGACAAGTCTTACATCCCCGACTCCTGAACAAAGTGCAATTTCTAAGGCTATTCAGGCTAATATCACAAAGGAGTCATGCAAAGCCGATGCTGATAAAGGAAAACGACCAAGAGAAGATGAAGATCCTGATCCGAACTCTCAAGCTAAGAAATCAAGGAATGTCGGTGGTTCGTCTTCTCAACACAAGGTACTGGTTAACCCTTCAGCAACCACAACAACAGCCAACCAACCGCCAAAGAAATCTGAAACCAGTCCAATGGCAGACGAACATCACTTTGAGTACAATGATGAGGATGACTTTTAACAACAACAAGATCAACCAGACTCTCCACCAAAGTCGAAAGCAAAAATGTCAATGCAAGGAAAGAAGTCAACGAGCAAAAAGTCAAAGGTTGTCTCATGGCTTGATGAAGACACGACTGAAGGGAACGAGTGGTTTGATAAACTCGTCAGTGCTCAACCCTACGTCGACGACGACTCCATGATTGGTGGACGAACAATTGAGTTTACACAAAAGCTCAAACGTGATCAACACATCAAGACACTTACTAAAGGAGAACTTCGTCGCATAAAGAATGATGCGTTCAACTTGCTGAAAGATCGGTCCTCAAGTGCAGCTGAGCTCGAATATCACTTGGAGAACATTGCACGAGCAATGTCTACTAATATGAGCTGGACTAATCCGGACATCCATTTGATTGACTACAACTTGCAGCATAGAGGACCATACACTACTGACTGGACAAAGCCATTCCCCGTTGTAAGAACTATTGATCATCCGTGTAAGAAATACTAACACATAATTCGTATGGTTCTTGTGGTTTAGATCCGATTTATAGAGAGAGAAAGAGATGTGAGTGGGAGCCTTTTTAGAGAGAGAAACTTGTGAGATATTAGATTAGAAAGAATGAAAGGTCCAACCCTTCCCACACTTGGGAAGGGGTATTTATAGTTCTAGCTAAGTTGCCCCTAGTGGGCTGTGGAGTGAGCTGATAGTGGGTAAAGACCCGACCCAACTCCACAAATATTAATATAACTAAACTAATAATAATAATAATAATAATAATAATAATAATAATAATAATAATAATAATAATAATAATAATAATAATAATAATAATAATAATAATAATAATAATAATAATAATAATAATAAGCCTACGAGCTACATAAATGCTAAATAGCTACTCGGGGTGACCGAGTCTTCATATGAATATTTATATTCCTAACAATCTCCCCCTAAGGGAGGTCACCCCGGAAATAATATTTTGAATTCTAGCATTCTATTACATGATTGTAAATTCCTAGCTCGTAGTCTTGATTCTTCAAAGTCTTGAAACTTTGCACTTTCAGCAGTAAACTCTTTTGACGACTGATCTTTTGTCTTGGATGATCTTTGAAGATTCTTCGATGATATCATCCAACATATGTCTTCTAGTCATCTTGTTTCAGCATCGTCTCTGTGTGAAGTTGTGATCTTTGAGCATTCTTTGAGATCATCAGTCACCGTAAATCTCCAAGCTCATCCGTTGTAATATTGCCTTCATGTGATATGTTGTGACCGTTGAACTCGCATGCTCACACTTTTCTGGATCATGATAACTATCATCAGAGTTACGGAAGCTGTGTTATAGGTCTTTCATTTATCATGATTTCTTTGATAATGATTTGTAAGTGTGAGCATGGAGTGTGGATTGACACGTCTCTACTGGAATCAAGAACCACCATCGCCATCTTTATATGAATCTGAAATAAAACAGTTAGCAATAAAGTTGGAGAACGAATATGGCTTTGTCATTCGTTCGATGCGGTTGGATTAACCTTCGGTTCTGTGAAGACTGACCTGTGATCAGGCAGAATCCCCTTTAAAGAAGATTCTCCTTGACAGGAATTTCCAGCTTGTAGTAATGAGTCTTCCAACAAATTATTGTCAGAATCATCATACTAAGCATGTTCTCATACCGGAACGTCTCAAAGCAGACAGCACGGTAGAGTGAATCAGTGAATTAAATACTCACTGATTGATGAGAAATTGATTAGAAAAATCACTCGCGTGTCACAGGATAAACATTTTATGCAACACGACTAGGGTTTTATACATTGAATCACATTTCTGTCATAAACACTTTTGTTTGAAAATTTTCACAATCAATGTGCTCGAAACTCAGTTGGTGAGCACATTGAAAGGTTTTCCAAAAGCATCCGTCAATCCATTTCCTGGAACAAGGTTGATTCAAATGAGAATCGCCCCATCGTTTCTTTCCAGTTGTCACTAGTTTGATCCATGACGGATCTCACATGTCACCCACCAAGAGCTTGTTTGATGTTAGCTCTAGAAGGATTTCCATCTTCATGGTGAATACTTACGTATCACTCGGATGTTCTGGTAATACCACAAAGATAATGCGTAGGACTCTTAATATATGTTGTCTTACTTTTCATGGTGTATGAAACAGCAAGCATATTGGAAATGTGTCCTAACGAGTTTAATGGATGATCTCTTGGCTCTAGACTCAATAGTGCATTTTTGATTTAGTGATCGGAGGCTGGAGAGGACTGCCACCTTTTCAATATCATCTAACTCGGAGTGAGAGAGACAATAGACATGTATTGATCTCCGTGACAAATGAAACAAGAGTCCTTTGAGGGAAATTGAGTGGCTAGGGAGGGTTGTGCAGCGTATCACTGGGTCCATGATACTTGTCTTCAATGTCAACAATCAACTAAGTGATTCTGACAACATATGTATTGACCCGGTTTCTGCTTAGAGTGTAAGGAGGGCTTCTTTCTTTTCACCCTTTATCTTTACATTTCTTTTTCATTCTTCAACCCCTTCAGCGCTTACCGAGACTTCACCACTAGTACCTTGTTGGGTTTGTTCCAGTACTAGCTCCATCTCAGTCGGCACTCTTCCCTTATTCACTTTTCTCCTTTTTAATCATTCCTAAGGACTTCTATTCTAACTAGAGGATTGTCCCTGGGAAGATCCCTCCGGTTCTGGCTGGATCATGGGAACTGATACCTAACCTTACCATCCTTATAACTCCAGTACATTAAGTAAAATGGTCGGTCTTTGGTATTCTTCCACAATTGCCATCACAAATCATTTGCTCCCCCTCAATATGTGCATCGATATACGAAAGAGTTTAGCACATATGAGAGAGCCTACACTTGAGTTCAAAAGATCACATTTTATCAGTTTTCATATTTAAATCACATTCTCTCCCCCGATCAAAAATTTCAAACCTTTTGAGATTTGTGATCCCAATTGATTTAAATAAGTTTAGAAATTATGGGAGAAAATGTGGTCTGATTTAATATATATATACTGATAATGGAACATTACGATGCTCCCCCTCAATCTATGAGGGAGAATGTTAGTGTCAGGTATGATAGGTTTGAAAGATTTTGAATTAAAACAATCATACACTGACACATAACAACCACATTTATTCACTGCTTATTATGCACAAAGTTACTGTTATGACACAAGTGATATTGACCTTTTTGCGCAGACGATGTGATCATCTGCTTCTCTGAGGGAGTCAGTAGTCAACATCAATTATCCATCCACCAACAAAAATTTCCCAAATATTGTAGATCCCTACTTGGCGAGACCAGAATAAGTAATGCTTTGTTGAAATGAAGGTGGTGGTGGTGATGACAGTGTTGTTGTTGTTGCTGATGTTGTTGTTGTGGTAAATTCAGAGCCAGTCAATAGAGTTTGAACATCTGATCAAGTGGTTAGAGCGGGAGCAGGCACATTCATATCGGCCATGGAATTTGCATAAGAATATCAACATAGATATACATACATACAGATTCACTCTTCATTACTCGCTACCACGTAGCAGCTTGCCTACTCATAATACCATATTCATCTCATAATCAAACCACAGTCAGGAAATACATCAAACCTCTATCTAGCATGAAGAGCAATCAGCAATCATGAACATGGCAATTCACTCATATTTCAACATTCAACTCAGGAGCTTAGGGACAAGATTCTAACATGATAGCTACATACCTAAGCATATCCTGAGAGCACATGCACTAAATCAACAACAATTAAGCAGCTATCGACTAACAAAAATCAATCAACATTTGAAACTCATTCAATCAGATCATACAAATGCCCGTGGAGTATTAAAGAACATCAAGCACAATGGGTTATCTAACTCCTTTTATATTTTGGTTTTTTAAAGTATTTAGGGGATTAAACAAGGATTCCAGAATGACACAAATGAACCTTCTAGATACATAAAGCTAGGATACTATAAGCAAATTGCACATAATGCCCTAATCTTTCTAGCAACTAACATATTTGGCCATTTGAGATAAAGCTTAGTAAGTTCCTCTTCAACTAATACCCCATTAACTACAAAACCTCTTCTAACAATTATGAGATAACCAAGAAACCCATTGGATGATATAAAATTTTAAATCACTCTCCCCCTCAATCGATGACCCGTATTCTAGTTAAAAAGCTGTAGTCATTGATTGAGTGACAAATTTTATGAACAATCCAATTCAAAAAGAATTTTAAACAACACGTCACCACCATGTTTCTCACAAATAATTTTCAGAAGAATCATAGAATGAAAACTATTTGCATACAAAGAAGATTTCTCTTCCTTTACAAGAAATGATGCACTGAAACGTACATCAAATCGGGAAAACATGGATATAAAGTAATCCATTCCCAGGTGAACATCACCCAGTGGGAGGAACAACCGTCTTTTTGGCGACGTGCTTTCCCCATTTTGAAACGCGGGTTGCTATCTAAAGTAATAGCAAGCCATTTAGGCATGTTTTGAAAACTTTTTGAACTTCTGCTCGAACTTCATTTAAAGACCCGTGTCATTATTGAATGACATTTCTAGGACCATAAAAGTTATCGATACCAGAAGACATGCCTTGAAAAACTATTTTTGGTATTTTCTATTTTTCTGATTTTTATGGTTTTTCTTGGTTTTATATTTTTCTATTTACATTTTGGTTTTATATTTTCTATTTACATTTTGGTATAAGATATGTACAAAGTATATTATTCAATTTAAGAAAATGTTGACATGAATACCGAAATAAGGATATCGTTCTGTACGTTGTAGAAGTCAGTAGTCAACATCTCTTAAACTTTCACCACCAAAGCTTTCGAGGCTCCTGAATAATCGTCAGAACTTGAGTCTTCTCAATTGTGAAGCTTTGATAGCTTGCCCCCAAACTGACAAGCTTCTTTTGAGCAGTTTCAAAGCTCTCTTTCAAGCTTACATAAGGTAAGTGTACAGCGGAAACCGTAGCAAACCACATCAAATATTGCTGCTCCTTTTAAGAATAATCATCGTGATTCTCCGTTCGGGGGATCATCAAATAGATCAGCAGTGTATCATCTCACACTTGAATAATTCTTCTCACATTACTTCCCGCTGATGTCTGAAGGAATGCATACCGAAGGTATCCAGAGACCACTTCCCCCAAGTAGTTGAAGTGATGCAATCAGTCTCATTGTATGAAGCTCAAAAACCCGAAGTACACACTCAATCCCATTAATGAAGTCGAAAAGGTAACATCAAGATCAATTAAGACTCGGAAATCCCCTTTTCTCCCTTCAGGAAATTGCCATTGTGAACCTCTTTTATCATCAGAAACTGTTACTTACATCTCTTCCCCCACGTAGTTGGAATAAAACACCAAAAGCCACGAGTTAAAACACTGATTTTCTCTGCGGTTATGACATTTGTCTTCCCGGAATAACTTCAATTAAGAAGAAGTATAACGTTCATCACGTGTACTCGTTGTGCGTTCAGATGTATGTCTCCTTCCCCCTTGCTGGTTTTGATACCTCAGAATCAGCAACACATTTTATGCACATCTACTTGACATCTTGTGAGAAGAACAAAAATGGCTCAAATGTATCAAGTGGGAATCAACCGCTTTCGAAACTCTCTCTGACTATCTTTAGCAACCCTCAAGTAGGCTATTTGAAGTGATAACTGATGGAGCAAACCCTATATACCAAACTTGAAACTGACGAAGAATTTCCCAAAATTGTTACTTAAGCTTGCACTGTTGATGATTGAAGAACGATGCAGAAGAAAACCCCTAAGTACCCTTATACACTCAACTAAGAGCCAAAGCAAGTACAACACCTCTTGAGACTATCCACATCTGCATCTGCGTGTGACACTGAGCACTACAATGTAACTCCTTGAAGTGATAGCTATAACCCGTGAGAACTTCATTGTAACTCCTTACATCGGGTATAACTAGATAATCCAAGACCCAATCATAAATTTTAAGCACGAGCAAGTTATCATTGAAAGTCATGCATCCAACCAACCCCGACTTCAAGATAAAATAAGATCACGCCTTTGTGAAAGTCAACTTCAATCTCAAATAAGGGATGCCAAATAAACTCCGTGATCACTTGACATTCTATGTCCAAAATCTTATCCGTTTTGATGTTTTAGCCGACATTTTCCTTTATGTTCTTGTGGTTGCTTTACCAAGTGCACATTGGAAGGAACAACAATCCGTGAATAAGGAGATTCTTCAGAACCTGGTTCTGGGAAAGGAATACCCAAGAACGGATCATTATTCAAGCGTGCAACTTCAACATCATGAGAGTCATAATCAACACCTTGAGGAATAAGTGGAACGTTAGGTGTTGAAGGAGAGTCGTATGACCATTTCTCAAATCTCACTCAACATGTAGTTTATTCACCCTTCTCCCCCTCAAAAATCGCGTATGACTGCCAACTACCATTTTTGATTGAACGAGTGAATAAGAATACAATCAATGGGATGTAGATCTACTTGATAACTGGCAATTTGTTTATTCACCCTTCTCCTCCTCAAAAATTGCATATTACTGCCATTTTTGATTGAACGAGCGAATAAGAATACCATCAACGGTAAGTGACTCCACTTGATGACTGACATATTGTTTATTCACCCTTCTCCCCCTCAAAAATTGCATTGGAGGTTGCCATTTTTGATAGAACAAGTGAATAAGAATATACTCCAATGTACATTGATCCACTTGATGACTGAATGAGCATGGGAAGAGCATGAATCTTGTTGATGAGAATGGTCATAAACAAGAAGATTTCTCTTCTTCCGAAGATAAAGCGCACTTAAGCGTACACTTCTCTTTTCTTTGATGAACGGGGCCTGAAGAGTTGTCAGTAGACGCCATTATGTTGACATTGAGGCCCGAGGCTTGAACTGCAGTGTTCAAACGTCATTGTCGATGAAGAACGAGGCCTGAACTGATGTGAACAGACGTCATTGTCATTGAAGAACGAGGCTTGAACTGATGTGTTCAAACGTCATTGTCGATGAAGAACGAGGCCTGAACTGATGTGAACAGACATCATTGTCGTTGAAGAACGAGGCCTGAACTGATGTGAACAGACGTCATTGTCATTGATGTTCATCAAGCTTGAATTGCTTGAACCCCTAATTCATGAGATATCAGACTTTTCGGCACCCAAACCCTGAGTCTTTCCTTAATAGGAGTGAACGATGTACCTGCACTTAAGTAAAGACTTCCTGCATTGACATTAAGAGTTTGTTTGCATTTATATGGGTTAGTGATATCAGCATTTAAACCAGTTGGGGTTTCACTGTCAACCTTGGTTTTGCACTCAGTGAACATCTTTCTAATAGGTATCCATCTAAGACCAACAATCTTAAAAATTCTACCCGTAGGTATCCACCTAAGACAAGATCTAGGAGTGTTTGGTTTCTCATACACAGTGAAAGACTTGTTGGGAGAAAACCTTTGTCCTATAGCAATCTGCCTACCAGGTTTCTGAATATCAGTTTTTGGTTTTACGGGCTTGTTGTTGTTTCTAGTCTTAGAGGATTGAACCTTACCACGAGCATTCACTTCCTTCAGGAATTTGGTTACACAATTATCATGATTTGCCTTAAAAACACATTTCTGACAAGTTGAGCAAACAAAGTGTCTGGATTCAGAGAAAGATCTAGAATTCTTAGAGTGATCTGCTACGGGAATCGCATTACTCGTTACGCAACTACTCTTAGAAGCAGGCAAATTCCTAGTCTTTTCCTGTGTGTTTCTCTTTAGCATCCTCTAGGTTGTGATTTTGAACACTGTTTTTATGTCTAACATGTTCCTTTGGTGTCACAAATGACACACGCTTTGAACTAATCCTAGAAGAACTAGAGGCACTCATATGATGAGGTTTTGCAAACGTATATTCCTTCTCATTAGGTCTAGACTGTGAAGTGACTGGTTTTGACAAAACTTGTTTCAAATCAACTTGGGAGGCAAACCGTGGTTTTGAAGATATTGGTCGTTTAGATCTAAACGCAGTCGGTTGTCTAACAACTAATTGGTTTCTAAGTGGTGGTTTCCCCAAGATTGATGGTTTTGCAAACTTAGTGTTCACACTATTTCCTGTCAATTTTCTTAACTCATTTTTTAACGCTGCAATTGTAAAACCCTTTTCCTGAAGTTGAGCTTTGAATTCATCATTTTTTGCAATCAAAGAAGTTGTTTGTTCTGTAGTCTTAGTTCTTGTTTCTTTGATAGAATCATACAGGTCTTTGTAATGTTTTTTCAAAGCATCATTTTCCTTAAGTAATTTAGCCACTTTAAGTTCCAATTCGATGTTTCTTGTTTCAATTGCATCAATGTCATGTTTAACCTTGGCTTCATTACTTTTCTCATGCATATTAATTCGAGTTTTCAAATTGTTGATCGTTAAGTTTTTGGCTTGTAGCTGAGCTTTCAAATCATTTACCTAAAAAAATTCACGAAATTCAGGAAATTTCGGATTATTACATGGTTTGTTAGTTTGTAGACTTTCTTCCTTTTGTTGTATTGATATTTCAAGTGAAATACAATGTTTTTCAATTTGTAAGAATCTGTTTGAAAGTTCATTATAAACTTCTTTTTCAACCATATCTTTCATTTTGAAAAGCTCAGCCTTAACCAAAGGACTTATAACTAGATCATGTTCAACATCCTGGTCAATTTCTCCCCCCTTATGACTCATATTTGTTAAATCAGGAGTGGTATTGCTATCAGCCTTTTCCAACAGATATGTGTCATAAACAGGTTCAGATTGATCAGTATGTTGTTGTTCACTAGCAAGGACATTATGTTGAACAGTTAAATGTACCTCAGCAAATGGCACTTGGTCATTTACTGGTCTGATATCAGCATCCACACCATGTGTGATATGAGTCACATAACTGCTGCTTGTATCATGCTTATCTGACTTTGTCCCACTGCATTTTGTGACAACTGAACTAGCACCCAGTGCTTTACTCGAATCAACCTTAATCTCTCTTGATTGCATCTGACTTTCATTCATCTTGATGTCATACTTTAGTTTGTGTTGTGCTCTTTCCTCAATGTACTTCTTAACATTATCCATGTGTTGGAGTAATGTTTCTCTGAACATGTTAACTTCAATTCCAGTGTAATCAGTAAAACACTTTTCTGTCATTTGACTGTCATAATCCCAAGTGTATTGTGAATTGATGAACACTTGAAGTTGTTTGTTGATCACCCGAAGAGCAGCCATGGATCCAATTTCATGAAATTCTTCTTTGTCAAGTTGTTGTACTAGCTGATCTAAGTTCAGGAACATAGTGCCTATGGAAGTCTGAATATCTTGACCAAAGAGTGATGCAAATGCTCGTTCGAATCCTCCCATGGATCCAGGTCTTTCTGAGAGAACCTTGAGATGTGAATGAAGTAGTCGAAAGCATTCTATGCAACTTTCCTTTGCATCATCGTGCAATTGTTGTGGCTAATGCAACACTCTTTCTTGCGAATTCGTGCACAAAGATTCCATATTAGCAATATCAGAATCAAACACATTTATTTGTTGTATAGGGTTGGAAGTCTTATGTTTATCATACGTGTCGTACAACTTGAGTACCTCAGATATGAAAGAATCTGAAGTAGTAGACATGATGTAAACGTGCACGGGATTTTACAATTCTATGATTTAAACTGAGAAATAGATTCTTTAGAAGGGATTTTACAAAAATCAAGAATAAACCGTGAAATGATAATGATTACTTGAATGTGTTATGGTGACAGTTTGGTAGACTTGGTAATCTGTTGTTTAGTTGTGATTTGGTTTGGTTGATGCAAGTTATTATGGTGAAATTTTGGTCTGAAAACTTAAACCTCAATAACTTCATTTTGGAGTGATTTTAGGCTTCGAAAGTTGGGTTGAATGAACAAATTTTTACAACATGTCCTTCTCCTTGGTCTCACGGTCGTTTTGACAGGTAATTCACTGAAAACGGAGTTACGGTTCAAAAGTTATGACCGGTTGAAGTTTTGAGGTAAAAAGTCAACTTTGGTCAAACCGCAGAAACCTCAAACGCAGAGACCTCAAACCGCAGTACCACAAACCGCAGAAGACACTGTAGTATCCAAGATCTAACTCTTCTAGGATTATAGAAACAATGATTGTTGCACAGCGGAATAAGAACAAGAACACAATCAAAGTTTCTTAACAAGGTTTTCTTTAACGACAGAATTGAAAGAAGAATAACAAATAACTCTTGATCCTCTATGGATCTTTTATTAATCACTAATAATGTTTTTTCTTCAAGTGTTACAAACCATATGGCTGTGTGTTTCTTTTATAATGAAGAAATCCTAATGCCACATTACTAAGAAATCGTGTAAAGAGATAAACACAAATCTCTTCCTAAAATAACTCTAACAAACTATACTATGCATACAGGCTAACATTACTAATACCCGCAGCAATACAAACACTATCAGCAGAAGCAAGATATCACTATCAGCAGCAATGAGCTTCAGCAGGAACTTCAACTATCGACAGGAACCAGCTTTACACTATCGGCAGCAACAAGAAATATCTTATTTCCTTAATTCCTAACAATCCTCCCCTAATCTTGAGGTTGACTAGGTTAACCTGCAAGATTCCCTAAGTGTTCTTTGATCTCTGAAAGTACTTTGAAGTCCATAGAGAGAGGATTTAATCCAACAGCAGCAATAGAAAGTGATCAGCAGCAACATCCTAAGCAATATCAGTAGCAACCAGGCACCTTCTTTACAGCAACCATGACAAAGTGTACATCAAAACATTTAAGTTTCATACTATTCTCATCACTTCCAGGTGTGTTAACTCCTGTGAGAGGTGAATCATTGAAAATTAATGGATTTGATGTCTCTTTACCAATAGCCATCACTACTGGAGTAGCCAATGTTTAGGTGTTTAAGACCATGGTACATTGATAACCATCTGATTTATTAGCAAATCAGCAACTATAAACGGATTTGACTTGTCTTTACCTGTAGCCGTTTGCTCAGGACTAGCCAATTCTTGGTTTCAACTGAACCTTGGTGAATTGAGTACCAAGTATGGTGTTCCACTGCCTTTACCACAATCCATACACTTGTGGGCTAGCCAATTCTTTGGATACCCCAAAGGAGTAAAATCCATGGTGAATTGAAAACCATTCAACTCTCAGGAATGAACCATGGGTGAGTTGAAGTACCCTATAGCTTTGAGCAAGCTATTACAGCTATCAACGGATTTGATTATCACACCAGAGCCGTACCCTCATGGTGAGTCAACTCTTTCTTGTCTGTGAGACATGGTGAGTTGATTACCATTTGTTGTGTAGGTGTAAACACCAACACTGTACCTGCAAGGTGTTACCTCAAACCATACAAGTTAGCTCACAAAGATATACAACAAGTTTTTTTTTTTTTTTTTTTTTTTTTATTTTATTTATTTATTTATTTATTTTTTTAATAACTAAGAATAGAAACAAACAGAAATAAAAGAAAGAAAGAAAACAAACAAATGAAAATGATTTTTTTTTAAACTAACGATACCAGCAGAATTCGAACAGCAGGAACCGAGCAGCAGGAATGCTGTTACCAGCAGGAACTGGAATACTACCAGCAGGAACCGAAGCATTATCAGCAGAAACAATTCAAGCTTAGCAGCAGGAACCATGTGAGAGCAGCAGGAAAAGTAATGCAGATAGAATCAAAGTACCAAGCACTCATAAAAGAGTCAAACAGCAGCAGTGTCAACCACTAATAAATTTACCATTTGACAACTTATAAATGTTATACTATGATCAATTTAATATTTTACCATTGATCCCACTTGAGAAAATTGAATACAGTATTAAATTCAGCTCCACAGTTGATTATCAATTCGAATTAGTATAATAGCAGCCACAATCCGAATAAAATAATCAATCCATCATTGACTGATCACTTGAGATTAGGAAATGACAAAACCGAGTAGTCCCACACAATTCAATGAATTCACACGAGAAAATTCATCACATCAGTAAAAATCAAATTAAATTGAATTCTTCACTTGCAACATTGACCACCGACCAATTTAATAATCAACCACCTAATGAACCATTCCCACGTGGACATTAACTCAGTACCATGCGATTGACAATTGACCGAATACAATTCTAATGAATATTTCAATTCGATTAAACAAATCGGTATGAGGACAACTGCTCTTTAATATCACTGACCCCATCAATTGGACCAAATAAATTCAACAGCAGCAATATTTGAGCACAAACAAAAAAAAATGTTAGTTAGCACAAAATATACAACAATAAGCCTCCCCTTAGGCTTATGCCTCCCCTCAATCCCAGCCATTGGGTCTCCACGACCAACCTCCTGTGTACTGAACATTATTATCCCATCTTTCCCCTCCCACATACATTGGGTCATAATACATAAACCTATAATCATTTTGAAAGTAAGCACTTGTAGGTCTGTTAAATGGTCGAGCAACATTCCTTTTCCAACCAGCAGAATTAATTCTACCAGCTGGAACTGGCTTACCAGTAGGAACAGCTGCGGGTCTAAAAGGCCTACCAGCAGAAACGGGTGCTGGTCGTTTTGCATTACCAGTAGGAAATGCCTTTGCCTTAGGGACGAATGGGGGTATACTCTCTACATTTTTCCATACTGGTCTAGGTTGCTTTTGTTGAACACAATTACCCATTTTACTCTCATAATAAGTACAGTCTTTAGTGAGATGAGAGTAACTACCACACACAAAACATGATTTCCTTTTAACCTTTTTGTTCTTTCCATGTCTTGTTTTATTACACACAGAAGTCTCACTACCAGTACTTGAAGGTGAACTGATTTTAACAAACTTAAGTGAACTATTGTCAGAATGAACTGTTTTAGACATGGATTCACCATCAGTCACTTTTGTGGGTAAGTCATTAGGCCTGTGTGTGACAGACTTATCACTTGAATCACATGTGTTATTATCATCAGACTTGGGTTGAGAGGATTTGTCACTGTTAGAACAAGAGACAAAGTCTTTAGTTTCAGAGTCTAAAGTAGGCAAGTCAATGGACTTTTTGCCGTAAGACATGTATGATTCATCTAAGTCTAAGTCAAGGGCTGAGTGGATAGGGACAGGCTTAAAAACTCCTCTGATGGGTGGAGGAACTGCATGCATTTCTCCTTCTTTTACACACTTTACAGGAATTTGGTAATTTTCCTCCTTAGGGGTAGGGTCAAATATTCTAGAGTTATATCCCCCAGCATCATATCCCAACCCTTTCTTACGCCAACCAGACTGAGGATTATAGTTAACAAGATAATTTTCTGATTGTTGCCACAAATTTATCCTAGCCACTTCACTATCCAGTTTAGCCTGTAAATCCTGTTTTTCTGATTTAATCTTAGCATTTTGAGACTCAGTATATTTAAGCTCATTAGTGGTATTTTCTAAATCTCTTAGCAAAACCTTGATCTTTTCCTCATAGGCTAACTGATTCTTTTCGTACCACACCTTTTTTTTTCTAATGTTTTAAGAGCTTTCTTATAAGCTTGAATTTCAACAAATAGTTTATTATATTCAGGCTCAATCTCATCAAACTCCCTTTTTAACTCAGTGTATTTAATTTCACTATCCTTTTGCAATTTAGTATATTTAATTTCACAATGAAAAGGACACTTAAGTACCTGAGATGGGAAGACACCCAGCATAGCAAATTCACCAGCCACATCTGCCTCACCTTTTGTCTCATGTCCAACAACCATTTCCCTAACTTGAGTGGCGCATCTTTCCTTATTAGATTTAGCATTTCCTGTCCCGTCTTTCCTTGAGTCATAAGGTAGCAAGGCTCTAATCTTCATGACAAATGTCTCCAAAGAATCACCAGATCCGAATGAAGTCATTTTATAAGGGTTTAAGATAATGGTTTGAACAGGCTTCTTTGATACTAACAGCAAAACTGCTCACAAACCCGAATTAATGCCCACTGACTGATGAAACCCAAATCACCAATATACTTCAAACAGTACCCCACAAATTAAATACGAGATTGAATGTTTGATCAATTAATAGCAGTACAAGAAGAATTAAAGTATCACGTCACTCCCCTTGTGCACTTGACGACAAATCGAACTAATGGTCACCGCCCAATTAGATTCAATAGTACACGATAACAGCAGCAGCAATAAAAATGAGTCCACCAATCACAATTTTCATACCAAGGACCCACGTTATATCAAATTGATCGACTAATTCGTGTTAGTACGAGGTATAATTGTTCTTCAATTCCCCAAATATGACAAACACATTAAATTAGGAAATTAATTCACGTGCTTAACTCCCGAAAGACGACAAACAAAGTGAATTGACCAATCCAATCAAAAGCTAAATCGCATGTGATGAATCAAATTAAATATACCTCTGACCAATTAATTAGAGCAGCGACACGAATTTATGAATTACCGATTTGGACTTTCAAACCCAGATCTGCTTCAGCCGCGAATCTCCTCTTCTTTCACTGATAAAACCTTGTTGAATCCCTAGATCTCGAGAGCACGAGGCTCTGATACCAAGTGTAAAATGCAAGATCTAACTCTTCTAGGATTATAGAAACAATGATTGTTGCACAGCGGAATAAGAACAAGAACACAATCAAAGTTTCTTAACAAGGTTTTCTTTAAAGACGGAATTGAAAGAAGAATAACTAAAAGCACTTGATCCTCTATGGATCTTTTATTAATCACTAATAATGTTTTTCTTGAAGTGTTCCAAACCATATGGCTGTATGTTTCTTATATAATGAAGAAACCCTAATGCCACATCACTAAGAAATCGTGTAAAGAGATAAACACAAATCTCTTCCTAAAATAACTCTAACAAACTATACTATGCATACGAGCTAACATTACTAATACCCGCAGCAATACAAACACTATCAGCAGAAACAAGATATAACAATCAGCAGCAATGAGCTTCAGCAGGAACCACAGCTATCGGCAGGAACCAGCTTTACACTATCAGCAGCAACAAGAAATATCTTATTTCCTGAATTCCTAATAGACACAAACCGCAGAAGACTCAAACCGCAATACCACAAACCGCAGAAAACTCTAACCGCAGAGTAACCTGAAACCCAGACGTCAAACCGCAGCCCTGAACGACAAACCGCAATACTGGTCAAACCGCAGGACTGGTCAAACCGCAGAAAATCTAAACCGCAGAAGGTTAAACCGCAATAAGTGATAGGATGCTTCAATACACTATAAGGTGGTTAAACCTTTGTTGCTTTGTGTATGTGATATATTGAGTTAATATGATTAAGTATGCGGAATCTACTTAATCACACTTAGAAGGTTATTTTGGTTATGGAAATGGAATAGTTATGCTTTAGTAACGAACAATGAACATGCAATGTTAATACCAAACGATTCAATGTTATTCAAGATAATACGAGTGATCTTTACTATCACTAGGGTTACAAAACCTTGAATCTTAATGTTTATATATGACTTGAGATATTGTTCTAGCTAGTTGTTTTTAAGCATATGAATTAAGCACTTAATTAGACACTAGATGGATACACATATATCTAGTCTAAGATCTTTCTTTTATAGTCCAAGAAAGATCTTTACAATATTGTTAAGTCTTGTCGAACACATGCTAGTCTTATCTTATGTGTGTCAGTAACATAGATACAACATGTATCTATGTACACAACTTGTTACCGAACACTTTGTCCAAAGATATTATCTACCGTATATACTTGACTTTAGTACACAAATATCTTTTCAATACTTATCCAACCAGCAGTAGTATAAGTGACACTTATCCACTCAGCAGTATCGAACAGCAGTACCTTCTTTGTACTATCAGTACTAACTTCAGTTAGTACGGTTAGTTATAACTTGAACAGTCCTTAGATATACACTAGCAGTTGGAACTGTTAGAGTATTCTTCTCAGCAGTACTAACCTTCAGCACTTGTAATTCTTCAAAACTTAATCTTCAGAACATTTAATTCCCAACAATAAGTCAAACCGCAATACCTCAAACAGCAAGAAGTCAAACCGCAGGATAAAACGACAAACCGCAAAGGACAAGAATCACAAACCGCAGTCGCTAAAGGACAACCCGTCACTATCAGTACTTTTTGTCGTATTTCTCGTAATAGTTAGAATCCAAACCGCAGTCAGAGATTTTTGGCAAACCGCAATCAACAATTTCCCAAATAACTCAAACCGCAACCACGAATCCTTGAACGAGAGACAAACCGCAGCGAAGAAAACCCGTCCGAATGTCAAACTGCAGCCAAGAAAAACTTCAAATCTTCCACTAACTGACACGAACAAGGTTGTATATTATCAAGGAAGATGTAAGACAATTTTATGAACATGAAAGTACAAGTTTTTCACAAATTTAACCACAAACAAGGCTCAAACCAACGATTTAGCCACCTTTTTATACGTACCAAAAAACAACACAAAAAGTGCCAAAAACACACCACAAATCCGAGAATATGCACTCACACGAACCTAACCATGGCTCTTGATACCAATTGTAAGCAATACTAACACATAATTCGTATGGTTCTTGTGGTTTAGATTCGATTTATAAAGAGAGAAAGAGATGAGAGTGGGAGCCTTTTTAGAGAGAGAAACTTGTGAGATATTAGATTAGAAAGAATGAAACGTCCAACCCTTCCCACACTTGGGAAGGGGTATTTATAGTTCTAGCTAAGTTGCCCCTAGTGGGCTGTGGAGTGAGCTGATAGTGGGTAAAGACCCGACCCAACTCCACAAATATTAATATAACTAAACTAATAATAATAATAATAATAATAATAATAATAATAATAATAATAATAATAATAATAATAATAATAATAATAATAATAATAATAATAATAATAATAATAATAATAATAATAATAATAATAAGCCTACGAGCTACATAAATGCTAAATAGCTACTCGGGGTGACCGAGTCTTCATATGAATATTTATATTCCTAACATCCCGCTATTCCATACAGCTTCTTCTTCAACAATGATCTTGAACTTCTCATACATTGTAGCAAGTGTCAACCAAAGTATGCAACATCGATAACCTTGATTCCTGCTACAATATATCCACAACCGGCCATTGAAGAAACAACAACAAGACTCTTTATTACAAACAAAGTTCTGTACGATCAAGATGCGTATATGGGAATTTACCACTGGTATGAGAAAAGGAGAACCTGGTACAAAAGTAAACTTACGAAAAAGTCTCCAACGCCGGTGATTAGTAATCTCAGAATTATTGGTGTGGTTAGCATTGAAGCAGAAAAGAGGTATGATTATACTTTCTTTCACAAAATCAGGGTTAGAAGACATGATTAGAAAATTTACGCATTCTTAGAAGCAGACTTCCCTGATTTGAACCTTAACGATCTTGAAGATATGTATCTCATCAAAGTTCAAGGGAAGATGCATCAGTTCTCAACTGATCTTATATACGCATTCAGCACATCATTGCTCTACTACATTAGAAGAAGAATCATTCAAGAACATGTTGAAGACTTGCAACTTGGAGTCGAGAGCTATCAACGGAGGCTAAACTTAACCGCACCACTACTACATCCTCTGGAGATCAATCAAGAACCTCAGTACACCATGAAGAAAGACCCAACCTTTGGGTTTGTCTACAAAAGTGATCTATCCATCAACTGTTTCATGGGATACAAGGAGATTCATAAGTTCTGCGACCACACGCTGAAGAAAGTTCAAGATGGATTGGTTATTCGGGTAAGAGATTGGGAATTTTCCAAAACAAACAGGTGGACTGCTTCTCAAATGCGAGAAGTTCATCAATTCAACCAGAAGATTGAGAAGAGGATAGTTCTTAGAGATCAGATGCGGAGGCTGGAAATTTATGTTGGAGGCAGACCATCATTTCCTATCAGAAACTTCCAAACTCCTGATCCGGTATTCACGATCTTCAGAAACGTTGAGTGATGTAAGATTTGGGTATTCTTTTGATCATATTTTCTTGTGAAACATAATAGCTTGTGCACACATTACAGTGCACAACCCGTACTTAGTAAAGAAAGGACCCTGAGGTACACTTCAGTGCCTCAATCCTAATATAAGGAGCAATGGCTTCTTACTTTTGAGTATAATTAATCAAATTAAAAAAAAAAATCATAATTCTGCTCAAAAGAACAAGTATTCCCTCTCATAATTAAAACCTCAAAAAGTTATTTCACTTGTTGAGGGGGAGTATTTGAAATATCTTTGTTCTAAAGGAAACGTTCTTGATGAAATTCTTCCCACAAACCTCAAAAAACATATTTTAATCAAACGTTTCTTCAAAAACAACATCAATATGCTATTTTTTAAGGGGAGAAAGAAAAAATGTGATTAAAATATGTGTGTGAAGTATGGAATCTCGCATGAGCTCGACTAAGATTTTACCCAAGAATTGACGGAACTTCAAATGTCAGTAATCGAAAGGACTTGTCCTTGACGGGTGAGAGGATCTAAAACACACTTAGAATGTGTTAAGGATACTTTGAGTTTAAATCAACTAGTATGCGGAATCTACCAGTTGATAGTTTGTTTAATGTAACAGTAATGGACAGTTTTGTATGAACAATGTATAACACCAAACGCTTCAATATTTATTAGATATAATACGAGTGATCTTTGCTTATCACTAGGGTTACAAAACCTTGAAGCTTAACAAAACTTATATGTATATAACATCTAACCTAGGACCTCCTTTTATAACACAAGGAGTCCTTTACAAGATAAGTATACTATCCATATAATTCTAACTATATAAGATATACATACAATCTTTTCTATACTTATCCTTTTACACGTCATAAGAGCTGAACTAATTTTTAGTCTTCATGCAGCAGTATCATCTTCTATACTAATAGTACTAACTCAGCAGTTAGTACTGTTAGTTTTGTCTTCAACTTACACTAGCAGTACTAACTCCATTAGTACTGTTAGTGTTATATCTTCAGCAGTACTAATACAAAACCAAGTATTGAACATTTAATTCCTAACAATCCTCCCCTAAACTTGTGATTTACCCTAAATCATCAAGTTTCTGAATTAAATGATTACTTTGTGAGGATTCTTCCAAACACTATCATCTTAGCCTTAGTCTCGTAGTCTTCATATCTTCTGCTTGCTGATATATATTTCTTACTAATTCTCTTGCCATTTCTGAGTCTTCATCAACTCTGAGCTTAGCAACTAACATGACAAATAATATACCTGCTCTCAATGGATAGTCCTTCTCAACTAGCATGTAGACATCCACTCCTTCTTTTGTTGACACCTGATGAACACCACAGTTATCAAATAGTCTCCAAGTAGTAGCAAGATCATAGGCTTGAAACCTTCATAGAACATCTTCTGAGTCAGGTTCATACAACCTCTTCAGTTCCACCCATAGCTCCTTATCTTTGTCTTTAGTAGGATCTGTAGATCTGAACCTTTCTTGAACTAGACTCCACAGTTTGTCCAAGTCTTCTCTATCAAATGCCTTGATTAGATCTTCAAAATACTTGTACTCCTCTGAATGTCCTCCTACACTAATAGTCTTCCAGCCTTAGATAACCCCATATGAGTAAACTTCCCAGTCAATGATGGGATGTTTTGCTTGAATAGGATCCACATTCATTGCTTCTGGAATTACTACCATCATACTTTGAAGTTGTTCATCAGTTAACACTTCTGCTTCTTCTTCCTCAACTGCTTGTTCTTCTATTCCCTCTTCAATCCTTTGCTTCTTTGACTCCTCTGACTCTAACTGCTCACCTGTTCTCTTATCACCTCTACTTGTTTCAACAGTTTCTATATCACCTCTTAAGAAAATCTAAATTCTTCTATATGCATTGAAGTACAATAATCTTCTATTTCTTCATAAGACATGCCTTTAAACTGTTTTTCTTTCCAATAGTCTTGATGTTTCAGATAATCTTTCATGTACCTCATCTGTTGAGCTTTTGTAGGAGGTTTCTTCTTTGCTGCTGACTTCTTACTTTGATGCTTCTTTATCTACTCCAATAGGTCACTGATTGCACTCTCTTGTTCTTTAGCTGTAAATTATGACCTCTCTTCTTCTTGCATCTTTGCTGCTAAATCCCTATCAGCCTGTTCTTGAGCAATTCTTTCTTCTTCTTCACTAAGTAGCTTCTGTTCAACCGTGAACCTTGCAATTCTCTCCTCTTCAGCTACTCTTGCTTCTTTTTCAGCTTGAAGTCTTGATGCAAGTTCCTGATAATAAGTAATTTGAACTTGAGATTTCTTGCTTATTTTATTTGATGGCTCACCTTCAATCATCATAGCTTTTCCCTTGTCAATTCTTTGTCTTCTCATGTAGGCTGCACCAGCAGTACTAATCCCTCTTCCAGCAGTACCTTGTTCTTCACCAGCAGTACCTTGTTGATGACTAGCAGTACCTTGTTGATGACTAGCAGTACCTTGATGAGCTTCTTCCATAGGTTCATCTGACCTCCCCTGAGCATCAGAACCTTCTTGGACCAATAATACATTGGGATCTTGATCTAACATAGCTATCTTCCTCCCCTGTTTGGAAGACTCCTCACCTATGTCATCATCTTGATCATCATCTGAGCTAGAAAAGCTTGAGGATTCCACCATGTGAGTTGATCTTTTTCTCTTGAAAGTCTTTACTTGTTGCTTCAACTTCTTCACCTTCAAGATTAATTTGGTGTAGAATCTTCCAAAGACTTTCTTTGTTGTTGTAAGCTCATCCTCCAATCCAGTAACTTTAGCTGACAAGCTTGTACATAAATCCATCAATTCAGTTAGTTTAATACTGCCCTCAGTACTTCTTGATGTTTTACCTTTAGGGAGAGGTGCATCATGGGGCATAGACTCAGACTTCACCAAAAGGTGAGCATCTGAGCCACCCATTTGTTCCAGTTGGCTTGGGATTCCACCACTTGTACTGGGTTCAAAAGAACTTGGTACAATAGGTGTTGCCATAGGTTGGGTCTTACTTATGTTACCCCTTTCCTGCCCAGCTTCTAAGCCTGAGACACTAGGGGCAGCCCTTCCTATACTGACATAGTCAGCCTCATCTGCTCCTTGGGTAGTGGTAGGAACTCTGTGCTGAGGTACACTAGAGCCCTCTCTAGTAATAGTCCTAGGAGGTGATGAAATTGGTTGTGAGGCTGTTTCTGATGAACTGGTGGGTGTGTGTTGGGAGTCAACTGGGGTTGTTGACCCTTCACCCTATACCTGCAACATTGAATAAAAAAGAGGCACTTCTACCCCACTATACCCCTTTGAGGCCATCCTCATGTTACTAAAAAGTTTTTGGGTAAGTGTTGGGGTTGGATAAATAGTTTGGTGAGGTAGAAGCTGACTTTTCCTCATATTTAAAATTGTTTGAATAAAACGTGGATACATTAAAAATTTTGATTTGCTATCCACATTCTTTACCATACCTTCAAAAATAAGTTTTGAAAAATTGTAAGTCCTATTAGTTGATAAGCAAATGAGAGCAGTTGCAATATTGCTACTGAACTGTTCCCATGAAGTTTTCTTAGGACTCATACAATGAAGTATGGTATGAATGAAAAACCTCCATTGTGCGGCAAAACAACCTTTTTGAAAAGTTAAAGATTGAGAGGTTGTGTTGTACCCCATTCTGGATAGAGTTTGAAAAATTTCAGTATTTGGCAAATCACTAATACCATTTTCATCTGCTAGTTGGAGATGCCTCCTAACAGATGATTCAGCAAGAGTAATGGTTTTACCATCAACTATAGCATTAAGCTCTTTGTCTCTAGTCTCAATAGTTTTGATAGTTACAGTCTTCCAAAACTGCTTGATTTGGGAGACATAGATAGTAGGGTTTGAAGATAAAGCATACCTTATATGAGTAGCATTAAAAAAGTCTACTATCTGATGAAATTGAGAACCTTCCTCTTTTTTCTCCAAAAATGCCACTATATTATGTTTGTCGACAAAGGTTAAATTGGCCATAATTGTCAGTAAAAGATGGATGTAACTGCTGGGTTTTGATTGATTAAGAAAGAAAGTAGGTTGAGTAAAGCGAATTGAAATATTATATAAGACTGCTTAGGGTTTCTATTGGACCGACTTCAATAAAAGATAACTTTAGATTGAAGAAAGGTAATAAAGTAAATAAAAAGTGAAAATATCCAATTTAGAAAACCCTCAACTAAAGTAATTGACTAGAAAAATCTCAACGGTTTCTCAACAGCTATTTTCAAAAAGCGGTTATTACTTAACAGTACAAACGGCTATCCAGCAATACAAAGTTTAGCCTAGCAATACTAACTTTTGCCTACCAGTACTAAGTTTTGGAAAAACTTTGACTTAGTAGTATAAACTCAATTTTTTTATTAAAACAAGAGTAAATTACAAAAATCGTCCTTGTGGTGTGGCCAAATTGCACGTTTCGTCCTTATGGTTCATTAAGTGCAAACATCGTCCTTATTTTGCACTGTTACGTGCACTTTTGGTCCTCCATCATTTCAAAAATTGTCCTTGTGGTTTGTCAAATTTCACTGTTGAAGGACCAAAAGTGCACGTAACAGTGCAAAATAAGGATGATCTTTGCACTTATTGAACCACAAGGATGAAACGTGCAATTTGGCCAAACCACAAGGACGATTTTTGCAATTTTGTCTTAAAACAATGCTGCGTACCAACATTTTGAAGGATTAAGTGTAAAGGAAGACACTTAATCAAATTTCGGTTTAATTCAACCTCTGGTTGTGTGAGAACCAATAATTTCAGTTATAAATAACTGCCTGTGATCCGATAAACTCATTCAAAGAGCTTTCTTGACAGGGTTTCCAGCTCGTGGCAGGTGTTGCCTCTAACATAAATGTGTTAGATTCACTTTTGCTCGCTGTTCTCTTTACCAGATGTCCTTGGACTAACACATTATACTTAGAAAAGTATAAAATGGTAAAGAGTGAGTTAGATCAGTTACTATCTGACTAACTATGCCATCAATTCATATGCAAAAATATCATAATTAGATTTCAAGAAAGAAATTTTAAAGAATCTGTCAACTCAGGTATAGACCTTTGTCAAAGGATCCCTAAATTCTGTCCATCATCAACCAAATTCCATATCACCACTTGCTTCTCACACATTTCAAACTTCATAACCTGCAAATGTTAGTCCAAAACCAAGAAAACAAAATGCAAAGCATTTGCTTCATAGCAGTACAAAATATGACTAACAGTTCAAACATAACAGTCTTAATTTGCACTAGCAGTACAAATTATACACAGCAGTACTAATTGACACTACTAGCAGTACAAATCCATTTTCATGTACAAAAACACAAAGATTAAAAACTTTAAGGATTAAGCATTCCAATACTTGCTACCAAGTATTGAAACCTTCCAACATCAAAAGCTTTAGTGAGAAGATCTGTAAAATTGTTATCAGTATGAATTTTAACCACCTGAACTAGCTTTTTCTCATTGCAGTCTCTTATAAAATGATGCCTAATCTCTATGTGTTTTGTTTTAGAATGTTGAACTGGATTTTTAATAATACAAATTGTACTGCTATTGTCAATATAAATCATGGTATTCATAAAATTGTACCCATAGTCAAACATATGATTCTGAATCCATAGAACTTGACCAAAACAACTAGCAGCAGCCACATATTCAGCTTCAGTTGTAGAAGTGGCCACAATAGTCTGCTTCTTGCATTACCATGATATCAGTCTGCAACCTAGGAACTGACAACCACCAGTTGTTGATTTCCTATCCAAACTAGCACCAGTATAGTCACTGTCTGAGTATGCCACCAGATCAAAAGGAGATTCCCTAGGATACCATAGACCTAACTTAGGTTGACCCTTAAGGTACCTAAAGATTCTCTTCACAACAACTAAATGTGAAGCCTTGGGATTGACTTGAAACCTTGCACATGCACACACAGCAAACATAATATCTGGTCTTGATGAAGTGAGATACATCAAGGACCCAATCATGGACCTATAGGTGTGTACATCAACATTTTCTCCATCTGCATCTTTGAGCAAAGGTTTCTCTAGATCAACAGGTGTACTTGTCACTTTTGCATCAGAAAACTGAAATTTCCTCAATATCTCATTCACATATTTATCTTGACTAATAAATATGCCTTCAGTTGTTTGCTTCACTTGCAGCCCCAAAAAAAAAGTGAGTTCACCCATGGAACTCATTTGAAACTTATCGTGCATAAGTTTCTCAAATTAAGACACATCTCCTTTTTTGTGGATCCAAAAATGATGTCATCCACATAGACCTGTACCAGCAAGATATCTTCCTTGTTCTTCTTGAAACCCATTCTCCAATAGATAAGTAGCCAAAGTTCCATACTAGGCTCTAGGAGCTTGATGTAATCCATAAAGAGCTTTTATCACCTTGTACACCTTGTCTGGATGTTCAGGATCTTCAAAGCCTGGAGGTTGAGAAACATACACCTCTTCTTCAATAGTACCATAAAGAAAGGCACTTTTGACATCCATCTGGTAAACCATAAATCCCATGAAAGAAGCATAAGCTAAGAATAATCTTATGGCTTCAATCCTAGCTACAGGTGCAAAAACCTCTTCATAATCAATTCCTTCCTCTTGTGTATAACCCTGGGCTACAAGTCTTGCCTTGTTCTTGATCACTATCCCCCTTTCATCTTTCTTGTTTCTGAAAATCCATTTAGTACCAATAACCCTCATACCCTTAGGCAAATCAACCAACACCCAAACCTTTTGAATTTTGAACTGTAGAAGCTCCTCTTACATAGCTTCCACCCAGCTTGAATCCTGTAAGGCCTTAAGTATGTTCTTGGGTTCTTCTTGTGAAAGAAAATAGACAAACAGACATGTGTTGGCATCTTCATGCTTTTTCTCTTCATAAATTGCACTGAGAAAGCCTTGTTGATCTAAATTCATGGTCTGCCTTCTTGTCTTAACACCAGACTGTATATCTCCAATCACATTTTCCAGGGAGTGATCCTTGTGAATTCTTGTGTGTGGAGTGGTAGGAACTTGATAAGTGAGTGACATGTTATTGATATCCACTTCATATTTTGAGAAATCATCAGCAGTAGTAACTGGTGGGCTAGCAGTGTTAACATTTTGCCTAGCAGTACTAACATTAGGCTCAGCAGTACAAACTCCATTTGTACTGTCTTCAAGATTCTCTTGTTCTGCAGCACCACCTTCATTGTTTCCATCTTCAGAACCCTCTTTGTTTGCATCATTAGAAGGTTCAACATCCTTTGAAGATGAATCAACACTATTCTATATTGGCATCAGTATGTGATCTTGATCATTCTCCTTTTCCAAGCTTGGTTCACCTGTTTCAACACTATCTTCTGAACCTGCAAAATCATTAGAATATGTTCCTGCTATCAAGATCAAACAGCCATTTTGGACCTTCGCCTGCAACATTAGACTTATTCTCTAGAAACTAAACATGCAGGTTTTCCTCTACTTTCATGGTTCTTATACTGTATACCCTAAAGGCTTTGCTATTTAAAGAGTACCCAACCAAGAAACCCTCATTTGATTTTCCATCAAATTTTCCCAAATAATCTAAGGTATTGAGAATAGTGACATGACATCCAAATGGTCTTAGAAAACCTAAAGCAGGTGTTCTACCTCTAAACAGTTCATATGGTGTCTTGTTGTGAGGTTTGACCACTAAAACCCTGTTTTGCACATAACAAGCAGTATTAACTGCTTCAGCCCAAAATGTGATGGGTAGTTTAGAATCAGCTAACATGGTCCTAGCAGCCTCTATTAGTGTCCTATTCCTCCTTTCAGCAACCCCATTCTGCTGAGGAGTTCTAGCTACACTAAACTCTCTCTTAATACCTTTTTCTCTACAAAATTCATCCATAATTCTATTCTTAAACTCTGTCCCATTGTCACACCTGATGATTTTCACTTTCTTATCAACTAGGTTTTCTATTTCTATTATAAAAGTCTTAAGAATGCTAGTTGTCTCATCTTTAGATCCTAGAAAGAAAACCCATGTGAATCTACTATAATCATCAGTTACTACAAGACAGTACTTCTTATGCTGTATACTACTCACAGATGTAGGACCAAACAAGTCCATATGAAGCATAAATAACGGTTGAGTAATAGAGTTCTGGGTCTTGGGCTTACAAGAAGCTTTGTGTTGTTTGCCTTTAAGACAGGCAACACAAGTTTGGTCATTTTCAAAATGTTTTTAAGGCAAGCCTCTTACCAAACCATCTTTAACAATCTTATTTATGGTTTTAAAGTTGACATGACCAAGTCTCCTATGCCAAAGCATTGACTCATCCAATGTGGCTTTTGCAACAAGACAAGTGAGAGCCTCTTTAGGAACAATTTTTTTCATATCAACATTGTACTTATTGCCCTTTCTTGGAACTTTAAGTAGTACTTGACTTTCATCAGGTAACTTAAAGTCTGGAGAAAGAACAAGACATTCAGTATCTGTAAAAAGAACTTTGTTCTTTGTGTCACACATTTGTGAGACACTAAAGAGGTTATACTTGAGTTCCTACACAAAATACACATCTTCAAAGTCAATTTTACCGGTTTTCAAAGTTCCTTTACCAGTAATTCTGCCACCAATTCCTCCCCCAAAAGTAACATATCCTCCATCCATAGGTGTGAAGTCAGTGAGGTAGGACATGTTCCGAGTCATGTGCTTAGAGCATCCACTATCTGCATAACCTGGATCTTCTTCATCATCTTGTAGATGTCCCTACACATACAATAAAGGAAATTAGTTTCCTTTGGGGACCCAAGCCTTTTCTGACTTGGATCTGCCTCGTGTATCAATGTAATCATATTTCTTTAATTTTATTTATGCACCATTAGGTTTGATATATAGGTCTCCATACACAACATGCTGTGGCCTTAACAACATTTACCCCTTTTGCCCTAGCCGTGCTTTTTGGCCTAGCAGTACTAACTGCTGGCCTAGCAGTTTTAACTTTTGAATTCCAAAATTTGTTGTGAAACACTGCTTTCTTGTAAAAACGCCTGTGAACAGTTTGTTGTGCATTTTAGAAAAACTTGAATATGGTTTTGCACTTGAAACTGTTGGTTTGGGGTAAACAGTCTTAATTGGTCTGGCAGTACTAACTGCTGGTCTAGCAGTACTAATTGGTTTAAGGCCAGACTTCATTAAAATTGCTCTGGGATTCATACTGTTAACATTAGGGTGAGATATTCTTGAAAAACTATTTAAGTTCACCCTATCACTTGTGTTCCCATGAACCCTTTTATTCCCTGCAACCATCCTTTTCCCTTGATGGTTGTTGCAAAAAGCCTGTAGGTGGTCAAAGCTACCACAAGAAAAGCAAGCCTTGTTGTACATGACAAAGTCAGTGCCTAGTTGTTGGGACTTGAGATTGTTCCAGTTCCTCTGGTTTCCCCTAGGCTTGCTTGTGGACCTATACAACTCAGCATATTTAACTGTTGGCCTTGCTTGTTTTAATTGTTTTCTAGGTTTAACAGTTTCAATTTTAACCACCTTAGGAACAACAGTTCCTTCTTGCTTTTCTACATCAGGTTTAGACACAACCTGATCCTCATCATCAGATTCCCAATCTTCAATAATGGGAGCATCTAAGTTCCTATCTTCTGACACCTTGTCCTCAACAAGAGAGGTGTCACTAGCACTCTCAAAAGGCTCATTAGCTTCTACAGGTTTATTTAAACAAACATTTTCTTTAGCCTTAGTTCCATATTCTAATTTTGGCTCTTGAAATTCAGCTAAACCTGTGTGTTCTAAGTTAATTCCTGGGGGTGAAGGCACTCCTCTATGTGGAGGTGGACATGTATTGTAGCCTAACCCTGACTCAGCCTTACTAATCAGTTAACACTCTATGATCTTAGAAACTCCCTTAGATGCATACTCCAGAGTGTCTACACTTAATTGTATATTATCTTTGGCTTTCTTTATCTTTTCTGACTCAAGTCTAAGCATACTAATCTCAGCATTTCTATGAGCCAAATCTCTTTTAAGTACAGCTATATCTTCTATAAAGACAAACTTATTTTTCTTGTAAAACAAAATTTGTTCTTCTAAGACTGCTAAACCTCTTTTATGATTAGATAAATTATAGTTTTTTTGGTTTAGCTCTATTCTCTGCTCATCATAATGTTTTTTTAAGGTTTCATATTCTTTAAGAGCAGAACAAGATTTAGATCAATATTTAACTGAGTGTACCTCTGAGTCAGAAAAAGCCATAAGTGCCATCTCAGTAGGTGCTTCATCCTTATCAGCCATGAAGCTCCAGTCATATCCCAGACCATCAATGGCAACCATAGCCTTTAAAGATGGCTCCGCCTCTTTCACAACCTTTTGATTGTTTCCATACCCCTTGCTTTTGCTATCCTGCTGCCTGGGTCTTCTGCATTCTCTAACAAAATGCCCCAACTTTTGACAGTCAAAGCACTCCACCTTAGATTTATCAAAACCAGCAGTATCATTACCACTGATTGTGATCTTTTTCCCAGTTCTCTGAAAGAATTTCTTGGCCCTCATGCTAAGAAGTGAAACCTGCCACTTTAGGTCCATTTCTTCCAGATCATCATCATCAATCTGTTCAAGGTCTTCATGTGACAGCATAGACCCATTGGCTTGGCTGGTCAGGAATGCATAAAATGTAGTATCACTAATGGCAGTAGTATTAGTTGATGAACTAGTAGTACTAACACTAGGGTTAGGAGTACTAACTCCTGAAGCCACTTTCACCTCTTCTGGACTGGTGTTGCTGGGAGATGACACAAATTCCATGTTTTCAGAGCTTGAACTTGAACTTCCAGACTTCTTCACTTCTTGTTTAACAATTTTAAAATTGTTGTACAGATCATTGAGGCTCATTGTGTCGATTTCTGGCTTGTTCTTCCAAACAACCACATGAGTATACAATTCAGCAGGCAAACTCCTTAAGAATTTGGAATTCAAGTCTTCTTGAGGGATCTCAACTCCTAATAAAGCCAGTTGGCTGACTATCTTCTTCAACCTGATAAACATGTGATCAAGAGACTCATTGCTAGAAGCACTAAAGTTCTCAAAACTCTGCTTCAACAAGGTCTTTTGGGTCTTCTTGGTGGCTTCATTGCCACCAAACCTGGTAGTGATTGCTTCAAACAAGGATTTGGCATCCTTGTATTTGCTGAATGTTAGGAGTTGATCGTTGGTGATGGTCATCAGCAACAAACTCCTAGCTTTAACATCATTCTTCTTCTACAGCTTTTCTTCCGCAGTAACTAGAGAGGTATTCACAGTTGTCTTTGTCTGACCATCAACTGTTGTTTTAGTTGTTGATGGTTTGAAGGAGTTCCCATCTTCAATGATTTCCCAAAGTGCATAATCTTGCACTTGGAAGTACTGTTCGATTCTAAGCCTCCACATCTCGAAATCATTCTGTTTTAGCATAGGCAACTTTGCAGCAGTGTTGGTCTGTGTAGTCTCCATGTCCATCGTCTTTAAAAGGAATAAAGAGTTCTTCAGAAAAGGATCTTCTAAATCAAAGTATCAAAGAACCTGGCTCTGATACCACTTGAGAGGATCTAAAACACACTTAGAATGTGTTGAGGATACTTTGAGTTTATATCAACTAGTATGCGGAATCTACCAGTTGATACTTAGAAGATTTGTTTAATGTAACAGTAATGGACAGTTTTGTATGAACAATGTATAACACCAAACGCTTCAATATTATTAGATATAATACGAGTGATCTTTGCTTATCACTAGGGTTACAAAACCTTGAAGCTTAACAAAACTTATATGTATATAACATCTAACCTAGGACCTCCTTTTATAACACAAGGAGTCATTTACAAGATAAGTATACTATACGTATAATTCTAACTATATAAGATATACATACAATCTTTTCTATACTTATCCTTTTACACGTCATTAAGAGCAGAACTAATCTTCAGTCTTCATACAGCAGTATCATCTTCTATACTAGCTGTACTAACTCAGCAATTAGTATTGTTAGTTTTGTTTTCAATAGTCTTCAACTTACACTAGCAGTACTAACTCCATTAGTACTGTTAGTGTTATATCTTCAGCAGTACTAATACAAAACCAAGTCTTGAACATTTAATTCCTAACAACGGGTAATAATTTCAAGCTAGTCTAACTAGTGATGTAAACGTGTCACGAATAGGACTTGTCTAAGTAGAGTGTACCGTTTCGAGAAATTTTCCTTGAATATGACCAGGACGGGTAATAATTTCAAGCTGGTCTAACCAGTGATGTAAACGTGTCTCGAATCGGTCATATTCACTGATAATCAATCAATTCAAAAAGTGCGAACTCCACCCAACATGTGCGAATTTATCTTAAAAACTTATAAGCACATGTGAAGGGGGAGTGTTTCAGAAAAATCAAAACTATGAAGGTGTTAACAAAATATGTTTTATAATCATAAAAACTTTGAGAGATTTTCAAATGAATGGTTTATGGCAACATAGGATAGTCATGGAGTTATAAGGTGACTAAGGTTAGGAAATACGTCCTATGTTCCGCCAGAACCGGAGGGATCTACCCATGGACAATACCAAAAGTTTAGTACTAGAAGTCCTTAGGTATGATTGAAAAAAGGAGTAAATAAATGAAACGAGAAAGAAGGGGTTGAAGAATTAAAAAGAAAAGTAAATGAAAGGGTGAAAAGAAATAGCCCTCCAAATGTTCAAGCTTAGGGCAGAAACCGTGTTCAATTCATATGCTACTAGATGTTACTACGGTGACACCGGTATTGAAGACATGCCGTCATGGACCCAGTGACGCATTGCACTAAACCTTCTAGCCACTCAAGTATCTCTCAAAAGATACTTGTTTCATTTCTCACGGAGAACCCTGCTTAATCTATCGACCTTTCACTCCGAAATGTGTTGATATTGAAAAGGAGGTAATCTGCTCCATGCCTCCGACGACTTAAATCAAATCGCACTTAATCGAGACTAGAGCCGCTAGATACATCAAAAGATCTCTTAGGAACACTTAAACATTTCTACACTTACTATTCAACATTAAGAATACAAGTTGTAAATTTTAGAATCCTATGCAGATCCTAGCAATCTGCCATGAACATTATGAGAGGATTTACATATGTAGTTCTCAGTGATTGAATGGAAATTCCTGCCAGGGTCAACATCAAACAGCCCTGACAGCAGGTCACTTCGGTAATACCTTGTGGGTTATGCTTAGTGTTCACGGTGGTTTCAAACGGTCTACAGTCGTGGAGTGATATTTCTGTATACTTCAGTGGCTCACCCTAAATCGTTGATATACTTCGGTATATCTGTATAAGCCCTCTTGGGGGTATCCGGTTCAGGAACAACCTTTAAAAGGATTAGAGAGAGTTTTCACACTATGCTGTTAATTATCCCGAAGTCTGAACATATAAGTGCTGGAAACTTTATTGCTAACTATTTCCATGCAGGTACACATGGAGAACCAAAGTTCCAGCTGAGACCATCACTACCACCATTATCATCAACTACATTCCATCTCCACATGCTCACACCTACATCAGAAAGTCATTCAAAGTTCAAAGATAATTCTCATCAAAGATCGAAGCAAACGTTCAAAAGTCATAGATCAAAGCTAAAGAATGAGAATCACTTGAAGTATAAAGATCAAAGTCAAAAGAAGTATGAGCATGGTGGAAAAGACGTAAAGACACCAGAGACTAAGACGTTGATGAAAGGCAGAACACAACATTATCATATCACACATAACAAGAACAAAGAACAAAGATACGAAAGATGTCAAAGCCAAAGAAGCAAAGAAGACGTCAAGCAACCTTTGATGACCAACCCTTAGGGGGAGATCGTTAGGAACACGTTCAATTAATATCAAGTGTCAGTCATTAAGTTTTTGAATAGGTTGCTTAGTTATAAGGCTTATATGTTTATGATTATGTCTAGGCTTATGAAGTAAGCCCATGGGCCTAGGCTTAAGGCCCATTTCGTGAACAAGGAAGGAAGAGGGAGTGTTGCCCTAGCTTCCTTCCCTATAAATACTTCATGTAACATACTCTTATAGTTTTTGGTTATTTCATATATGTTATCAAACCCTTGCTACTCTTTTGTATGACATAATCGACCTAGCTTATTTATCTCTATCTCATCTCTCCTTTTCATATACTTGTATTTATATCATTAGGGTGACCTAACAGAACTGAAGGTGTAGTTGTGTTAATGAGGTGGATGGAGAAGACAGAGTCTGTGTTTACCGTCAGTAACTGCGACGAAGACGCCAAGGTGAAGTATGCCACGTTTACTTTGAAGGATGAAGCCCTGACCTGGTGGAACAACTATCTCAAGTCTATTGGAAGCAATGTGGCTTATGCTATGACTTGAGATCAGTTCAAAGCATTGTTGATCAAGACATAGTGCCCACGAAACGAAGTCAAGAAATTGGAGATCGAGTTTTGGAACCATAAGGTGAAAGGTACCGACATGACGACCTACAACCGCCGTTTCCAAGAGTTGTCATTGCTGTGCCCAGAAATCGTTTATTCTGAGGCGCTCAATCGCCATGAAGCCATCACGATAGCTCAACGACTAATGGACTCACTGGTTCTTGAGAATGCGGATAAGGGCAGAAATGATAAGAGGAAGAGGGAAGATAACTCTAAGGGTAGTAATGACCCGAACAAGCGACAAGAGGTCACCAAAGTATATGCTATCGGGGATGGAGAGAAGAAGGGTTATAATGGGAACCAACCAAAGTGCAATCATTTCAAGCGTCATCACCACGGGTAATGTACTGTGGTGTGCCACAAATGCTCAAAGGTTGGACACATAGCCAGGGAATGTAAATCCCGACCCCTTGCGATGGTGCAAACAGCCTCGGGAACGGATTGGAAGGCTAGTGTCACCTGCTATGGATGTGGGAAGAAGGGAAATTACAAGAATGAGTGTCGAGAGCCGTGTAACAGAGGAAACCAAGGAAATGGAGGAAACCCAGGGAATGGGGGAAATCAAGGAAACCGAGGAACAGGCGGAAATGGGCATAACCAAGGGAACCGTGGAGCAGGAGGAAACCAGGGAAACCATGGCACTGGTAATTAGCAGGGAAATGTGGGAGCAGCCCAAGGAAGGGTGTACCTTATTGGAAAGGAGGTCAAAGAGGACTCGAACGTATTTACGGGTACGTTCCTTCTCAATAACCGTTATGCTTCTATATTGTTTGATACTGGTGCCGATAGGAGTTTTGTGTCCACTGCGTTTATGCCTTTGCTTGCAATAGCCCCCACTGCCCTAGGAATTGGTTACGAAGTAGAGTTAGCTAATGGTAACCTTGAAAGGATAAACACTATAATCCGCGGCTGCACAATGAACTTTCTGAACCACCCATTCAATATCGACCTCTTACCCGTTACACTAGGCAGTTTTGACGTCATTATTGGTATGGACTGGTTATCCAAGTACCATGCCAACATTATCTGCGATGAGAAGATTGTTCGTGTGCCATACGAAGAAGAAATCCTAGACATACAAGGAGATAGGAGCGATCGTGGAAGTCCTTCCAGATTGAACATTATCTCTGGTACCAAGGCACATAAATACATCAAAAAAGGGTGTTACCTCTTTTTGGCCCAAGTTTTCGAGAAGAAGGAGAAGGAAAAGGGTGAGAAGCGGCTAGAAGAGGTACCCATTATTCGTGACTTCCCGGAGGTATTCCTAGATGAATTACCTGGGATTCCACCGGTTACAAAAGTCAAATTTTAGATCGATTTAATGCCCGGCGCTGCACCCGTAGCACGAGCACCTTATCGACTCGCCCCTACCGAATTGGAAGAGTTGTCGAAGCAGTTGGCCGAATTATCAGAGAAAGGATTTATACGACCGAGTTCTTCGCCTTGGGGAGCTCCGGTACTATTTGTGAAGAAGAAGGATGGATCCTTTCGCATGTATATCGACTATTGAGAGTTGAACAAGTTGACGATGAAGAACTGATACCCACTACCCAAGATCAATGCTTTGTTCGATCAGCTCCAAGAGTCGAGTGTTTACTTAAAGATCGACTTTCGATCTGGGTATCATCAGCTTAAAGTTCGGAAAGAGGATATCCCGAAGACCGCGTTCAGAACTCGCTATGGCCATTATGAGTTTCAAGTGATGCCATTTGGTTTGACCAACGCACCGGCGGTGTTCATGGACCTCATGAACCGGGTGTGCAAACCATATTTGGATAAGTTTGTGATAGTATTCATAGACGATATTCTAATTTACTCAAGGAGTAAAGAGGAACACGAGAAACACTTGAGACTCATCTTGGAACTACTAAAGAAGGAGCAATTGTACCCAAAATTCTCCAAGTGCCTAATTTTGAATCTTAACCGTGCAATTTCTGGGCCACATGATTGATAGTCCGGGAATTCACGTTGATCCCACAAAGATAGAGTCCATCAAAGAATGGGCCGCACCTACAAACCCAACTGAGGTTCGTCAATTTTTGGGACTTGCTAGCTATTACTGGAGATTCATTGAGGGATTCTCTAAGATAGCCAAGCCGCTACCCAAATAGACAAAAAAGAACGTAAAGTACGAATGGGCTGAGGAAGAAGAGCAAGTGTTCCAGCTCCTGAAAGAAAAGTTGTGTAGTGCGCCTATCCTAGCCCTACTTGAGGGGAGCGAAGATTTTGTCGTGTACTGCGACACATCGCATAAAGGATTAGGAGCTTTCTTAAAACAGCAAGAGAAAGTGATAGCATATGCTTCACGACAGCTTAAGACTCACGAGAAAAACTACACTACTCATGATCTAGAAGTGGTTGTCGTGGCGTTTGCACTCAGAATCTAGAGGCATTATCTGTACGACACGAAGTGTAACATATACACAGACCATAAGAGCTTGTAACACATCTTGGATCAGAAAGAGCTAAATATGAGACAACGTCGCTGGTTGGAGTTACTCAGTGACTATGATTGCGAAATTCGCTACCACCCTGGTAAGGTGAATGTTGTTGCTGACACTCTTAGCCGAAAGGAGAGAATGCCACTGTTGCGAGTCAGATCCTTGGGAATGATGATTAGTTCACCATTACCCTCTCAAATCCTCGAAGCTCAACCTGAGGCATTAAAAGAGGAGAACCGACCGGCCGAAAACCTCTATGGATGGTAGAGAATGAAAATGGCTTCGTAAAGCGTTCTGACGGAACATTGTACTTTGGAGACAGAAGCTGGGTACCACTCCATGGGGGAATTCGTGAGTTGATTATGCATGAGTCGCATAAATCAAAATACTCCATTCACCCCGGATCTGATAAAATGTATCAAGACCTGAAGAAGCTGTACTGGTGGCCTAACATGAAGGCTGACATCGCCCTATATGTCAGTAAATGCTTGACTTGTTCCAAAGTGAAAGCCGAACACCAGAAACCGTCAGGATTATTGATACAACCTAAACTCCCGGTTTGGAAGTGGAACGGATCACCATGGACTTTATCACAAAATTACCAAGAACAGCTAGTGGATGTGACACTATCTGGGTAATTATGGATCGTCTCACTAAGTCTGCTCACTTTCTCACCATCAACGAAAAAGACAGCATGGACAAACTTGCACGTCTATACCTAAAGGAGATTGTTTCTCGGCATGGAGTACCGATATCCATCATCTCTGATCGAGACAGCCGTTTCACATCGAACTTCTGGAAGTCACTTCAGACGGCCATGGGGACAAATCTCGATATGAGTACCGCCTACCATCCCCAAACAGAAGGCCAGAGTGAGAGAACCATCCAGACATTGGAAGATATGCTTCGAGCCTGCGTCATAGATTTCGGAAAAGGCTGGGAGAGATATTTGCCTTTGGCCGAATTTTCCTACAATAATAGCTATCATGCCAGCATTAAGGCCGCACCTTTTGAGGCACTATATGGCCAAAAATGCCGATCTCCTATCTGTTGGGCCGAGGTTGGTGACAACCAACTCACTGGTCCCGATCTTGTCCATGAAATGACCGAGAAGATAATTCAGATTAGAAACCGCTTGCAACCTGCACGAGATCGACAAAAGAGTTATGCCGATAAGAGACGTAAAGCTCTTGAGTTCCAGGTTGGAGACAGGGTTATGTTGAATGTAACGCCCCAACCCGACAAAGGTCAAGATGCCACATTATGGTGTCAACAGAACAAACGCAAGCGAAAGACTTTTATAATTACTAAGGTCACAAAAGTTCAAAATGAAACTAAGGACATAATAAGTCTAAACAATAATGACTATCAAACTAGAATTCAAGTCTGAATCAAATCTAAATGGAAGATAACTCCAAAGTCTAATCAAAATGCAAAGGGAATTTATCGTCGGAGTAGTCCACTAAGAGCTCCTATGCACTCTTCACTCAACCCAGCTTCCAACCTAAAACCTGCCGCAGGAAAAGAAATGCGGCTGAGCTTAAAAAACCCAGTGAACAGATATATATATATATATATATATATATATATATATATATATATATATATATATATATATATATATATACACACACATAAAGCAAATAGGTAATAAGCATATGTAAACGAAGATGAATCATACGAATCAAAGGCATAGATATCATGAGTGAAATGAAATGGGGAATCAAGATAATACAAATCAGATAATCATAATGAATCAAATAAGAACGGCAACGAACGCGTCTAAACGAGACACTCGAATAGACCAAAGAATCACATAGGATAGCCACGAGCCTGTCTAAACGAGACACTCGAATAGACCACATAATCACATATACATATCCATCAAATCATAAGTGCACGAAGAGGGGAGGCCTCTAAGTACCAAATGGAGTAGCTAGCTCCCAAAAGTGAAATGGGGTGTATGGCACACACATACCATTCACTACAAATGCCATATCATAACATATCACAAAGCCTAGGATGCATCCATACGCCCCCTGCAAAACAAAATACATATGCAAGTACTAGACTGTACACATGTATACATAATGGCCAAAGTGCGCAAATAATCATACATATCAAAAGGGGACGCCGTGGATCAATCACACCTCCACAGAAAGTGTCATGCCATTGGTGCCTCAATGACATGGCCATGGTACCTCCATGGCTAGTTAGCTCGGGCACTGAACAAAACATATCATATCAAAGCATATCCATAATCATATCATATCCAAACAGATCATATCAACAGAACGGAATCACATCAGAGCGAATCATACCAAACGGAATCATATCAAATGAATCATATCAACAGATCATATCAAACAAATGAATCAAAGTCAAGGATCGAGAAGTCATGAGAGAACACCCTTACTGAGAAAGGGTAGAATATCTGTACCTTATGCAAAGCAACTCAAACAAAATAGGAAAGCACTCGGAAATAGAGATTACTCCTTCTTCACAGAACCTATACAAATTAATGATCACATATTACTTATAAGCTCATTTTACAAGTTTACTGCTTATAGTATTTCAGATTCCATATTTAGGGTTTCTTTCTATTTTTAGAAACTTTCCATTTTTAGTAACTTTCTATTTTTAGTAACTTGCCATATTTAGAAGGTTTCCATAATTAGTAAGTTTCCCGATTAATAACTTTTAAGGTTATAAATGACAATTAAGTAAACTTAAAGACTTAATATGACCAATATTATAGTTTAGGATTTAATATGGCAACTTATAATAGTTTAGGGTTTAAAATGTCATTTTAGCAAAGTTCAGGGTCTAAGATGTAAATTGTAAATATATGATTAATTCTCACGTTTGTAGATTTCATGCATCTTATTAAACACACCCATGCAACTTATTCCACCTTATTCATTTTAAAGACCCTAATTCGACAACAAACACAACTCCATAACCCTCTTGTGCACTTTCTCTTAATCGACCCATTTTACATTTCATTTAGCCGAGCACTCCACACTAACATACCTTCTTATACACGACCTATACAACTTCATTTTTCCCTTTATAAAACCGAATCAAACTTGACCCTTTTTACCCTTTTCATTAGCTATACCATGCGAGACCAAAACCACTCTTGACAACCCAATTTCGACCAAAACAATTAACCATATTTGACCCATGTTTCCCCGTGTTAAAAACCCTTAAACCCAACATCAAACACCCTCTCGAACACACATGCAAACGCACCCTTTTCTAGCTTATACGTCACACATCATCACACCATTTCAATCACATACACGACACAACACCACCTCTTTTCCAACCACTCGACACACACAACCACACGCCATATTATATCACTTAACTAGGACATATTAGTGAATCTGAACCACATTCTTATGATTTTTAATGCCTGCTAACTTAGCTCATAAAATTCTAAAATAATTCTCTGTGATTCCCATATCAGTTAAGTACCTTCAAAATTTTTTATAGATTTTATTTCCAAGCAAAAGTACTGATCTAAAAATCATCTTTCCAGACCTGTTCAGAAAATTAACTGCAGATATACACAGAAAGTTAGCCTTTATTATACCCATTTCAACACTTCAGAAAAATCCAAAAAAATTCCAGGAAGTCAAAAATAACCTAAATATCACTCCTGTAAAAGGAGAGCTCTCATTTCTTTGTGGTTTGAAAACTAAAATTCATAAACACCGACTAATTTTTAAGTTCCCAAAACTCAGGTCTAACACATGATCCCATAAAATTCAAAAGCATGACCAAAACAACTCCAATTCACTCCAAACCAATTGTAAAACTTAATTAGGACATTAAACTAGGTTTACAAGCAAAGAAAAAGTATTATACACTTATGAAACTCATGTTATCAAGCACACATATTCAGGTTTCAAAACTGTCCAATTCAGAACTCCATTTTAGACCATTAAATAACATGTTTACTTATACAAACGCCCACGTGACCTTTAAATAACACGAGACCTGAATTAATTATAATCTTAACATGTTAATATGTTCACACCAAGATTACCCCATCGCAAACCCTATCAAAACCCTAATACAATTCGGTACAATTTAACGAGATCAAAAAATCACCAAACTAATTCCATTTTAATCCAATTATTATCCATATGTTTATAGGTTTAATTACATGTATATATAAGTGTCGAATTGTTCATAAAAGAATCAAAAGATGGATGATACCTTGAAGGCAATTAACGAGACCAAACGGAAACCAAAACAAAACCCACGAACACAATTCAAGAACTACACGATCAAACAACCTCGAACCTTCTTCTTCCTTGATCTTGAGAGCCAAACAAAAGGAGTTAGGGTTTTTTTTTTTTTTTTTTGATATTCAGTGTAGGGGAGGGAGGAGGACCGAATATATATATATATATATATATATATATATATATATATATATATATATATATATATATATATATATATATATATATATATATATATGTTTGTATAAGATGGGTTGGATAAATTTCTAGTTGGGTTTGGACTTGTATGGGTTTATAAATTGGGTAACTAAAAAAAAAAAAGTCCATAAACCCTATTTATTAAAAATCCAATCGGCCCATATATATAATACATGTATTTGATTACTTATACTTAGGTTATAATCATAACAATTTAATAAAATGTTAACCAAACTTTAGGGTGTTATATTGAAAGTGTCACCATGGAAAGGGGTAATACGCTTCAGCAAGCGTGGAAAACTCAATCCTCGTTATATCGGACCATTCCAAATCCTTGACAGAGTTGAACCAGTAGCCTACCGGCTAGAGTTACCACCAGCATTGAGCAGTGTGCACGACGTTTTCCACGTGTGTAACCTGAAGAAATATCTTTCAGACGAGACTCCGTTTATTCCTTTGAGAGAGATATAGATCGAAGAGAGCCTGAACTTCATCGAGGTACCTGTTGAGATAATGGATCGCGAAGTCAAACGACTGAAGCACAGTCGTATTCCTATCGTCAAAGTCCGTTGGAACTCCCGACATGGTCCAGAGTTCACATGTGGGAATGTGAGGACGAGATCAAGCGTAAATATCCTCATCTCTTTTCAACTCCAACGAGTAATCAGAATTGAAACCCGGGACGGGTTTCTCCTGAGGCTGGGAGGCTGTGACAACCGGTAATTTCTAAGAATATTTAAATACCGCGTTTACGTTTAAATAATATTATTTAATATTCGAGAAACGTTTTGTTATGTTTTGGGAATTTATTTTGAAATGTGGATTATGTTATTGGTTTTATAAGTATGTGATGTGTGAAGTTTCCCCGCAGGCCTAGAGTTGAGCACAACGCGATTCGGCACGAATAGTAACCTAATAATACGTTAATTAATTGATTTTGACGTTTTGAATAAATATACACGTATAAATAGTCATTTTTATTGGAAAAAACGATTTTAAAAATATTGACATGTGTTAAAAAGTCCTGAGCAAATTTTACGACGTGTAAACGAGCCCCGAAAGCTATTTATATAAAAGATAGTCAAAGTTACATAAACAGCCCCCTTGTCAAAAGTTCTAAAACAGCCCCTATAGTTTGAACGTTGTCAAAATCAGATTGGGAGGGGGTATAAAAACCCCATTATAGATTTTTAGGGTTTATTTGTCCCATTTGCTAACCCTAGCCGACCACCTCCCTTTCTTTATCTTTGCCGCCGTCGAGCACCACCACCACCACCACCCATATGCCGCCGTTTACACCACCAAATGCCACCACACTCACCTTATAACACCATCGTACTACCGTGTCTGAAGACCACACGCCACCACCGCCGCCCTATTCTCTTGTTTTTCTTTTGGTAAGTCAAGGTAAACATAGATCGGTTTAAAAGATTGTTAATAAAAATGTGTAAGAAAGTCTTGGTATCATATTTTGGGACGAGTTTTTGTGTCGAGCGTGAGCTTAAACTCACGGTCGAAGCTTATTTTGGGTTGTCGAGCTTATCGTGGCTCATGAGAGTTTATTTAATCTTCGTTGTTTTTCGGTTTCGTGTGGTAACGAGTTTGGGCCAAGACCCAAAGGGTTTATGGTGTGGTTTTGGTTTTTGCAATCGTTTAAGCCGTGAGTATCTTAGGTCCGTTTGGTTTGTTTTTGGTCTTCGACATCATGGTTCGAAGCCGAAACCTTAAAGGTATCGGCGTGGTAAGTTTGTATTGTCTTGTCTCCCGTATTTTTGTTACCGAGAGTGTTGGATTGGATTTGGTAATGTTATTGAGCCGTAAGTTTGTTTAAGGCCGAATGAAATTTTGTTAATACCTGGACTTGGAATTGTTTCGTGATGTTTGAGCCATGTCGAGTGCTAACCGAGACTTCATAGTCTCGGTGTGGCCTCGACTCGCCTAAAAAGGACTTAATATATATTATTGGACTATTGATTATTGTTGTGGACTTGCTGACCCGAGGTTGTGGAATGTAACACCCCCAATTTCATGAAACGCAGCGGAATTCGAACTGGGTGTTACTCGACGGCACAACAGTCATAAAAATAGAAAACGAACTCTAATTGAGTCGTTTTAAAAAATTTATCGTTCGAATTATATAAATATCAGAGTTTATAAATGAGGTCCCAGTAATTTCACGGTTTACAAATAAGTTTTCGAATGATAATAAAGTTTATAGCCTTCTTGAAGTATCCGTGCCCCTCCATGCTAGCCTTGATCATTATGGACCTGAGATACATGCTTAAAAGTGTCAACAAAAAGGTTGGTGAGTTTATAGAGTTTATTTAAATAACAACGGCACACAAGATTTCATATTTTAAACGACTATTGTACAACATACAAAGTCAAAATCAGTTTATTATTGCACTAAGCTCATGACACCAACGCCTTAACACAACATCAATTATAGTGCATCTGGTTACCTAACCGGCTAACACAAATGGAATATAATTGATAACAATTTTCCCTACAAGTATCTTGCCAAATACCTCACATCTTCAAATATAGTGCGTCTGGTTACCTACCCGGCTAACACAAATGGGATTCGTCAATCCCATAGGCCTATTCACAATATTCGCGCCTACACTTAAGTAATTAATGGTTCATGATAAACAGGGACTTAATTGGCAATAAAGGTACTTAGTCAATAATAAACACATGCAATTCTGCATACAGTTTTATAACACTTGTGTCCGCAAAAATATAGCATGTATCTCCCCAAGGGTGATATTAAATATATATCAAAATCGATGGATAAGCCGGAAAACTTCTACGTGCCACCTAAAATATGATGTTGCGTCTTAGATTTGGAATAATAATGCGAAAGCATAAACGAGTCTATATATGTCATTACATTGATCATGATGTACTACTTGATAGTTTATGTATGTTTGTTTATGAAAACAATTTAGTTTGTGAAAACGTGTTTAGTTTATATATATATCGTACTACCGTTCGGGCCATCACAATCTAGAGGTCATGTAGTGAACGTTCGAGGAGCTAGGACACTTTAAATCGTCAATCCAGCAACTCGTCGATCCATTTACCCAAATGAAACCCCTCACACGAAGCTCCCTAGTGTGATAGTACTTAGTATATAACAACATAAGTTTTTCTTGTTGAATTCAATGTTAGAAGATTAAATATACTTATATGGTTTCTAAAATAAGTTTTGTATAAGTTTCGCAAATGATTTGTGGCCGCTTTCAATGTTTATCACAAGTTATAAGATTGTTTTGTCACAACCCGTAATTTCAGGTCACTTTCCTAACCTCGACAAATCACCATTCATGATCATCATTCATTTCAGCGTAACCAGTTCGGTTTAGCTGTGAATTCATAACATTGTCAGTAAGGACACATCATATAGACTAGAGGAGTCTGCATATCATCAGTATTTTAATTCATGCACGGTTATGCATTATTTAAATTTACGTATGGTTATTTATTTAATTAACGTTACCACTCAGTCAGTATTATTAACAATTATACCCAGTACTCCAGACAATGATCCTAATAAATTTTTATACTAATTTTAATAATATAAAGTTTATATTATTATTTTACCCGGTGTTATTACACCAATTGCTATATTTTTCGTTAAGGGCTTATAACTCCGGCATATCACGAAAAATTAACCCGATAATTATTCCGACACCCGATTCTTGTCAGGAATATATTTTTACAATTTTTGCAACTTCGTCGTATTTTACGTCACTTCGTTGATATTTATTTCAAGACAACTCGGTACCCGATAACACCCGAAGTGTACACCTAAACAACTAACTCATACAATATCTACAAAATATCTTCCAATTGCCCACTTTTTCATCCAAACCCACGCCCCCCTCTTACACATTTGCTTAATTTTTCTTCCATGCCATACTTTCACATTTATTAGCTAGTACATGATTTCTTTTGATTTAATTTCATAAACTACACATAGTAGTTCATTTCACAAGGTGTAAAAGTAAATCCATTCTCTCTTCCTCTCCCATATCCACGGCAGCCACAAGAACCAAGGAAGAAACAATAATTTTTTTTAGTACAAGTGTTATTTTAGTTCATTTCATGATCCTTGTTAAGGTTTTGAAATAAAAACCTCAAGGTTTTCATCCAAATCTCTTCAAATCTCATCATACTTTGTAAGTAACTTCAAGAACACTAATTTTTCATATTTTACTTTCATTTGATTCATATGTTTATGTATTTTCAAGTTATATAAATTATTCATGCAAGTTATTTATGTTTTAGATACCACTTTTGCACATAAACTATCTTAAACACTAGATCCATAAGTTTCATTAATGATTTCATGAAATCCACCAAGGATGGTGATGTTTAGGACCCCATGACACCCTAAGAAGGTGTATGGTAGGATTTGCGAACTTGTGGAGTTGATATGAAGTGATTTGATTAAGTTAGAACCTTGAAAATGGATTTTTAAACAAAATAGAAAAGGGACTGTTTTTAAACGACAGATCTGGAAAACTCAGAAACTTTTGAAATATTTTGGCCTTCATATTCAGAAAGATCTTTCAAAAACGAACCCGTGAGCGCAAGAATCATTAAAATCCGAATTATAACGAAGAAGATATGAATTTTTAAAGTTACGCGACGAAAACTATATTTTCAGAAAAAATGTGCTGTTGGCCGAATTTTCAGGAGCAAAACGAGTCGTTAGCCGTGATCTAGATGAGCCGAGACATTAAAAATATGTTAGTTCATAATTATACGAACCCGCGGATATATAGAACGTTGAAAACGAGCTTATAACGAACAAAATATGGACTTTTAAAGACTCGACGATATGTATATATTTTGACAGCACCCTTTTTAGTAGAAAATAGAGTGTTAAAAACTAGTATTTTCATAACTTGAAATATTGATAGCCGTTTACCAAATCGATCGAGGCGCGGTTGATTCAATGTCAAAAGTAACGATATTGAAATATTGTTATAAGGTTTTTGAGAACGTCAAGTCGGAATACTAATATGTATACAAAGTATATAATTTTCGCGACTAGTTTTACACGGCCAAAATGGTTATATTTTCACAAGTCGTATAAAGTATTATTTTGCGACGAAACTGTTATATTTGACAATATAATACCAAATAAGGATCATTGAGTACCATTTCACTATATATAAACGAGAAATGTTTTATAACTTGACGATATGTCAAAAACGTATATATTGACAATAAATGGTATCTTTAAAAGTATCAAGTGGTATCGTTAACATAAGTATTTGCATGAGTTGAGTTACATCATTGCTTACATAAGTCATATCATTCATAATAGGTCGCGTTTAGAGGCCGAGTTCCATTTTCATCTTACTCATCATTATCATTGTGCTATCATACCAGGTGAGTTTTCATAGCCCCGTTTTTCAATTTATTATTTTCATTTCAAATCCCACGGGGGAGAATACATTGCAACCATTTTTATATGCGAGCCCTAGTATCAAATTCCTTGTACATAGATTAAGTTACCTTGTTGCCATATGAAAGTCCCCTATATCATGAACCGTTAATTTACCTGTAAGCGAGAGTGAGTGGATAGATCTATCGAGGGTGACGCCTCCATCCGTGTTGGCTTTGACCAACAACCGATAGCGGATGCATTTCATGTCTTTTTATTAGAGTGCCTGGCAAAACACTCTGAGGGGCACCACAGATTCAGTCATAGTTTCGGGGTCATGAGCTTAAGTCTATTGTACACCATTTTTATGTGACTTATGTCATACACTTTATACTTGTGGCTATCGTATACCTTCATTTTATTAAACCTATGATCTCTCACCAACTTTATGTTGACCGTTTTTAGCAATGTATTTTCAGGTAATTAGCTAGCGTGTGGACATGCATTTGGCTATTTTGGAGTCGCGGGGTCGACTTGCATCACTTATTTTCATGCACTTATGTAAACGTTTGATCTACTATGGTTTTGTTATATAAACTTGCAACATCATTTGGGACCTATGTTTTGTAAACTCTGATTTTATTTATGATCAAACGTGTATTTTCAAAACGGCACTTTAGGTCGTTCAATATATCCATTGTATGAGACGCCATGAAAGTCACACCAAGGTATTCATATCCGCTGCCATTAACAGGTAAATTCAGGGTGTGACATATTGGCATCAGAGCAAAGGTTATAGCGAACTAGGTTGTATCTTGGACCCTAGACTATAACTACCCCAACGGTAGCGTCTCATCATTACATCATAAGTGCACATTATTATTTACGAGGATTCATTACATGGGTTATTCATTTCATTTTGCATTGTTGCCACAGAGATATGTCTTCCAATTCCCACCCTATGGTTATACTTTCTGATGTTTACATCAAGGACACTATGTCTTCTACTACTCCCATTGTTGCACCTACTCCTCAGATTTCACTTATTGCACCACCTTTGGTTACTCGTGCACCTACAGATTCATCATCCCATACTATTCCGGTTTCCACAGGATCCAACTCTTATGTTCCGACGTCGCAAGACGATCGGGGGTCCTAGGAAGAGCGTACGTTTTGTTGCCTCTACTCCTAGGGTGCCCATTACTCATACATCACATCGTTCTTTCACCAGTTGACCTTACATCATACTCACTATGGATAACATCCGATGCCGAGACCGAGCCCTTGAGGAGGGTAAAGTCGCATCTACACCATCATTATCACCATTAAGGTATCTTAGGAACAGGGATGTCCCTATTACTTCAGCCCATACAGAGTATACCATTTGATAAGACGTACATGCTTAGTACTTATGGACCTATTACGATGTTTATTACAAGAAAGATAGTATATCTTCATTTCCTCACTATTAGAACACTCACCACTCATGTATTACCACCATTATCAGCTACTCATACCACTATTGGTCGTCCCATAGTGCATACTCCAGTTTTACCGCTTAGACGTCGCAAGATAGCGTAAAAGAGGGTAGTGATTCCTTCAGTATTATCACCATCGACTTCATCATCATCATATGGAACCCCATTTATACCATCACATCTCAGGGACTCTAACCACATACTTAACTTACCACTTGAAAAGCGTACATGATTTGATACACCATTACCATCTACCACTAAGGACACTACACCACCTTACAGATTAAGGTTGATGAGAGTTCGAGAGCCCTTACTGTTAGACAACCTACTACTCTTCATCGTTAGATGATGATCTCTAATTAATTGAGACTACACGTGAGGGTTTGGATGCCCCACAAACCAAACAACAGCAACAACAAATCGCCAAAGAGTGGCATTCCTCGCAAGGACTCTATACTATCTCAGGTATAACCGACTCATACTTCCATGACATGATGAACCAACAAGATGCTTTGAGCAATATTACACCACCACAAGAGAACTCTTCACAACACCCTCCTCATTACCAAGTTTGATTACATCACATTCTAAGCCGATGAGTTGGATTTCATCATTGGTCATCGTAACAACACCCCACCAATCAGATATGACACCGAGACCATCGAGATTCGGGAGCCTAACCTTGCCTTTCAGTACGACCATTGTCATTTCCCTTTTCCCATTCTCACTTGACATGAATTAAATAACATTTTGTGGATAACACCAAGATCACGGACTCAACAGGAACATCACTAGATTCCTCAAGAATGGATTGGAATCTACATTATCTCGGACATGAATCGATGCACAACCCCGGACCTCACTTCAGGACTCATCTTAACCTTATGACGCCACAACCCTGGATTCATTGAAAAGGACATCATCCTAGCTTTTACCTTTACTCGCTTTTACTATCATCCTAGCCACGGGAAGTGTGGCGTAGTTCAAAGAAGCTTGTGGTATTTTGATTGTTGTACAACGAGATCCCCAAGTATTGACTTTACTATATGGGTATGGTTGTGCTATCTATGACACCGGTCAATGTAGACCGAAATTTTCAAGTGTTGTATTCATGTGTTATGAGGATATACGCATGATTGTGGTGGTATACATAGTGAACAATGATCGTTGCTATTACGAGTACTCATGGTTGTATTCTTTTATGGTTTTGAAGAAACATGGCACCAAGGAAAGTTAAGACTACATCGGCTACACCGAACATGACGCAAGCAGCTATCCAAAAGCTTGTTAAGAATAGTATTCCTGAAACACTAGTGGTTGAAAGAGCCGTTGAGGCTGCTCCTCAGATAGAGACATCTGGGGAAGCTAGTAATGGAACTAATGGAAGAAAGTGTACGTATAAGGACTTCAAAAGTGGTAATCCCATCAAATTCAAAGGTACTGAAGAAGCCATTGCTATGATTCATTGGTTTGAGCATACCAAATCTGTATTTCACCTATGCTATTGTCCTGAGGAAGCTAAGGTAAAGTTTGTTGCTAGTATACTCCCTGATGAAGCTATATCATGGTGGAATTCCTACACCGAGCTCATTGGAAAGGATAATGCATACAAGCATACATGGGATGAATTCAAGAATTTGTTGATGAAGAAGTTTCGTCCACGCACGGAAGTGAAGAAGTTGGAGGTCGAGTTTTATGAACTAGTGACATTGGGTAATGACATTGAGACATACCTCAGAAGATTTTAAGAGTTGGCTGCTTTATGCCCGTCTATGGTTCCTAATAATGAGAAGTAGTTGGAAAACTTCATTGGTGGTTTACCTAAAAACATCTGTGGAGATGTGATCTCTTCTGACCCGCAAACATGTGATGAGGCAAACAGGATGGCTCAGAAACTGATGGCACAGGTTCTAAGGAAAGGAATTCCTGCCTTATATCATAAACCGTATTTCGAGCCCTTAGGGTCGTATCTATCCATTGTAATTTTCCGTTGGTACGTTGACCTGACCTAGTTGTATAAGCACTCTTCTATCCAATGTAATAACTATCTTTTGCTATTTCCCTGATACTCACGACCTTGGGTTATTCCATTTCTATTTCAATTGCTCCATTTTCAATCGTTCCACAACAACATACCACTATCCTATTAGGGAATAAACTGATTTCACTCTTGGCAGATTAGTAGACTATTACCATTTCGAAAGATTCATCCATGTATCCAATGAACCATTCAACAAATATAATGCAAGTTATTTTACTACCCTACGGGAGAATCGTTTTTCAGAATTTTCAAAATAAGCCATTTTGTACCACCCTATAAATGGATTTTCTGTCATTTTATCAAGTATTTACTACCGCTACGCGAGACAATTTTCATGTTACTTTCAAAGGAAATATCTAGAAAACCATTTATCAAAACAACACGTTGAACACCATCTAAAACTTTTGGGAAAAAGTAATACCGTTTCAATTTAACCAAGCAACGCATCGTTGGTCCTCAATTATACATAGCCTGATCACCTATGTATAATTCAGGAGGAATTATGCCGTGAAGAAAATAGTCACATTTTCAGGAATTATTAATAACAATCTTCATTCAAAAGCTTTGTAAACAAATGGAATCTTTCATGTACCCCCTTTTTAACAAACTTCCACCGGATACTTACACCACTCATCACTCACTCAGCCATTAAGTTGAATTTTACCATTGATTTCTCTAGGAGAGACTCTACATTATGAAGGATATTTCATGACATAGAAACGACGAAAGGATAGACGATACCCCTCAGATTTCTAGCAATTCCTTTAAGATATTCCTTTTCTAATTGGATATACACGCTCTACCATCGTTAGCCCGACGAATCCTTAAGAGAACTACCTGAGCACTATAGGATGTATTCAACACCACATAACCAACTTTGAATGGATTAGGATAACCTTTCGATTATTGACGAATTTCATCATCAGCAAAAATAGCCATCACGGGAATATATAAAGGCACCATTTAAGACACCCTATGGCCGAAGTGACCATGTACACATTTACATATCGAATTTGGAAAGTTAAATTCACGGGCCTAGAACTAAACCGGGAAACAACAAAGGGAATTTCACAAGTCAAGAATCAGTTACAAGGAATGAGAAAACAATGGAAGTTAGGTTGGTGCATGATGCACATCATTCGGATTTGATATCCTTGAACAATGAACCTCTTAGATTCAAGTGGAAGCACGAACTATGATTGAAAGCCTTGCCTTGGAAAGGCATGATACAATTTTTTTTTGGTAACCCGATAGATTGAGCTCTCAGTATTGGACCATTTCAGATTCTAGTTAGAACCGATCAGTTGGCATACAAACCTAAGTTTCCGCCAGAGTTCAGCAACATATATACTACTCATCTCACCTTTCAGACCTCAAGAAGTACTTTCCTAATGAAACACACAAAGTCGAAGTACTTTATTTATCCAAGTTCTAATAAGATATATCAGGACCTCAAGAGGTTTTATTGGTAGCCAAACATGAAAGTAGAAGTAGCTACTTATGTTAGCAAATGCCATACTTGTGCTAAAGTAAAAGCCGAGTACCAGAAACCAACAGGATTACTTCAGCAACCAGAAATTTCACAATGGAAATAGGAACACGTTACAATGGACTCTGTTACTAAACTCCCCAAGATTTCAGGTGGTTACGATGCTATTTGGGTTATAGTAGATCATCTCACCAAATCAACCCATTTCATTCCAATCAAAGAGACTCATTCCATGAAGCAGCTTACCAGACTTTGTGACAAGGAAATAGTCTTAAGGTACAGTGCACCAATTTCCATCATTTCCGACAGAGATAATCGCGTACTTCAAACTTCTAACAGTCATTGCAGGATTCTTTTGGGTCTAAGTTAGACATGAGTACTGCGTACCATCCTCAGATCGATGGTCAGAGTGAGAGAATAATTTAAACACTGGAAGATATGCTTAGGGCATGTGTGATCGACTTTAGAAATGGTTGGGCGAACCATTTGCCATTGATCGAGTTTCCTTATAACAACAAGCTTCCTCAATGGATATTCAAGATAAAGCAAGGATATCGATGTAGATCCTTCCTAAGGCCCTACTACCTGTAGAAATTTCGGATAACCTCACTTCCATGTCAAGAACAGCAACATGCCCGAACGAATTCCCCCATCCGCATATGAAAACGAGACAGGCATTCCTCGACGTATTATCAGCCGATACCTACATTTTTGCCATCAGGGTAACAACTTCAATGATGAACCATTTCAGGACTTAAGTAAGGTTGAATACCCATGCCGTTAGTTTTGCCTATTGTCAACCAATGGACGTCATCCAACATCAGAAACCATGGACCGCGAGGTCAAGCTATTAAAGCAAAGTCGAATTCCTATCGTGAAGGTTCGCTGGAATTCTCGAAGAGGACCCGAGTTTACTTGGGAACGAGAAGACCAAATGCGACGCAAGTATCCACACCTTTTTCCCGAGCCTGCTTCTGAAACCAACAACAATTGAATTCAGGGACTGAATTCCCTTTTGGAGGGGCGACTGTCACAACCCGTAATTTCAGGTCACTTTCCTAACCTCGACAAATCACCATTCATGATCATCATTCATTTCAGCGTAACCAGTTCGGTTTAGCTGTGAATTCATAACATTGTCAGTAAGGACACATCATATAGACTAGAGGAGTCTGCATATCATCAGTATTTTAATTCATGCACGGTTATGCATTATTTAAATTTACGTATGGTTATTTATTTAATTAACGTTACCACTCAGTCAGTATTATTAACAATTATACCCAGTACTCCAGACAATGATCCTAATAAATTTTTATACTAATTTTAATAATATAAAGTTTATATTATTATTTTACCCGGTGTTATTACACCAATTGCTATATTTTTCGTTAAGGGCTTATAACTCCGGCATATTACGAAAAATTAACCCGATAATTATTCCGACACCCGATTCTTGTCAGGAATATATTTTTACAATTTTTGCAACTTCGTCGTATTTTACGTCACTTCGTTGATATTTATTTCAAGACAACTCGGTACCCGATAACACCCGAAGTGTACACCTAAACAACTAACTCATACAATATCTACAAAATATCTTCCAATTGCCCACTTTTTCATCCAAACCCACGCCCCCCTCTTACACATTTGCTTAATTTTTCTTCCATGCCATACTTTCACATTTATTAGCTAGTACATGATTTCTTTTGATTTAATTTCATAAACTACACATAGTAGTTCATTTCACAAGGTGTAAAAGTAAATCCATTCTCTCTTCCTCTCCCATATCCACGGCAGCCACAAGAACCAAGGAAGAAACAATAATTTTTTTTAGTACAAGTGTTATTTTAGTTCATTTCATGATCCTTGTTAAGGTTTTGAAATAAAAACCTCAAGGTTTTCATCCAAATCTCTTCAAATCTCATCATACTTTGTAAGTAACTTCAAGAACACTAATTTTTCATATTTTACTTTCATTTGATTCATATGTTTATGTATTTTCAAGTTATATAAATTATTCATGCAAGTTATTTATGTTTTAGATACCACTTTTGCACATAAACTATCTTAAACACTAGATCCATAAGTTTCATTAATGATTTCATGAAATCCACCAAGGATGGTGATGTTTAGGACCCCATGACACCCTAAGAAGGTGTATGGTAGGATTTGCGAACTTGTGGAGTTGATATGAAGTGATTTGATTAAGTTAGAACCTTGAAAATGGATTTTTAAACAAAATAGAAAAGGGACTGTTTTTAAACGACAGATCTGGAAAACTCAGAAACTTTTGAAATATTTTGGCCTTCATATTCAGAAAGATCTTTCAAAAACGAACCCGTGAGCGCAAGAATCATTAAAATCCGAATTATAACGAAGAAGATATGAATTTTTAAAGTTACGCGACGAAAACTATATTTTCAGAAAAAATGTGCTGTTGGCCGAATTTTCAGGAGCAAAACGAGTCGTTAGCCGTGATCTAGATGAGCCGAGACATTAAAAATATGTTAGTTCATAATTATACGAACCCGCGGATATATAGAACGTTGAAAACGAGCTTATAACGAACAAAATATGGACTTTTAAAGACTCGACGATATGTATATATTTTGACAGCACCCTTTTTAGTAGAAAATAGAGTGTTAAAAACTAGTATTTTCATAACTTGAAATATTGATAGCCGTTTACCAAATCGATCGAGGCGCGGTTGATTCAATGTCAAAAGTAACGATATTGAAATATTGTTATAAGGTTTTTGAGAACGTCAAGTCGGAATACTAATATGTATACAAAGTATATAATTTTCGCGACTAGTTTTACACGGCCAAAATGGTTATATTTTCACAAGTCGTATAAAGTATTATTTTGCGACGAAACTGTTATATTTGACAATATAATACCAAATAAGGATCATTGAGTACCATTTCACTATATATAAACGAGAAATGTTTTATAACTTGACGATATGTCAAAAACGTATATATTGACAATAAATGGTATCTTTAAAAGTATCAAGTGGTATCGTTAACATAAGTATTTGCATGAGTTGAGTTACATCATTTCTTACATAAGTCATATCATTCATAATAGGTCGCGTTTAGAGGCCGAGTTCCATTTTCATCTTACTCATCATTATCATTGTGCTATCATACCAGGTGAGTTTTCATAGCCCCGTTTTTCAATTTATTATTTTCATTTCAAATCCCACGGGGGAGAATACATTGCAACCATTTTTATATGCGAGCCCTAGTATCAAATTCCTTGTACATAGATTAAGTTACCTTGTTGCCATATGAAAGTCCCCTATATCATGAACCGTTAATTTACCTGTAAGCGAGAGTGAGTGGATAGATCTATCGAGGGTGACGCCTCCATCCGTGTTGGCTTTGACCAACAACCGATAGCGGATGCATTTCATGTCTTTTTATTAGAGTGCCTGGCAAAACACTCTGAGGGGCACCACAGATTCAGTCATAGTTTCGGGGTCATGAGCTTAAGTCTATTGTACACCATTTTTATGTGACTTATGTCATACACTTTATACTTGTGGCTATCGTATACCTTCATTTTATTAAACCTATGATCTCTCACCAACTTTATGTTGACCGTTTTTAGCAATGTATTTTCAGGTAATTAGCTAGCGTGTGGACATGCATTTGGCTATTTTGGAGTCGCGGGGTCGACTTGCATCACTTATTTTCATGCACTTATGTAAACGTTTGATCTACTATGGTTTTGTTATATAAACTTGCAACATCATTTGGGACCTATGTTTTGTAAACTCTGATTTTATTTATGATCAAACGTGTATTTTCAAAACGGCACTTTAGGTCGTTCAATATATCCATTGTATGAGACGCCATGAAAGTCACACCAAGGTATTCATATCCGCTGCCATTAACAGGTAAATTCAGGGTGTGACATGTTTGGTTATGATTAGGAAATCATAATGGTTTTTGCAAGTTATCATCATGAACTATATCTATAGTGTTTAAAAGTTTACAAGTTTATAAATCGTAAAGTTGGTTTGAAATACTTTATTCCAAGAGTCAAATAAACTTAGGAAAATTTATTTTGAATGAAAATTATTATTTTATAAAGTTTATTAGGTTTAGTGAGTAATTAGTTTTGAAAATAACATGGTTCTTAATTACTTGTCAAGTGAAAACCAAATTTTTGACGCCGAAAAACTGTCCTTACCATTTGAGGCAGAAAACTGCCCTTGTTTGGTGTTTTCAGGCCAAGTTCTCTTCTAGTAGACGTAAAACATCATTCCGGACAACTTTTGTGTTTTGACTTTTTGGTGAATCAGACCAGAAGTAAGGTTTTGACAGTTTTCAGTTTTTAGGTTTCGTTAACTTCTTTTTATCATAACTTTTGACTCGTTTGTCTGTTTTGGGTGATTCAAGTTGCTACGTTTTTTTTTAAACTTCCTCTATAACTATATGAAGTTACTTATGGTCATAGGTTCATGGTTTTTGTTCATTTACATAGCATAACATATAACTAGTTTTCAAAGCAAGATTTTCATATAAAATCCTAGACTTGTTGTTACTTGTTTTAGCATATGTACACATCATGATCAATATAACAAACAATATATAGCATATAACAAGCATGAAATCAATGGATGATGAGGTGTATAAGTATTTGCTTACAACTTTTGGGTTAATGAAAAGGGAATTACAAGAACAAAGGACTAGATCACTAAAACCTAAAGCTTCAACAATAACTCCTAGCTTCCATATCCTTCAACCAAAGACTTGAAACTCTTGATAGATAGCTAGGGATACTTGTAGGAATGCTTGAAAAACTTCTCCTAGAGTCACCCTTGTGTAGCTTGCAAATTCACCAAATGATGAAGAAACGAGAACTAGAATCATGTAAAGCTTGACAAGAGCTTCAACAATGACATGGAACTTGTAACTTGAAAATCAAAGGATCAAGTGTGTGTGTAACACCCCAACCCGATAAGGGTAGAAGTATTACGTTATGGTGACATATCAAAGCAAACACAAGCATATGACTTAAATAATACAAATGAATTTCAAAGGTTACAAATGAGAAATCTGAAATACAAAGTTACAAATGAGAACAAGAATAAATTCTAAGTCTAAAAATGTAATCACTTCTAGTCATCTCTAATCCAGAATAGCTATCAAAGTATAGTCTTCTAAGTCCAAAAGTACTCTCCACTCATTCTCAGCTTCCTACTAAAACCTGCCGCAGGAAAAGAAATGCGGCTGAGCTACGAGAGCTCAGTGAACAGATATAACGATAACAAACAGTGATAAAGAATAGTACCGAATAACAGAAACAAAGGTCAAACAGATGAAATATGGTTCAAGGAAGAAGTCAAAGAATAAGTATAAAGGAAAGAGAAAAGGGATAGTAATCCACCACGAGCCCAGAAACTCACAGTCAAAATCATAATCTCACAGTCATAATCTCACAATCAGAGGGGATACCTCTTAGGCAACCAGATAATATGAGGGGTGTCCTCATGTATCATAATAGTGGAGTAGCTAGCTCCAGCTAAATGTGAAAGGCGTGTATTGCACACAAGCACCAGTCACCTCAAAGTCATACTCAAAGTCATAGTTAAATCCACTAAACAAAAAAATCTAGGATTGCAATCCATACGCCCCAAACTCAAAGTCAATCTCAAAGTCAAGTAGCCATGGCAGATAATATAAAAGGGACGGTGTGAGAAATCACTCCCCCACACGGGAGTCATGCCAGTGGTGCATCACAGACATGGCCAGGTTACCTTCCTGGCTAGGAAAAACAGAAAATGGCTCGGGTATCAAACTAAGAGTCAGGTCTCAAAGTCATCACAAAAGGTCATATATCAAAGGGTGCATCTCAAAGTCATATCAAAAGTAATATCAAAGGTTCACTCAAAGGGAACATAGCAATGGCGTGGGAAATCTAACTGAATCATAACTCAAAATCAATATATAGGGAATAAGACACCCTTACTGAAAAAGGGCAGAGTATCTGTACCTTAAACCGCAAATGAAACCATATCAGAAAACACATGGATCGGAAGTTATTCCTTCTTCAGCGAATCTACACGAATTAGTGATCATGCATTACTTATAAGCTCGTTTTAATCAGATTACACATTTGGGTTTTCTTCCTGTTTTTAGTAATTTTCCAAAATTAGTAATTTTCCAATTAAGTGACTTTCCATATTACAATGACAATTAATTAAACTTAGAGCTTAATATTATCAATATCGTAGTTTAGGGTTGATAGTGACAATTTTCCAAGGATTAGGGTATAATATATCATTTTAGCAAAGTTTAGGGTTAAATGCGTAAATTATCAAAGTTTAGGGTGTAAAGTGTAAATTTAAGTTTTAATACTCTTTGTTGTTGAAATAGAAAATGAGTTCATTGTACGAATGAAATAAACATACTGTATTCAATTAGTAAAACCACCACATTTTCGATACGGACTGCCGAGACGCTTCATTCTAACAAACACCCTTTTAACGTAGTATCAAAACACTACACCCTCATTCCACTTTTATTAGCAACAAGTAATAATATATGATTAACTTATATCTATTTCGACCATGCATGCCAACACGACCACGACATCAAATGAGCACACACCCATTTTAATAAAACCAAAACTACCCATTTCTTAACCAACTCTCCATGCAATATCACATCGTTTAGTCCTTTCATTCACATAAATAATTATGTACTCCCACACTTTTATTGGTTTAGTATATACCACAACATGCATCCTTATTATTTACGTGACTCCTTCGTGTGAACTTTGAAACAAAACAACCTGTGTAATTATATATACGACTTATTATTTTACAAAGCATGCATATTTCTTGAGGTATAAAGCACACGCTATATCTTTAAGATTAATATGTTTCATGCGTTTTAAGAGAGTCATAGTGGCTGTTGAAAACAAGACATGATCGGAATGTAAAAAAAAAAAAACATGCATGCGACACAAAAAAGCCTTCATACGTACCACTCCAAACCAAGCAACATTCGACTCCAGGTTCCCATGCACGCAATCTATTCTTTTAATTCACGTATTTTAGTCATAACTATATATAAATCACGTATGAACTTATTACATAGGCATAGCCGAAGTCGATTCGCAACCTTCATTACTTGTTCTCATGGGCTGTTTATTTGAGACTCCACATCAAATTTGAAGGTCGAGCCACTATCCACAAGTACATGACAGTTCGTATAGCAAAAAGGTTTATGGTTTTCTAGTTTTATTTAGTTCATTAAGCGATCAAAACTATAGGTTATTAGGGTGCGTTTCAATTAGTTATCTAGGGTCAAAACATGGGCTGTGGAATACGACATAAACAGTCACTTACTCGACACCGGTTTGCTATCTATCGCGACACAACCAAACTCCACAACACAACAGATCTGATGTTCACGCACACCCTTCTACAGGTTCACAACGACTCCACTTCCCATTTTATACTTATGTTTTACGAAACGAAATAATTTAACGACATACGACTCACAAGACTTCCACGACACAAAGTTAGGTTTTAAGTTTTATGTATACGTGACATATGAAATTTCTATATGTGGGTTCTTCCATTAGCGAAATCAACCAGCAAGGTTTTCAAATGAGTCGTCTTATTGTTTTCATGTGACAAGTTCATATCAAATTTTTCGTATAGCATATTATTCAAACGAACAGAAATTATTTTATGTGATACATACGAGGCAACCTTAGCCGAATCGAAAGAGAACATAGAACTGGGCATCGAGAAATACCTTGCTTGGATTGTACAAAAGGAAGCAAGATCAAAAGATTTATTGCGAATGAATCCAGCCCTTCGAAAATATTTACCAAAACGAAACCCTTCCAAGCTTCGAACCGCCTATGGTCGTCTCTAATAACAAGGATCAGATTGGTGTATTTTACTTCTTATACACGTTCAAATGGAAACAAATGGAGAGGTGACAGTGTTGTTTTGTGTTCGCATGAAACAAAAGGAGAGGTGTGTGACATGAAATATGTGGCATCTGGTTGTTTGATGTGTGGCGTGAGTGTTATTTGTTTTCAAGGTGTACATATGAATATTATGCATGGTTGCCTCGAATTAATATGGAGGATAATGGGTTAGTGATCTGTCATTGCTCTCAATATAATATTTTCGGTTATGCGTTACATGATGTAGTTATGGAATTGATATTTACGATTTTGTGCCGTGAATAGAGATACCACAATAAAACCGGTTATGGTGGACAAATAAAGATACCCTTTTTGTGTTACTGAAATCGAGTGATACATGGCTAAAAATAAGGGATAGTTATCTCAATTTATGATTCTTGATTCTTATCTTTTAATTATGTAGACAATGATGTATGGAAAGTATATTGTGTTTTGTGCATAAGCAAGGGATAGACAAGGAAAACGTGTGATGGAACATAGGCAAAATAAAATGAGTCGTGTAAGTGTTTAGAACGCAATTTAGGGGTTCACAATAATTTTTGGGACATATACAAATGTTAAAATGTTGTCTTAAAATTACTTCACTTCATATGTAGCTCATTATCCGAGGTTTGGAATTAATTTGGTACTTTATATGTGTTTTAATTAAACTTTAAAGTTTCAGGGGCAATTTGGTCATTTTGCATGATTTCAAATTTTGGGTTTTACAACTTCTTCCCCTCTAAAAAAAATTTTCGTCCTCGAAAATTGAGGTGAAACGAAACGGAAACACAGCTGACTGTGCACAGAAGTATGAAGGACTTGTTTCTCATGACTCGAACTTGTAGATCCCGAAATTGCTTCAGATCTTCAGAGTAGACATAACATACTGAATCCAGATTAAAAGAATAATATACCAAATGTAGTAGATGATAATCAGATTCTCTCGGAAGAGACAAGGAAACACATAGGATTTTGACGGATATGCCATTCACAGAATTTGATTAGACAGATCGGATGAGAACGTACAGAAAATAGATTATCGATAACATCAATTGGAAAAAAATTTCCACAACAGAATCTAAGATAGTTATCAGAGGTACAGAGGTCAGCAGAACGCGTGTCAAGTATCCAAACGTATCAAATCGTATAACGGTGAAGGCAGATTAAGAGTATAGGTAGAATGAACCTAAAGTCTCAATCAGATATCAGAAATTCTAAGGCTTCTAAGGCACTCCTTGAAATATCCTATGATCACAATAAGTGCACGTTATATGATGTAAGTATTATCACGTTGGCCAGACGTTATAATACTGGCATCATATAAATATGCCCTCATGATGGTCAAACTTTATCTCAAGTCGTGAACAAAATAACCTATCTTAATCCACCTAATCCAACTACAGTCTCAGAGGTCATCAAAATCAATTACCATAACTAAGAGGAGAACGAACTACTCGAAAAGAGTAACGGAAAAATTTTAGAACGTCTATCAGAAATGGATACGTCGCCAGTAGTGTCAATCCTTCATCACTCTCCAGAATCAACTCAAGCAACACCAGTGGTTACTTCAAAATTCTCATAACACACCATCATCCCACATACGCAAAATCTACACAAAACGGAATTACTAGTAGGGAACTAAAATCTTTCAGAGGATCTTATTATCAGGTAACGGAAATTTAAGTAGGTTGAGAAGAAGTGAATTACGTCATCCATAGCTTCATCCTTCACAGAATTAACTTTTCCATACACAAACGTTCGCTTAAGAGACATCATACATTCAATACATGATTTCAAATTTCAAGTAGTTTGTCTACGTCTGTCTCTATGATTATAGGGTGGAAAGGAAATTTTTAACTCGAGTCTGGTCCCTCAAGCCTTTGGCACTTCTTCTTGGAACTGTGGTGTAGTAACGTGAATCTCCGGCATGGTTACTGTGCATTCTTCCATTCGCGAGTCTGCTTCTGCTCTCAATTCATCTTAGTACAACTAAAATGGATAGAGAAGCAAGACTGCGGGTCTTAGACAGGTCTTCAGCACAGTTCGAAATTCGCCATCTCAAACTGCTGTCATCACCCGATGCATGGTAGTGTTGTCTGCTACAATCTCTGGGCGCCAATCAAGTCTACTTCTTCCATAATAAGGGTCATTCTACAAGATGGTGTACATGTTCCTCTTCGTGCATAAAACTGAAATACTTCCCGGAGGTTACTCTCAGTTTGTCATCTCCCTTCTTAGAAGTTCTTGTGGTTGCTTCTTCAATCCTTCAATCATCAACAGAGGTCGTCTGGTACGGAGTTTACAGAGATTGAATCAATCATTGGCACGCGAAAATGGAAAAATTGATTACGGGTAGTGATACGGTTAGGTTTACGATAGTTGATACGCTGATGCAGAATTTTCTCTTTCTTCTTCATAAACTAATAGGGGTATTCAAGGTAATCACTGAGGTGAACAAGGTCATATTCCATCATCTTCTCCAGTTTCTCAACTTCTATGGCATCATGGTCCGTCAACTGAGATTGGTTCAAATTCCATTCTACTTCTCAAACAGGAGGGAAACCCAAGAGTTCCATCGGAGAACACCAGAAAATTTGCACAACAAACTTCCAATGCCAACGTTTTCAAAAAGTGGATACAAATAAGTGTCAGGGGACAATCATCAATCAAATGAGACCGAGGTAGATGTTTCCATAGCAGCATTAACAGATTTGAGCGGTTACCGGTTATCATAACGAAAGTGGGATGAAACATATTACTAAAGGTCATAAATCAGATACGGTAGTCCCTGGCAGCGTATGAGGGCCATCCAATCCATAACTTAAAGACCTCAAGATCGAATATATCAAAAGTAAACGGATTCGTATGATGAGTACGGTCGCCAAGCCAGACAGATAGTTCATATATCAAGGTCAAGTACATGGTTCATCAAAGTGTGGAGATAGATAAACGAACAATTCAAGGTGTTGAAGTCTTGTTTAGCTATTTAGCATAAGTTGCAGGTAGGTTGTGAGTCATCGGAAATACAAACATCGTATAACTGTCAAAAGTCAGGCGTATAGAATATCAGTTATCAGCATCATCATGCTCAGTTAACAAATTCATATCGGGACAAAATTATTGTCATATCCTTCCAAAGGAAACTAGTTAGCTGCAAGATTCAATATTCAAAAGGAGGGAATAAACTTCCTATATCCATGGTTAATATTCACCAGAGTTCTCATAGGATTAATAATGGACAGAGTAGTATCAGATGATACATTTATATCCAGCACGGGTAGTGAATTCATAGAATGTGTCAAATACATTAGGGTTTAACGGCCTTCGGGATAGTCGGAGAAGTATCAAACAGATCGGAAGTGATGATCAAAATCAGGTAGTGGTAGCAAAAGTTTAACAATCGGAAATCATGGTAGGGAGTTCAAAATGGTTTCAAACACCGAAGGTGAAACATAGGAGAATAGTCGTCAATGATCAATCAACCTATCCTTTATCAGAATAAAATCAAAATTAGCTATCCAATGAAAACAGATTGACAACGCAAGTCTTATCGTTCAAAAGTGAGAGGAAAACACTCTTATACTTGTGGTTAAAACACTACCAGACTTCTCATGGGAACAGAGATGTATAAGACGAACTCAAATAGTGTCAGAAGATTCATAGATGCTTATCAAAAGTAAGAGACAATTAACAGAATGTATCAAGTATATCATCGTCGGGGAGATTCTCAGAATGCCCGAAGAGGCATCAGAATGATTAACAAAAGAATCAGAGTTTTAGAGTTGAAATCTCAAAATAAGGTTTAAATAGTGTTAGGCAAATTTTATGCAATTACCAATGATTCCAAGATTTAACTAGGTTTCAGACCTTAGGTGGTGCAAAGCGTGAGTTTTCAATCTCCGAAAGTGATCTCAACAAGCAGGGCATGAATCAAAGTGATGCGGAAGCAATGATACTTAAACAAAAGCCTTATAGTCTACCCATTCCTCACCGGTCAGAACTTAAGTTCCTATAGGGAAATCCTAAAGCAAATTCTCAAAGGTTGTCTTATGAGCGCCTACAGTGGAAACTTAAGGGTCCAAACTTCACAGGTCAAGGTTTAATGTACTACAAGTCGCAGCCTGGGCTCTGATACCATAATTGTAACACCCCAACCCGATAAGGGTAGAAGTATTACGTTATGGTGACATATCAAAGCAAACACAAGCATATGACTTAAATAATACAAATGAATTTCAAAGGTTACAAATGAGAAATCTGAAATACAAAGTTACAAATGAGAACAAGAATAAATTCTAAGTCTAAAAATGTAATCACTTCTAGTCATCTCTAATCCAGAATAGCTATCAAAGTATAGTCTTCTAAGTCCAAAAGTACTCTCCACTCATTCCCAGCTTCCTACTAAAACCTGCCGCAGGAAAAGAAATGCGGCTGAGCTACGAGAGCTCAGTGAACAGATATAACGATAACAAACAGTGATAAAGAATAGTACCGAATAACAGAAACAAAGGTCAAACAGATGAAATATGGTTCAAGGAAGAAGTCAAAGAATAAGTATAAAGGAAAGAGAAAAGGGATAGTAATCCACCACGAGCCCAGAAACTCACAGTCAAAATCATAATCTCACAGTCATAATCTCACAATCAGAGGGGATACCTCTTAGGCAACCAGATAATATGAGGGGTGTCCTCATGTATCATAATAGTGGAGTAGCTAGCTCCAGCTAAATGTGAAAGGCGTGTATTGCACACAAGCACCAGTCACCTCAAAGTCATACTCAAAGTCATAGTTAAATCCACTAAACAAACAAATCTAGGATTGCAATCCATACGCCCCAAACTCAAAGTCAATCTCAAAGTCAAGTAGCCATGGCAGATAATATAAAAGGGACGGTGTGAGAAATCACTCCCCCACACGGGAGTCATGCCAGTGGTGCATCACAGACATGGCCAGGTTACCTTCCTGGCTAGGAAAAACAGAAAATGGCTCGGGTATCAAACTAAGAGTCAGGTCTCAAAGTCATCACAAAAGGTCATATATCAAAGGGTGCATCTCAAAGTCATATCAAAAGTAATATCAAAGGTTCACTCAAAGGGAACATAGCAATGGCGTGGGAAATCTAACTGAATCATAACTCAAAATCAATATATAGGGAATAAGACACCCTTACTGAAAAAGGGCAGAGTATCTGTACCTTAAACCGCAAATGAAACCATATCAGAAAACACATGGATCGGAAGTTATTCCTTCTTCAGCGAATCTACACGAATTAGTGATCATGCATTACTTATAAGCTCGTTTTAATCAGATTACACATTTGGGTTTTCTTCCTGTTTTTAGTAATTTTCCAAAATTAGTAATTTTCCAATTAAGTGACTTTCCATATTACAATGACAATTAATTAAACTTAGAGCTTAATATTATCAATATCGTAGTTTAGGGTTGATAGTGACAATTTTCCAAGGATTAGGGTATAATATATCATTTTAGCAAAGTTTAGGGTTAAATGCGTAAATTATCAAAGTTTAGGGTGTAAAGTGTAAATTTAAGTTTTAATACTCTTTGTTGTTGAAATAGAAAATGAGTTCATTGTACGAATGAAATAAACATACTGTATTCAATTAGTAAAACCACCACATTTTCGATACGGACTGCCGAGACGCTTCATTCTAACAAACACCCTTTTAACGTAGTATCAAAACACTACACCCTCATTCCACTTTTATTAGCAACAAGTAATAATATATGATTAACTTATATCTATTTCGACCATGCATGCCAACACGACCACGACATCAAATGAGCACACACCCATTTTAATAAAACCAAAACTACCCATTTCTTAACCAACTCTCCATGCAATATCACATCGTTTAGTCCTTTCATTCACATAAATAATTATGTACTCCCACACTTTTATTGGTTTAGTATATACCACAACATGCATCCTTATTATTTACGTGACTCCTTCGTGTGAACTTTGAAACAAAACAACCTGTGTAATTATATATACGACTTATTATTTTACAAAGCATGCATATTTCTTGAGGTATAAAGCACACGCTATATCTTTAAGATTAATATGTTTCATGCGTTTTAAGAGAGTCATAGTGGCTGTTGAAAACAAGACATGATCGGAAAAAAAAAACATGCATGCGACACACAAAAAGCCTTCATACGTACCACTCCAAACCAAGCAACATTCGACTCCAGGTTCCCATGCACGCAATCTATTCTTTTAATTCACGTATTTTAGTCATAACTATATATAAATCACGTATGAACTTATTACATAGGCATAGCCGAAGTCGATTCGCAACCTTCATTACTTGTTCTCATGGGCTGTTTATTTGAGACTCCACATCAAATTTGAAGGTCGAGCCACTATCCGCAAGTACATGACAGTTCGTATAGCAAAAAGGTTTATGGTTTTCTAGTTTTATTTAGTTCATTAAGCGATCAAAACTATAGGTTATTAGGGTGCGTTTCAATTAGTTATCTAGGGTCAAAACATGGGCTGTGGAATACGACATAAACAGTCACTTACTCGACACCGGTTTGCTATCTATCGCGACACAACCAAACTCCACAACACAACAGATCTGATGTTCACGCACACCCTTCTACAGGTTCACAACGACTCCACTTCCCATTTTATACTTATGTTTTACGAAACGAAATAATTTAACGACATACGACTCACAAGACTTCCACGACACAAAGTTAGGTTTTAAGTTTTATGTATACGTGACATATGAAATTTCTATATGTGGGTTCTTCCATTAGCGAAATCAACCAGCAAGGTTTTCAAATGAGTCGTCTTATTGTTTTCATGTGACAAGTTCATATCAAATTTTTCGTATAGCATATTATTCAAACGAACAGAAATTATTTTATGTGATACATACGAGGCAACCTTAGCCGAATCGAAAGAGAACATAGAACTGGGCATCGAGAAATACCTTGCTTGGATTGTACAAAAGGAAGCAAGATCAAAAGATTTATTGCGAATGAATCCAGCCCTTCGAAAATATATACCAAAACGAAACCCTTCCAAGCTTCGAACCGCCTATGGTCGTCTCTAATAACAAGGATCAGATTGGTGTATTTTACTTCTTATACACGTTCAAATGGAAACAAATGGAGAGGTGACAGTGTTGTTTTGTGTTCGCATGAAACAAAAGGAGAGGTGTGTGACATGAAATATGTGGCATCTGGTTGTTTGATGTGTGGCGTGAGTGTTATTTGTTTTCAAGGTGTACATATGAATATTATGCATGGTTGCCTCGAATTAATATGGAGGATAATGGGTTAGTGATCTGTCATTGCTCTCAATATAATATTTTCGGTTATGCGTTACATGATGTAGTTATGGAATTGATATTTACGATTTTGTGCCGTGAATAGAGATACCACAATAAAACCGGTTATGGTGGACAAATAAAGATACCCTTTTTGTGTTACTGAAATCGAGTGATACATGGCTAAAAATAAGGGATAGTTATCTCAATTTATGATTCTTGATTCTTATCTTTTAATTATGTAGACAATGATGTATGGAAAGTATATTGTGTTTTGTGCATAAGCAAGGGATAGACAAGGAAAACGTGTGATGGAACATAGGCAAAATAAAATGAGTCGTGTAAGTGTTTAGAACGCAATTTAGGGGTTCACAATAATTTTTGGGACATATACAAATGTTAAAATGTTGTCTTAAAATTACTTCACTTCATATGTAGCTCATTATCCGAGGTTTGGAATTAATTTGGTACTTTATATGTGTTTTAATTAAACTTTAAAGTTTCAGGGGCAATTTGGTCATTTTGCATGATTTCAAATTTTGGGTTTTACAGTGTGCATAATTATTGAATGGCTGGTTTTTGGTGATGAAAATGAAGGAGTAATGAGCTTGTATTTATACTAGGATGAGGAGGTTAGGTTTACACTAAGACATGGTTCAAAATGTAACACATGAAACCTAGAAATTCCATACTTGTAAGTATTTTGACCACAAAACTTTCCAAGGCTTTTCACCAAGCCACCAATGCTTGGTGATGTGCATAAATTTCGTCCATATGGTTATATGGATGACTTGGTTGGTCATTTTGATATTATCTTGATTTACGGAGTGAGTTTTGGTCCCGGTAATCGCTAACGGCAAGTATTTAAATCACAAAACTTAAAACCGGGTATTGTAAAAATATGAAATTTGTAGAAATGATTAAACTCATCAATATACTCAATATTAACATATAAAATGAGTGATAAGTTTAATGGATCGCGTATATGCTGTTAAACCTGAAAACGTAGGTTTAAACGCGTAAAACGTAAAATGTACGAAGTTCGTAAAAATGGGAAAAGTGAAATGTAACTTTTCTAATATTATTATTATGAACCTAAAAGGCTTATAATGTCTAGACTGGGCCTAGTCTAGTACCGGTTGGTGTTAAATGTTCGCTAAACCTAAAACCGTAAGCTTAAAACGCGTAAATCGCGTAAAACGCAAAATCTGAAAATGTAAAATTCCAAAACTCCTGAAAATGTCGTAAGATGTGAAAAAAAATTATTTCTCTTGATTGTAATGTTGTATGAACATATCGGGATGCCTAAATTTCGTTTAAACCTAACATAAATCTCAGACACGGTTTTGCAAAACCGGTTCTGAATGGATTCAACGAACGTCGTCAGGATGACCCATCGAGTATCAACTCTCTTGTCATGATGAATGAAAAAAAAATTTGGAATTAATAGTGAAAGTGAATAGGAAAGGTGAATAGTAAAAATTTGGGAATGGATAGAAATCCTGAAAATGCGAATTGTTACATGGAAACTTAGATTGTGACTCGAAACGGTTAATAACTCGTGACGTATATATTTCGGACATGACTAAAAAGAAAAGAAAAGAATATATTAAAAACTTTAAATGGAAATATTGAGTAAGAAATTTTAATTTTGTTATTTAATACTTTAAATGGTAAAATATAGCGTTAAAAGGGAAAGTTATTAAAAGTGGATAAAAACAAAAATACGTGAGGGATATTAAGTGTTTTGAGGAACGTATTTCGAGGATACCGTAGTTAGGATTATGGGACTATTTATGGGATTATTGTTCGAGTTACAGATTGGTTAACGTTAATATATACCCGACCGACATGGTTAACGGACTTATTGGGTTGGCGAATTTAATAATGGTCCAGTAAATGCGTTGGAGGAATTTATTAACGAGTAACCCATCCTTATGACTTACCATTTATTTGTAATGTGTAGGTTTGGCTTTGGACTAATAAGCAAGACGAAGGAATTGTTGGACTTATCGGGTTGACGAATTCAATAAGGATCCAATAATTCGTCCGGTTACCTTATTAAACTTTTAGCTTAACCACTTAGGCCTTTGACATTTTCCGTCTAAGAGATTGACTTGGTGAATGATTGGTAGTCGTATTACTTGGGAAAATTGCAACACCAGACTTGAAACATATGTTGAATTTGAATTGTTATTGGACTTGGACATATTTGACTATTGGAAAACGAAGCGACTACAATACATTAGACTTAAAATAAATTTAATGTGTTTGAGCCATAACGGATGAACAATGGAATACAAAGTCTAATCAAAAATAAAAATTGTAACATTTGTTGCTTAAATATATTTGGAAACTTATAGATTATTCGACATGGAAATGTTCTATTTAACGAACGAGTCATGGCGAAATTTTGTTTGATAATATATAACAAATATGTTTTATAACTAAATAAGGGATTTGGGAAAATACCAACGAATACCAATCTATTCATCCAAATTAGGGTGTTGCTATGTGTGTTCTCTCTGGTGTGATCCCGTCGTCTTTTCTTGACTTCTTGTATCGTTCTTCTTATTGACTCTAGAGTTTATTTTCCTTTTTGGCATGTGTACTCTTGAGTCGTATCTTTCTAATGATGATACCAAACTTTTACAAAAGGCTAAAACTAGATTATTTTTGGAAATAGAAATGGTTAACTTTTGGGAACTTTTGCGTATTTAGTTTATTTTGAGAGTTGTGTATTGAGACGAGTCTTACATTATTAGGTCGTGCCGAGTCCGTAGTGCTGTGACATTCTAGCCGCCGTTGTGCCTTTCTAATGTCGACTTGTTGTGTTGTGTTTAGCTTGATTGAGGTGAGTTTCATAGCCACACTTTTACTCGTACTGTATTTGAAACTTGGGGTGAGAAAGCATGCAAAACCGTTTTAAATGGACCATATGTTATTTTATGTTTTTGGAAATGTTTGCTATGTTAGCTAGCTAGGGTTAGGTGCTACATAAGCTGCATCAGTGCAGGAATTACCGTAGTATGTGCTGCATCAGTGCAGGGTTATTAGAGCACGTGCTGCAGTTAGTGCAGGGTTATTAGAGCATCTTGTGGTTGACACACCTTGGTGTGGGAATGTTATGTTGGTTAGTGTGTTAGTCTAGTATAGCCAACTTATGCGTATTTCGGTCCATTGTTGTGTACGTTTTAGTCTAAACCTATAGACTCACCAGCGTTAACTGACCTTTTTAGCATGTTTTCTCAGGTAATGTGTGATGTTCGTTTTCGGATAGCTAGTACTTGGAGGCTTGGCAAGCGGCATGGTTGAAGGATCAATTAGGACTCTGATAAATAATTTGGGGACCTACTTTTATGTTTTATTTTGGGCTTACTTTCGTACTTTTGAGAATAAATGTAAACTTTAAATTTTGGATTTAAATGTTTTATTTAATGGATGATGTTATTCCGTTTTCTTATGCTTGTGTTGTGTACCAATCCCCGTAGCACCCCGAAGCTTTGATAAGTCTTTCGCTGTACCAAATTTTGGGGGTGTTACATTTAAGTAGTTTGAGAGAAGATCAGATAGATTGGTTCTAGCTAGATTAGAACTCGACATTTAGCTTAGTGTCGGAAATTAGTATAATCGACGTGTACGGTTTTCTCCGCCTGAAGGGAGCTTGTTGTCATAGTGAAGTGGAGTAGGGCAAAGAGGAACTTTGTTACCAAACCACTATAAATCGTGGTGTCATCTTTCTTGCTTTTATCTTGCATTATTTATTTCATAATCATTAGTAGTTATTGCTTATTGTCTTGAGTTTTCATATTGTTGTTGTTTGATCTCACACAAACTCGAATCTAAAGTTTTTGAAAACGTAATTTTAAAACGATAAATCGGTAAAACTATTTAACCCCCCCACTTTCTAGTTTTTCACAATTGGAATCAGAGCTTCGTTAACTAACATTTTTAAAATGTATTGTATTTTAAAACTTGAATCGATCTATGAATTTTGAAAAATATCAAGAAGCGCAATCTATGCAAAGACCACCACTTTTTGAAACCGATTGTTTTATTTATTGAAAAACAAGATTCGAAACGTATGTGAAATCAAAAGATCTTGATCTTTGGCATGTCATTACTGAGGATGATTATAAACCGATTGAAAGAAATCCGGAAACTAAAAAGGATGAAATAGTTTCTTATGAAAAACAAAGTGACAATCTTAAAAGAAACTAGCAAAAAATAATGAGGCTAAAATGATGATCTATAATGCTTTGCCAAAAAAGGAATTTGAAAGAATTTTTATGTGTAATACAGGAAAAGAAATTTGGGAAACTTTATTAATCATCCATCAAGGTAATAGTCAAGTTAAAGAAAACAAGAATGATCTTCTTGTACAACAATATGAACAATTCACTATTCCCGAAGATGAATCTATAGATAGTGCATTTGCTAGACTTAATTCTATTATTACTAGTCCTAAAGCTCATGATGAAGGTTATTCTAGCAAGAATTATGTTAGAAAGTTCCATAAGGCCTTACATCCTAAATGGAGAGAAAAGGTTACGACAATTGAGTAATCGAAAGATTTGGGATCATTATCACTTGATAAACTTATCGGTAATTTGAAAGTTCATGAAATGATAATCATGAAAGACTCCGATATAGTTAAGGGTAAAGGAGAGAAAGTTAGGTCTCTTGCATTGAAAGCTAAGAAGGAGTCTAGTGATGATGAAGAATCAATGTCCAAAAGTGAAGATGAAGAATATGCAATGGCGGTTAGGGACTTTAAGAAGTTCTTTAGAAGAAGAGGTAGATACGTTAGACAATTCCAAAAGAACCGGGATGGCAAGAAAGGTAAGGGAGATGGGAAATGTTTTAGATGCGGAGATCCAAATCAGTTCATTGGGAAATGTCCTAAACCAATGAGAAATAAGAACCAAAAGGCGTTTGTCGAAGGTTCTTGAAGTGATAGCGGTGAGGAAGATGAAGAGAGGCCCAACGACGAAACAAGTCTTATGGCACATGCGTCAAATGAGATATGCTTGGGAATTGACTTGGAGCCTGATGAATATGTCAAAGATAGTGGATGCACAAGGCATATGACGGGAAATAGAAATCTCTTTTCGTCATACAAAGCATACAATGGAGGTAACGTCTCTTTTGCTAGTAATTTAAGAGGAAACATCATTGGCCAAGGTACGATTTAACTTGCTTAGTGATGGTCACTATCAATATTGTTGAGCATGTAGATAATCAAGGATTTAACTTGCTTAGTGATGGTCCCTATTAAAGCTTCAACACAAGGTCTACTCACTACTAATACCACGTTAACTAATATAACTAAACTACGTATGAAACTAATAAAGTAACAACGAGAGATTAGAGATGAAGAGAATAAGAGACGGATGATTTCATTACACTCAATAGACTAACAAAGCTTATGCATAGTAGTGAATAAAACCAACAAATAAAATGATGCATGAGCCCTTCTATTTATAGAGTGAGATTAGGGCGTCACATGCATAATAGTTTCTAGAAGGAATTAACATGGCCACATGGCCCATGAGCTCCTAATGAGCCGTGGGCTTTACAACATACTTAGAGCCCAATTAGAGCAACATAATAAATGCTATGACCAAGACTTGTAAATATATGAAACGTGTTCCTAACAATCTCCCCTAAGGCTTGGTGATCTTTGTTGCTCGACGTCATCTTTGCTTCTTCGGCTTTTGACGTCTTTATAATCTTTGTTCTTCGTTCTTGTTGTGACATGATATGGTAACTTCTTGATATGCCTTTCTCCAATAGTGTCTTTACGTCTTTTCCACCATGCTCATATGTTCTTTGACTTTTGTTCTTCATATATATCACGTAGTTCTCTTTTCATAAGCTTGATCTTTGACTTGTGAAAGTTTAACGTACTTGATCTTTGACTTTTCTTGAATTTCTTTGAACTTTTGTTATTCCTTAGTCTTTGTGAGAACTTTGCTTCAGGATATGAGCATGATGGAAAGATGGTGGAACTTCAGGTTTCCATGATTCGCTGCAGGTAAACAGTTAGCAATAAATCATCCGGCACTTACAGATTCGGACATCGAGATTGTCAACATCATAGTGTGAAGACTTTCTCTAATCCTAACCTAGGCCATTCTGAATCGGATACCCCTGAAAGGGCTTACACAGACACACCGAAGTGCACCCACAATTAAGTTAGTCACTGGAGATCACCCCACGACTGTAGACAGTTTTGGAGCTAACACTAAGCGTAATCCACAAGGGATTACCAAAGTGACCTGCTGTCAAGGCTGTTTGATGTTGATCCTGGCAAGATTTCCATTCAATCACTGATAATCACAATTTGTGAATTCTCTCATGAATGTTCTCGGCAGATTGCTAAGATCTGCGAAGGACACTCTTATAATTTACAACTGGTGTTCCTTTTGTTGAACAACCAGTATATGCTAAGTGTACCAAAGAGATCTTTGATGTATCTCATGTCCATAGACTCAATTAAGTGCTTATATTTGGTCGTAGGAGGCATGGAGCAGATTGCCTCCTTTTCAATATCAACACATCTCGGAGTGAGAGGTCGATAGATAATGAAGGGTTCTCCGTGTGAAATGAAACAAGTGTCTTTTGAGAGACACCTGAGTGGCTAGAAGGTTTAGTGCACTGCATCACTGGGTACATGACGACTTTAATCTTCAATACCAGTGTTACCATAGTAACAACCAGTAGCATATGTATTGAACCCGGTGTCTGCCCTAAGGTTGAACAAATGGAGGGCTATTTCTTTTCACCATTTTCTTTACTTTTCTTTTTCATTCTTCAACCCCTTCTTTCTCCTTTCATTTCATTTCTCCTTTTTCAATCATACCTAGGACTTTCTAGTACTAAACTATTGGTATTGTTGAAGCGTGGTTTTGCAACCTTACAACAGGTTTTACCTCTCGAGGGATCTCAAGAGGCTTACAACCCCACCAGGCAGTGTACCTGACCGATGTAGTATAGTGTAGTGGTAAGTACGGGGGATTGATCGTTCTCCACAGGGAATAGTGTTCGTTAGGTATGAAAAACTATTCTAATAGGTCTAAGGGTGAGAGAAGATTCTTTTTATGTTTTTATAATTTTTTATGAAAGCAAGTAAAATCTCGGGTTTGAAAGAGTGGGCGGAATTAGTTGCTAGTCAACTAACCCAAATTACTACGAATGCAAATAAAATAAAATAACAAAAATGAAAATGTTGGTGAAAACTTATGTGGAGGGAAATGTGTTTACTTAGATTTCCTTACTCCCTAACTATCTTTTACCGGTTGATTAGTGTGTATTAGTTGCGTGGATGACGGGTGTATTCCTTAATACCATTCGTGGGGTGGCGTACGTACTTCCCCAACTCTACAAGCTCCTACTTCACTCCTATGTCGAGCCGGCTAGGAAGCTCCTAACATGGGATCACTAGAATTCGCTTGTGCATTAAATACAACCATAAAAACCTTTAGTACGCATTGGTTCATGTTTCTTAAGACGTTCAAGCAAGTTACCGAATAGGAAGTTAGCCAGTTTTCTTAAGCCTAACATAGATGAACAATCATCCAATACAACTAACAACACACTAATAACCAATAATCAATAGCTAGGTTTCATTAGATCTAAGCAAACACAAGATAAATCTAGCCTAACATGTTAAACAAAAGACAAGAATAAGATAGAATCAAACAACACATAGACATATTGAATGATTAATTGATAACTTATCTTCAATGTAACATGGAAGATCTCAAGGCAAAAAGCCTTGAAAGAGCTGCCAAATTCGTCCTAGGGTTTTCACACAAAAAGTTCCCCAATAAGTTCCACACTAATGACAAAGAATTGCAAAACTATATATAGATTTTTAGATCTGACGGCGTCACGTTATGGAGTGTGACGCCGTCACCTCGCCGCTTTTAGGGTTCCCGTATGACCTTCTTGACGCCGTCCCTCTTTAGCTCTCCAAAATCCGTTCTGGCCTATCAAGGCTTGACGCCCTTAGACTATGAACGTGACGCCGTCCCTCTTTGAATTATAACGTGACGACCTTGATCAAATTAAAGGGTGACGCCGTCAGAATTTCCATGCAATTTCTCTGGCTTATCATGAGTAAATTTCACATCCACCACTTTTGCCAAGCCATGACGCCGTCCAGGGTTAAATATGACGCCGTCAAAGGTAACTTTCAGCTGATTTTTGAGACTTTGCCGTTTTCTTCACTTTTATGCTCCAAAAACGTCCAAAATGCCTCCTTTTCCAGATTTCTCCTCAAAAGTACCTAAAATGACAAAAGGAACGATTTAGGGCGATATTTGATCAAATAAATACGATTTAGGGCTTAAATGACCCCTTAAAAGCGGTACACTTTTCGCTTCATCAAATACCCTTACACTTAAGATTTGCTTGTCCTCAAGCAAATGCGCTTTTATTCTAATCAAAATACAAGTTAGGGGTCATTTAATGCTAACATAAAAGTAATTACAACAAATATTCGTTCCACTTTAATCATAATAAGCACGGAGATTACAAACTAGCACCTCACAAGTAGTGTTTAGATACTCACATCTCTCAAGTGTCATCAAAATAAATCTCATAAATGGAAACGGATAATATCTCTCACTACCTGTCATAGCAAATAGATTACTATAGGCTTGGGAAAGGATCGAAAACCTCCTCCACTAGGCGTAAGCACCTAAGATAAACTATCAAAGAGGGCTTTTACATGGGTTATAACGTTAGGTGTAGGGAATAGGAAAACACGGTTTTGTTGGATAAAGGATATTTTACTGGTGGCGAGTTAAAGATCTTGATCAATTACATGTACTATACAATGTTGCTAAGCCAAGACTCGACTTAATCTTAAGCTAATGAAAGAAAATAACAAAAACATAAAATAAACATAAAATAAAACGGGATGGTAGTCCGTATGTTTTTCTACTTTTCTTTTTCTCATTTTTTTTTTTGTATTTTTCTTGATTTTTTCGATTTTTTTTTTTTTTTTTTTTTTTTTTTTTTTTTTTTTTTTTTTTTTTTTTTTTGCATACACTTTTGCCCTACCATCCAAAATAATACATCATAGGGGCATTGCATTCCCCTTACACTTGAACTTTTACATAACTTTACAATTAACTATTCTAATGACTCGAATTAAGATAATTGAAAAACTTGGAGTACTTTTAAAATATTTAGCACATATGGGGGTAATAAATGATGTTCTTCCCCATTACTCCATTATACTAGTACTTTACCCATGAGTCCCAATCGTCCCAAAACAATATGTACAAGGATATGACTCGACTTAGCAACCATGTAATCAATTAGATAATTAACTTGGGGTTTAAACAAATGTTGTCACAATAAGGCACTAAAGATGAGTGCATACAAGGTAGGCTAAGGCGATTTGGGTGTACATTTTAGTGGGGTGTAAACAAATTCTTCCTTTAAGTAAAATGCTTAAAGTTAGAAACGAAAAGATAGGCTCTGAGGGGTGTACTAGGGTATCGTGTACTAAAAATGAGTACAACGCAAAGGGTGTGGGAGAATTATTTGACCAATGTAGCCAACGTAATTATAACAAAAACACAGGTGTAAAACAATGGGTTAATCCTAATGCCTCTTATCATGTAGTAAATCTAACTACACGAATGTAGTCTCACTTGTGGCCTCGGAATGGTCCTAACGCAAGTTCTAGAATCTAAGTGCTACCGGTACACACATCATAGCATAAATGCTTTTCCTACCAATTCTAGGGGCGAACCTCACATATTTGGGGGTGGAAAATTTTTTAGTGGTACGGTTTTTGTGCTAGTCATATAACTCCTATCCATGAGACGCTCATTAGAACTAAAGTTTCACTCCTAAATGTTGTAAAAAATTTTAAATTTGGCACTAAAATTACCCTAACAGGTATTTATCTCAGTTTTATTACACATCTACTATTAAACAAACAAAAATCAAGTGCAATTGCATTCTCTAAAAATCGTACTTTTACCCCCCCTTACACTTAAGATGAACATTGTCCCCAATGTTCAAATAACAAGATGTAAAAGTATAAAGTAAAAGAATGAAATCAAATACTCCCCTGATTCGCTTGGTGGATAATGAAATAACACGGTTAAATCTTCTTCCAAGAGAATGTTGAAGCTCCATGACTAATGCATCGCCAAAAGCTTGATCCAAAACATTTCCTTGTCCAAAATAACCTGATAAACCTGAGAAAACAAACACGAAAACCTGCATAACATCGGCGGGATAAATCTATATATAAGGATATAATGCTTGTGGAATGATAATTTTGCAGATTCCTGGAGATTATAAGTTATAGATTTAATAAAAACTTTTTATGAAAACAAAGCTTTCAAAAATTTTCAGTAAATTAAACCTGACGCCGTCAGGTTGTAAAGCCTGACGCCATCAGAAATGATCTGACAGAATTCTCATGTTACGTTTCCGGAAAAATTTTGTAAAAACCTATACCTTACTTCCTGGAAATCCTGCAAAACATCATTATGACTCGATACAAGCATTTGACTCAAACAAATACTAATATGTATGTTCATTTATTATTATTACGATTCATGTTCATTTGTGTTCTAATAAACCGATTTAGATTTCCCTTACACTTAACTTTTGCAAAATACCTTTATATGTAGTTAAGACGAAGTTAAAAACAAGATAAAGCATTTTCACAAATTACTTTTGAACATGAATCAATAATAATAAAACTTAAACATACATACGGAAACAAATAAAATCAAACAAACAAATAAATGAACACACAAAGCAAATAAAGCTTGGGTTTCCTCCCAAGAAGCGCTTTTCTTTATTAACGAGTCTTGTAGCTAGACTCAAAGTCACGTGTTCTACGTTTTTCCGTTTTGCTTCTCAATTGCCCCTCTAATCATCCTAACAACCTCCATATCAATTTTGTATTTAGGTCCAAGGTTTAAGCAATCTTTATAATAAAGGCTTCTCTTATTCCAAACATAGTCCATGCCTTTTTCTTTATCCTCTTCATTGATGTCCTCAATCGCACCAATGTTGTCCATGTAAAATCGAGGCACAAAACGAAATTCATTTACCCGATAAGGCATCCTATATGTGATCCTATCTATGTGATTAGAAAACTGAACCGTGCCTTTCAAACGATCATACCTTAAATTGGATGCTTCAATAAATGGCTTACCTAACACCACGCAAGATAGGCGGCAGTCAACAACACTTGCCAAATCTTCTAAGATCATGAAGTTGGTGACAAAGGTAAAATTCCCAACAAGGATATGCATATCCTTAATCCTTCCAACGAAGTTGCAAACTCCGCCTGGACACTTGGGGTCCATCCTAGGCTCAAGTGGTGTGTTTATGATCTGGCTATAAAGGCCTGAGGACATAACATTGATTGGGGATTCACAGTCAGTGTAAGCATGCTCAACGCATTGGTACCTAATCATACATGGTATCTTCACATTCCCGGGATCACCTCTCTTAATCTTTGGGTCAATTCTAACAAAAGGTGGTCGAGGGTTATCAACTAGGTTGTTATAGTAAGCAATCTCCTCCTTAGTGGGGTATTCATTGAAACAATCATCCAACCTAGGATCTACCTTCACTTCATCAATTTTCTCAATCAACTTATCAACCGTAAGATTATTACGTTCTAAGTAATTATCTGAGTATATGGCGGTCCCTAAGTTGTTCAAGGCATAATCAAGCTCTATATCAATCATTCTACTGAGCTCCCTGAGCTCACTAATCTCATTCTCAAGTTGGCTACGCAACAAAGCCACTTCGCCAGGTGTAAGGGGTGGATTCGCGTTTTCCATAATGGCAAACTGAATAGTCAATGAAAATCTGTTACGAACAAAAGCACAAAGAAACTAGATAGACTAAAGAAAACCTAGAAAAATAAAATAAAAATCTCACTAGAAAGGAATCTAGTGAGTAGACCTATAAAATAAAAATTCAACCTCAACAATAACTATTCCCCGGCAACGGCGCCAAAAACTTGATGCGTGGTTTTGCAACCTTACAACATGTTTTACCTCTCGAGGGATCTCAAGAGGCTTACAACCCCACCAGGCAGTGTACCTGACCGATGTAGTATAGTGTAGTGGTAAGTACGGGGGATTGATCGTTCTCCACAGGGAATAGTGTTCGTTAGGTTTGAAAAACTATTCTAATAGGTCTAAGGGTAAGAGAAGATTCTTTTTATGTTTTTATAATTTTTTATGAAAGCAAGTAAAATCTCGGGTTTGAAAGAGTGGGCGGAATTAGTTGCTAGTCAACTAACCCAAATTACTACGAATGCAAATAAAATAAAATAACAAAAATGAAAATGTTGGTGAAAACTTATGTGGAGGGAAATGTGTTTACTTAGATTTCCTTACTCCCTAACTATCTTTTACCGGTTGATTAGTGTGTATTAGTTGCGTGGATGACGGGTGTATTCCTTAATACCATTCGTGGGGTGGCGTACGTATTTCCCCAACTCTACAAGCTCCTACTTCACTCCTATGTCGAGCCGGCTAGGAAGCTCCTAACATGGGATCACTAGAATTCGCTTGTGCATTAAATACAACCATAAAAACCTTTAGTACGCATTGGTTCATGTTTCTTAAGACGTTCAAGCAAGTTACCGAATAGGAAGTTAGCCAGTTTTCTTAAGCCTAACATAGATGAACAATCATCCAATACAACTAACAACACACTAATAACCAATAATCAATAGCTAGGTTTCATTAGATCTAAGCAAACACAAGATAAATCTAGCCTAACATGTTAAACAAAAGACAAGAATAAGATAGAATCAAACAACACATAGACATATTGAATGATTAATTGATAACTTATCTTCAATGTAACATGGAAGATCTCAAGGCAAAAAGCCTTGAAAGAGCTGCCAAATTCGTCCTAGGGTTTTCACACAAAAAGTTCCCCAATAAGTTCCACACTAATGACAAAGAATTGCAAAACTATATATAGATTTTTAGATCTGACGGCGTCACGTTATGGAGTGTGACGCCGTCACCTCGCCGCTTTTAGGGTTCCCGGATGACCTTCTTGACGCCGTCCCTCTTTAGCTCTCCAAAATCCGTTCTGGCCTATCAAGGCTTGACGCCCTCAGACTATGAACGTGACGCCGTCGCTCTTTGAATTATAACGTGACGACCTTGATCAAATTAAAGGGTGACGCCGTCAGAATTTCCATGCAATTTCTCTGGCTTATCATGAGTAAATTTCACATCCACCACTTTTGCCAAGCCATGACGCCGTCCAGGGTTAAATATGACGCCGTCAAAGGTAACTTTCAGCCGATTTTTGAGACTTTGCCGTTTTCTTCACTTTTATGCTCCAAAAACGTCCAAAATGCCTCCTTTTCCAGATTTCTCCTCAAAAGTACCTAAAATGACAAAAGGAACGATTTAGGGCGATATTTGATCAAATAAATACGATTTAGGGCTTAAATGACCCCTTAAAAGCGGTACACTTTTCGCTTCATCAATTGTCCTTGGATAGATCCCTCCGGCTCTGGTGGATCATAGGACGGTTTTTCCTAACCTTAGTCACCTTATAACTACATGACTATCCTATTGTTGCCATAAACCAAACTTTTTGAAAATCTCTCAAAGTGTTTATGATTATGAAAACATATTTTGTTAACACTTTGAGAGCTTTGTGATTTTCAGAAATACTCCCCCTTAACATGTGCTAATAAGTATTTAATTTAAATTTGCACATGTCGAGTAGAGTTAACACTTTTGAATTGATTGATTTTCAATGAACATGATCGTTGCGAGACACGTTTACATCACTAGTAGAACTAGCTTGAAATTATTACCCATCCAGATCACATTCAATGAAAATCTCTCAAAATCGGTACATTCTACTCAGACATACCCTTTGCGAGACACGTTTACATCACCAGATAAACTGGCTTGAAATTATTACCCGTCCAGGACATGTCTTTTCGATTACTGACTTTTGATGTCGTCAATTCGAGGGTTCAATTCTGAGTCTTACTCACATGATATTTCAGCTTTTTTAGTACCATATTTTAATCACATTTTAATTCTCCCCTCAAAAATAGCATACTCATGTTGTTTTTGGTAAACTTTTGATTAAAATATGCTCTTTTAGAGGTTTACAGGAAGAATTTCAAGAACTTTTGTTTTCAGAACAAAGATTATTTTTCAAATACTCCCCTTTGACAAAAGGAATACTTGTCCTTATGAGCTGAATTAAAAAAAAAAAAAAAAAAAAAAAAAAAAAAAAAAAAAAAAAAAACTTAGAAAAATTCTGGTTTAATTCTACTCATAAGTAAGATGCTTTCGCTCCTTTGATCAGGATTGAGGCACTGAAGCGTACCTCAGGGTCCTTTCTTTACAGGAACGGGTTGTGGACTGTGATGTGTGTACAAGCCATTTTTAAAAATCATATGAGCAAGAATAATCAATCAAAGAATAAACCAAACTCTTACATCATCGTCCCCTTTCGAATGAGGTGTAGACTGGATCTGGTCTTTGGAAATTTCTGACCGGGAAGGATGGACGTCCTCCAACATAGCTTTCGAGCCTCCTCATTTGGTCTCTTTGGAACAGCGTTCTCTCAACCATGATTACAAACTGATAAATTTGTCTCAGTTGATCATTCGTCCATCTTTTAGACTTCTGCAACTGTTGATCTCGAACCCGAATTACTAACCCATCACGAACCTTCTTCAGTGTGTGGTTGCAGAACTTATTAATCTCCTTATACGCCATGAAGCAATTATTCGTCAGATCACTCTTGTAAATGAATCCAAAGGTTGGCTCCTTCTTCAAGGTGTATTGAGCTTCATTATTGATCTTAGGAAGTTTTAGCAGTGGTGTAGTTATGTTCAACTTCTTCTGATAGCTCTCGACCCCTAGCTGAAGATATTCTACCCGTTCTTTTATGATCTTCCTTCTGATAAAATGGAGAATAGAAGTACTGAAAGCATATTGAAGATCTGGTGTAATATGTTGCAATCTCTCTTGAAGTTTGATCAGGTACATGTCTTCAAGATCATTAAGACTTAAGTTCGGGAAATCCGCTTCAGAGAACGAGTAGAGCTGCTGGTCGTGCCTTCTAACCTTGATCTCGGACAAGAAGGTGTAATCATACTTCTTCTCCCCGTTAGACTTACCACAACAACAATTCTTAGGTCACTTTTCACTAAGGAAGACGACTTCTTGGTAAGTTTTCTTTTGTACCATGTCTTCCTTTTCTCGAACCAGTGATAAATTCCCAGCTGCGCATCTTGGTCATATTCCACTTTTTGAGAAGTGAAGAGATGAGTTGCAGTTTCCTCGATGGCAGGGTTCAGATAATTTGCTGCTGGTATCAAAGTTATCGAGGTTGCATACTTCGGTTTACCTTTTGCTCCATGCATGAGTAATTCAAGGTCATTGTTGTAGAAGAATTGGTATGGCATGGATGGTTGATCTGCGACTCGAATTACCGGCAGTGGCTTCGTCCAGTCTGTGATATATGGTTGGTTGGTTCTGGAGGTGCTTCCAGCCAATATCACATCTGGATTCGTCCAACTAAACTCGCTCGACATTGCACGGGCAATGTTTTCGAGGTGATACTCGAGCTCAACTGCACTTGAGGAGTTGTCCTTGAGAAGATTGAAGGCATCATTTTTTATCCGACGTAGTTCCCTCTTGGTCATCTTCTTGACTTTTTGAGTACGTTTGAGTTGTTGAGTGAACTCAAATGTGCTGTCTTCTATCTTTGAGTCTTCGTCTGTTTGTACTTGAGCACTTGCCAATTGGTCAAACCATTCGTTCCCTTGTGTGTCATCTTCATCTAACCATGAGACTACGTTTGGTCTTTTAGAAGATTTCCTGCTTGATGTAGCCTTGGTCTTTGGCGGTGAATGAGGTTGATCAAATTCTTGATGAAAGTTCATTTCTTCTGTGGCAACGTGCTCAAACTGATGCTCCATCTCTTTTGGACCTGAACCCGTAGCCTTCGGTGGTTGAGAAGCTGTTGTGGTTGACGGTCCGATGGGTTCTTTTAGCTGTGGACCAGATATGCTGTTGGGAATTAAATGTTCTGAAGATTAAGTATTAAGAATTACAAGTGCTGAAGGTTAGTACTGCTGAGAAGAATACTCTAACAGTTCCAACTGCTAGTGTATATCTAAGGACTGTTCAAGTTATAATTAACAGTACTAACTGAAGTTAGTACTGGTAGTACAAAGAAGATACTGCTGGTCGATACTGCTGACTGGATAAGTGTCACATATACTACTGCTGGTTGGATAAGTATTGAAAAGATATTTTTGTACTAAAGTCAAGTATATACGGTTGATAATATCTTTGGACAAAGTGTTCAGTAACAAGTTGTGTACATAGATACATGTTGTATCTATGTTACTGACACACATAAGATAAGCTAGCATGTGTTCGACAAGACTTAACAATATTGTAAAGATCTTTCTTGGACTATAAAAGAAAGTTCTTAGACTAGATATATGAAAGAGTAATTAAGTGCTTAATTTAGATCCTAACTGTTAAGAACATAGAACAAACACAACAATATCATAAGTCATAGAAACATAAGATTCAAGGTTTTGTAACCCTAGTGATAGTGAAGATCACTCGTATTATTGTGAATAATATTGAATCGTTTGGTGATAAACTTTCTTTGTTCATTGTTCTATAACAAACATAATTGTTCCATTTCCATATCCAAATAACCTTCTAAGTGTGGTTAAGTAGATTCCGCATACTTAATCATATTAACTCAATATATCATATACACAAAGCAACAAAGGACTAACACCCTTATAGTGTATCGTGCATCCTCTCAATTGGTATCAGAGCAAGGCTGATATAGTTGATTTAGAAGAACAAGCTGAAGAAATGGACGTACAAGATACTCAGGCTACAAATGTTGCTGCAAAGTTGCCCATGATCAAACAGAATGAGTTTGAGTTATGGAGGTTAAGAATTGAGCAATATTTTATGGTTCAAGATTATGCTCTTAGGGATATCATTATGTATGGTGATTCCTTTACACTAGGTTATACAGATGTTATTCTTGAAGGCAAAACAGATAGAAAAAGAAATACTGGACCAGTTACCGGTGATGAAAGGATACAAAAGAGAAATGATCAAAAAGCAAGAAATTTGTTGCTTATGACCATTCCTAGTGAACAGATGCTATCCTTTAGCAAGTATCCTGATGCAAAAACTCTTTTTGAAGAGATTTGTGCATGGTTTGGTGGTAATGAAACTACCAAGAAAACACAGAAGACATTGTTGAAACAACAATTTGAAAATTTTAGTTCACATAGCAATGAATCACTTGATAAGCTGTTCTCTAGATTACATAAGCTTGTCAGTCAGTTAGCTGTGTTGGGGGTTGAGATAGCCAAGGAAGATCTCAACATGAAGTTTTTGAGAAGCCTACCTGATGAGTTCCATACTCATGTGGTTGTCTGGATGAACAAGCCAGACATTGAAACCATGAAACTCAATGATTTGTACAACAACTTCAAAATTGTTGAACAAAGTCTAAAGAAGTCTGGAAACTATAGTACTAGTTCTGGGAATGTGGCACTCTTGTCATCTCCTAGTATTAGTAAGTCAGAAGAGGTAGATGAAGATGCAGGTGTTTCTACTGCTAACTATGGTGGTCCTACTGCTAGTTCACAAAAGAATGTTGCTGGACTTGGAGATCCAGCATTCTATGTATTCATGTCTAGTCAAACTAGTGGTTCTCCTCTAACTCATGAAGATCTTGATCAGTTGGATGAAATGATTTGGAAGAGATGGACATCAAATGGCAGGTTGCTTTACTTAGCATGAGGACTAAGAAGTTCTGGCAGATAACTGATAAGCAGATTACCATTGATGGTAATGAAACTGCTGGGTTTGATAAGAAGAAAGTAGAGTGTTTCAACTGTCACAGGTTAGGACACTTTGCTAAAGAATGTAGAAACCCAAGGAAGCAGCATAATAGAAGCACATGGTATAGGCAAGAGAAGAAAAAGGAAGTCATAGTGGAAGAGCCAAGGGCTATGCTAGCCATAGATGGTGTTAACTATGATTGGAGCTTCATGGCTGATGAGGAGGAAGCACCAAAAGAAGCTGCAATGGTGGCCACTGAGACTGCACTAATGGCCTTTTCTGATTCAGAGGTAAATTCCATAATTAAATGTACTGAATCATGCTCTGCTCTTAAAGCTTATGAAGATCATAAAAAGAGATTTGATGATCAATTAGAACAGTTATATAATGCTTTAGCTAATTTAGCTAATCATAAAAGAGGTCTAGCTGTTCTTGAAAAACAAATCTTGCATTTTCAAGGAAATGAATCTAGGTTTACTGATGACATGAATGCACTAAAAAGAAACATAGAATTCAAAGATGAGTGTATTACTAAACTGAATAAATCCCTAGCAGATCACAAAAATAAAAGTGAAAATGTTAAGATAACAGTAGATGCTCTAGCTCATGCCTCAAAGGGAATTAATAAAATTTGGGAAGCTCAAGTAATCAATAAAGCTAAGTCTGGTTTAGGATACAAATCTGTTCCTCCACCATACAGAGGTGTTCCTTCACCTCCAGGTATTGACCTAGCACACACAGGATTTGCTGAGTTTCAAGAACCAATAATGGAATATGGTTCTAAGTCTACTGAGAGTCCTAAGGTAGAGAAAGTAAGTGAGAGTTTATCTAAAACTTCACTTTCTGAGGACAAGGTGTCCTCTGATAGGAAAGTAGATGCTATAGTTGTTGAGGAATGTACAACTGATAGTGATGATGAACAGGTTATGTCTAAACCTGAAGTAGTTAAGAAAGCAGGAACAAGGGTTCCTAAAGTGATAAAAAAGGATACTGTTAAGCCTAGAACAAACGTTAAACATGTTAGGCAACCAGTTAAATATTGTAAACAATATAGATCCACTAGCAAGCCCAGAGGTAACCAAAGAAATTGGAATGGCCTCAAGTCTAACCAATTAGGTGATGATTTTTTCTTTTATAATAAAGCTTGTTACACATGTGGTAGTTTTGATCATCTTACAGCTTTCTGTAACAAATGGGTATCTAGGTATGAAAACAATAGGGTGAATTTCAAAAGGCAAACTTCTCAAACTTACTTTCACTCTAGTTCTAATATTAATAGAATAAAACCCAGAGCAGTTTCAAAAGCAGTTTCTACTGCTAATCAAGCAGTTCCTACTGCTAGACCATTCGTGACTGTTAACCCAATACCAACAGTTAAAAATGCAAAATTAACTTCAAAACATGCATCAACAACTGTTAAAAGGCCCATTCAATCAAAAGTAGTGGTCCAAAAACAAGTTTGGAAAATTAAGGGTACAACTGCAAAGCCAGCAGTTAATACTGCTAGGCAAGTAGTTAATACTGCTGCTTGGGAAAACAGGGCAAATGCTGTTAAGGCCTCAGCATGTTGGGTTTGGAATCCAACTAAACCCAATGGTGCATCAACCATTCTTAAAAGATTAAATTACATTGATGCACGAGGTAGATCCAAGTCAGTAATGGCTTGGGTCCCAAAGGAAACTAATACTCCTTATTACTGTGCAGGAACATTCATCTGATAAACAAGAGGATCAAGGATACTCAGATAGTGGATGTTCAAGGCACATGACAGGCAACAAGTCCTATCTTTCTGATTTTCAAACATTAGATGGTGGCTATGTTACCTTTGGAGGAGGTATTGGTGATAAAATTTCCGGTAAAGGTACAATTAAAACTGGAAATTTAGATTTTGAAGATGTGTACTATGTACAAGAGCTTAATTATAATCTTTTTAGTGTCTCACAAATGTGTGACAAAAAGAACAAAGTTCTTTTCTATGACACTGAATGTCTTGTGCTTTCTCCTGATTTTAAGATGCCTGATGAAATTCAAGTACTTCTTAAAATTCCTAGAAAGGGCAATATGTACAGTGTTGATATGAAGAACATTGTTCCTAAAAAGACTTTAATTTGTCTTGTTGCAAAGGCCACATTGGATGAATCAATGAAATGACATAGGAGGCTTGGTCACATTAACTTCAAAACCATAAATCAGATTGTTAAGAATAGTTTGGTAAGAGTTTTACCTCAAAAACGATTTGAAAATGACCAAACATGCATTGCTTGTCCTAAAGGCAAACAACACAAAGCCACTTGTAAGCCCAAGATTTTTAACTCGATTGATCAATCATTGTTTATGCTTCATATGGATTTATTCGGCCCTACTTCTGTTAGGAGCCTGATGCATAAAAGATATTGTCTAGTTATTACTGATGACTATAGTAGATTTACATGGGTTTTCTTTTTAGCCTCTAAGGATGAGACTTCTAGCATCCTTAAGACTTTCATAACAGAGATAGAAAACCTAGTAAGCAAAAGAGTAAAAGTCATTAGATGTGATAATGGGACAGTGTTTAAGAATAGAGTTATGGATGATTTCTGCAAAGAAAAAGGTATTAGGAGAGAATTTAGTGTTGCTAGAACTCCACAACAGAATGGTGTTACTGAGAGAAGAAATAGAACACTCATAGAAGCTGCTAGAACCATGTTAGCCGACTCTAAGTTGCCTATCACTTTTTGGGCAGAAGCAGTCAACACTGCTTGCTATGTTCAAATAGGGTTTTGGTTGTCAAATCTCACAATAAGACATCATATGAACTTTTTAGAGGTAGAACTCCTACAATAGGATTTCTTAGACCTTTTGGATGTCATGTGATAATTCTAAATACCTTAGACCATCTTGGAAAGTTTGATGGAAAAGCAGATGAAGGATTCTTAGTTGGATATTCTCTCAATAGCAAAGCTTTTAGAGTATACAACTCAAGAACTAGAAGAGTAGAGGAAAACCTACATGTGGAATTTTTAGAGAATAAATATAATGTAGTAGGTGAAGGTCCCAATTGGCTATTTGATCTTGAGTTACTAATCAATTCAATGAATTATGTGCCTGTTGTTGTGGAAACTAATGAATTTTCAGGTTCAAAGTCTGTTGACACAACAAATGAGGCAAGGTTAAACAAGGAGACAGATCAAGATCATGTATGGATGCCAATATAGACAAGTACAAGTGTGGCTTCAACTTCAACCAATGATGAATCTTCTTCTGGTAAATCAAAAGAAGGTGTTGATGATGAAATCAAGGAATATGGAACTAAGAAACAAGACAGTCAAGTTAGCAGTACAAAAGAAGTTTCTACTGCTGAGACAGAGCATTCTACTGCTAGGCTTAATTTTTCTGCTGCTAGGCCAAATGATTCTACTGCTAGCCCTTCAGACTCAAATGAAGCAGATTTCTTAGATAAAGAGGTGGATTTGAGCAATATCTCACCTAACTATCAAGTTCCTTCAACCCCATACACCAGGATTCACAAAGTCCACTCCCTAGAAAATGTGATTGGAGATGTACAATCAGGTGTGAAGACAAGACAACAACTAATGTCTTCAGACCAACAAGGGCTTCTTGATGCCCTTTATGCTTCAAAGCAGCATGAGTTTTCAAACTCTTGCTTGTTTTTATGTTTTCTCTCTCAGGCAGAACCAAAGAACATTCTTAAAGCCCTAGATGATTCAAGCTGGGTGGAAGCTATGCAAGAGGAGCTTCTTCAGTTTAAGATTCAGAAGGTTTGGGTGCTAGTTGATTTACCTAAGGATGAAAAGGTAATTGGCACTAGATGGGTTTTCAAGAATAAAAGGGATGAAAGGGGTATAGTGATTAGGAATAAGGCTAGATTAGTAGCCCAAGGGTACACACAACAAGAAGGGATAGACTATGAAGAGGTTTTTGCTCCAGTAGCAAGGATTGAGGCAATTAGGTTATTTTTAGCTTATGCTTCTTTTATGGGCTTCACAATATATCAAATGGATGTCAAGAGTGCATTTTTATATGGAACTATTGATGAGGAGGTATATGTTTCACAACCTCCTGGTTTCATTGATCCAGAACATCCAGACAAAGTGTACAGAGTAGTTAAAGCTCTATATGGCCTTCATCAGGCACCAAGAGCTTGGTATGAAACACTAGCTTCCTACTTAATAGAGAATGGATTTCAAAGAGGGAAGATTGATCAGACACTATTCATCAAACAACACAAGAAAGATCTTCTGTTAGTGCAGGTGTATGTGGATGACATTATCTTTGGGTCTACAAGGAAGGAGATGTGTTTGGAGGTTGAGAAGCTTATGCATGATAAGTTTCAGATGAGTTCCATGGGGGAACTTACATTCTTTTTGGGTCTGCAAGTTAGGCAATCTTGTGAAGGCATATTTATTAGTCAAGATAAATATGTTGCTAAAATACTTAGGAAGTTCAACTTTGCTGATTCAAAAGTAGCAAGCACACCAATGGACTCTGAGAAGCCACTTCTTAAAGATTTAGATGGAGACAATGTAGATGTACACACTTACAGATCTATGATATGTTCTTTGATGTATCTCACATCATCAAGACCTGACATCATGTTCTCTGTTTGTGCTTGTGCAAGATTTCAAGTAACTCCAAAGGTTTCTCATTTAACAGCAGTCAAGAGGATTTTTAGATATCTCAAGGGTCAACCTAGGTTGGGTCTATGGTATTCAAGGGAGTCACCTTTTGACTTGGTAGCATTCTCAGATAGTGATTATGCTGGTGCTAGCTTGGACAAAAAGTCAACAACTGGAGGATGTCAATTCCTTGGGTGTAGACTTATCTCATGGCAGTGTAAGAAGCAAACAATTGTGGCTACTTCAACAACTGAAGCTGAATATGTAGCTGCTGCAAGTTGCTGTGGTCAAGTTCTATGGCTTCAAAACCAACTTCTTGACTATGGGTACAATTTCTTAAACACTGTCATTCATATTGATAATAGTAGTAAAATTTGCATTATTAAAAATCCAGTACAACATTCTAAAACAAAACACATTGAAATTAGACATCATTTTATTAGAGACTGTAATGAGAAGAAGTTAATTCAAGTTCTTAAAATTGATTCTGATCATAACTTTTCAGACCTTCTCACTAAAGCTTTTGATGTTGGAAGGTTTCAATACTTGGTAGCAAGTATTGGCATGCTTAATCCTTAAAAATTTTAGTCTGTGTGGTTTTTGCATATACCTTACATTTGTACTGATAATGATGTAAATTGGTACTGTTAATTAAACAGTTTGTACTGTTAGTACAAATTTTGTTTGTTAAGTTCATATTTGTTAGTCATATCTATGATACTGCTATAAGACATATGCTTTGCATTTTGTTTCTTGGTTTTGGACTAACATATTCAGGTATGAACATTGAACAAAAGGAAGTTTCAAGTGAAATGGAAGCAGCAGAATGATGATATCAGTTGCTGACATAATAGGTTTATGATTGACTGAGTTTGGGAATTCTTAACAAAGATCAACACCTAAGTTAATTACTTCTTTAAAACTACTTTCTTGAAACCTAGTTATCATATTTCACATTGATTTGATGATTCAGTTGGTCAGATAGTAACTGACTTAACTCACTTTCTATCATTTTATACTTTTAAGTATAATGACCAAGTCTAAGGACATCTGATAGAAAGAACAGCTAGTAAAAGTGAATCTAACACTTGTGTTAGAGGCAATAATTGCTATGAGCTGGAAACCCTGTCAAGAAAGCCTTTTGAATAGGTTTATCTTTACACAGGCAGTTATTTATAACTGAAAAACATTAGTTCTCACATAACCAGAGGTTGCTTTTAACCGAATTCTTGATTGAGTGTCTGTTACACACTTAATCCCTTCAAAATGGTTGAAAGCAGTATGATTTTTCTATAATAAAATCTTGAACATACTACTAAGTCAAAAGTTTCTTAAAAAGGATTTTCAAAGGGACTCATTCAAACCATCCATTGATGGATAATGAGTCAATATCGTAGTTTCGCCAATTCAGGTCGTTTCAATGCAAACTTTACTTCCCAAACGGATTTCAAAAGGTTCATTAGAAACACTAGAAATTCGTACAACAAACTTTCAAGTGCCGGAGTTTTCCAAGAGTGGATACTAACAGGCGTTAGGAGAAAATTGGAAATCAAAGAGATCGGAGTATGTGCTTCATACAACAATAATCTTAACAGATTCAAATGATTGAGAAAATCATATCAAAATATGGTGAGCAGATTGTTAAGGGTCGCATTTCAAATATTGTAGTCTATGATAACTTTACAAAACCACAAATCCATAATCAAGAGGCTTCAAAGTTAAATATATTCAAGGGAAAAAGGATTCTCAGAGCGAATGTGGTTGTCAAATCATACGGATAGTTTACATATCAAATTTAGGTACATGATTCATCAAAGTGTAGGATGGGAGAGTATTTGAATATATCAAGGTCGAATATATCAAATTTAGAATCGTGAACAGTTCAAAGGATTGAAATCTTGTTTAGCTTATAACATAGGAATGGTAGGGTGTGCACCGATAGTAACACGAACATCGTTTAACTGTCTGAGTTGGAATGTATGGAATATCAGTTATTAGCATCAGCATGCTCAGATAACAATTCCATACGAGACAAGTATCAACATCAAATCCTTCCAAAGGGAACATACAAAGTTCATTCTTCAAATGACGGAAGATAAGACTTCCTCGTCTTCAGGGACAAACGTTCTTATAAGGCATGACTAAAGGCAAAGGCAAGATTCAGAGTGATGCGGAAGCAAATACTACTCACATGGATGTCCTAGACTACCCATTCCTCACCGGTTATGACTTATGTTCCTATGGGAAAATCTTACGCAACTTCGCAAAGGTTATCCTACGAGCGCCTACAGGGGAAACTTAGTGGTCCTAACTTACACAGGCCAAGGGTAGATGTACTACAAGTGGCAAACCTGGCTTTGATACCATAATTGTAACACCCCAACCCGGCAAGGGTAGAAGTGTCACGCAAATGGTGACATATCAAAGGCAAGCATAACATACGACTTAAATAATACAAATAGAAATTCAAAGGTTACAAATGATATACTGAACTACAAGGTTACAAACGAGAAACAAAACTAAATACTATGTCTGTCAATGCACATCCTTCTAAAATCTTCTACTTCCGAAACTATCAAGGTCTTCTAAGTCCAAAGGTCTCTTCACTCATACCCAACTTCCAACTAAAACCTGCCGCACACGGAAAGAAAACGTGCGGCTGAGCTTAAAAAGCCCAGTGAACAGATATATAATAAACGGAAACAAAAGCAAACGGAAATGAACATGCATATCATAATGAGTGAGAAATAGGAAAGGAAACAAAGAGTAAGGTTTAGGACAGTCATCCACCACGAGCCCATATCATAACATATCACATATCATATCATATCATATCTTCATAATCATATAGAGGGGAGACCTCTCAGATAATCAGATAATATGAGGGGTGTCCTCATTCTTCAGGTGGAGTAGCTAGCTCCCATATTTTGTGAAAGGAGTGGACTGCACCCAGCCCCAGTCACCATATCATATCATATCAAAACATATCATATCATAACATATCTAGGATGCATCCATTCGCCCCCCAAACAAATCATATTGGCCATAACAAATCATAAGCGCGCATATCATATCATAATGGGGACGGTGTAACCAAATCACTAGGGCTACACACTAGTCATGCCATTGGTGCATCAATGACACGGCCATGTTACCTTCATGGCTAGGAAACATATTTTGGCTCGTAGTATCAAACTGGGGTCAAGGTCAAAGGTTCATATCAAAACAAAGGTTCATATGTCATAATCATAGTCCAAATCTCAAGGTTCATATCACAGGGTTCATATAAGAGGTTCAGAAGTCAAAGGTTCATATCAAAGGTTCAAATGCCAAAGGTTCATATCATAGGTTCAAATCAGAAATCAAGAGGTCGAAGGCACCTTATTAAAAAGGGCAGAATATCTGTACCTTAATGAATACGCAAGCAAAAGAAATGAAAGCAAATCAAGTAGGAGATCACTCCTTCTTCAACCGATCTACAAATAATCATAAGTTCTCTTAAGTTTCATATCATCGAAAGGTTTCAAGTTTGTTCTCATTTCATATTAGATAACCTTAAGTTATATCTTTCTCATATGCCAATTCAAAGTATTACCAAATGATCATATTCATAGTTCAAGATTCATAATGTCTTTTACCAAATTTAGGGTTTTATGTAATTATCACAACTTTAGGGATTAGTATGTAATTCTCATAATTTAGGTTGTATTATGAAAGTATCCTCACGTTACAGATTTTACCAGTTAAGACCTTTGGTTTTAGCAAAATATCCATTTATACCCTTTAGGTTACATAGTAAACACATAGCACCCTTTAGTTTACAATTTAACCCTTTTATAACTTCCCATAGTTTTAAGTACGAAATTGTTAGGTTTTCAATAAATTATAAATCGTACAAGAACTCAGTATTAAAATTCCCAAAAATTTTCAGAGATGCTAAAATGTCTTAAGTATTTTACCAAATTTTTCCAGATTTTATTAATTAGCATAACTATGGATTAAAATTCACCTAAACCAACTCGTCCAGATTTCTGACTGATTTTACTATACGAAAAGTTATTAGTTAGAAACCTTTTAAGAAAAATTCACAAAAATCTAAAAAAATGTCAGGAAGTAACAGACATCTTATATATTACCCAGTTCAAAGGAAACCTTCTAACTCGACACGATTTGAAAATTAAAAATCAAAAACCCGGACTGATTTTCCAGACTCACAAATCCGATCAGACACATAATTTTATAAAAATCAAAAAGTAACCTTCTAGGCCTCTAAAAATTATAAACTAAATTTTCCCAGATAGCACATTCAATGAACTTAGTTTTAGGTTTTTAAAACACTCACAAACTCGATTCCATCATAAAGTTACCGCCGTTTAAAGTTGAACAAAATTCCAACTCAGAATCAGACCTCACAGAAACATGTCTATTTTAGGGTTTTTATCATTCAAATCATTAGTTCTTGACTCCAAACGATTTTAGGTGAGTCCATAACACATATAGGTCGACTTATAACAGCTTTAAACACGTTCACAACGAATTATTCATCACAAAATATTCAGCCGATTCATAAATACATGATTTTTAGGGTTTTCTCCTTTATGATTTTATGTGATAATTTGTGTACCATTTTCGACTATTAAACAAGGATGTGAACAAGAATTGAACAAGAGATACAATACCCTTGTAGACCACGAAGAACACGAACACCACAAGAATCAAAACACCACACGAATTGCCTCTTCCCCTCTTCTTTTGGCGTCGAAACAGCAGCAGCAAGGGCACAAGAACACGATTTTTAGGTTAGTTTTTGATTCACAAATTTCGAATGGATCTTTATTATGATTATAGGTTACCTTGTTGATGATGAACACGAATCAAAAACGAGATTGAAGCCTCCTTGGTGGGTTCTTGATCGGCAGAATAGGGCAATGGAAGAACCGAAGTTTTGGTTAGGGTTTATTTGTGAAGAATCGGTTATAGGATTAAGAATACCGAGATTTTGGTTTAGGGTATTTAGGGAAAAGATAATTCACATTATGGACTTGTCAAGATTTTAGCAAATCATGTATTTGGACTCAATTTTGGTCAGGGGGGGGAAGCGGCCAATACACATGTGTTTCTTTTCTTTTCTTTTTTTTTTTTTTTTGATCAACTCATAACATAAGGTTTTAATTTGTGCTTAATATTTGAAGCTTAGGATATACATATGTTACTTATGTGATCTTTCGTAGGTTCTCAAAATTTTAATTTTGAGGGTATTTTTGTCTTTTCATCTTATGTTAATTTGCGGGTTTTACACTTGAACTCTTGGAATTATCTCTAACACTTCAAAACTTCAAATCTGATCTTTATGCAGCAACTTGACTTGAATAATCTTTTCACCATCTGATATGCAATCCATCTGATCTTCACAGCAACCATGATTACTTGTACATCAATTCTTTTAAGTTTCATACTATTCTTATCACTTCCAGGTGTGTAAACTCCTGTGAGAGGTGAATCATTGAAAATTAATGGATTTGATATCTCTTTACCAATAGCCATCACTACTGGAGTAGCCAATGTTTTGGTGTGTAAGACTATGGTACATTAATAACCATATGATTTTTAGTAAACCATCAACTATTAATGGATTTGTTTTGTCTTTACCAAAAGCCGTTTGCTTTTGGACTAGCCAATTCTTTTTGATGGAATGCACCTCATCTTGGTGAATTGATTACCATGTATGGTTTTCCACAGCATTTACCACAAGCCATACCTTGTGGGCTAGCTAACTCTTCACTATCTCAGATATGGTGAGTTGAATACCATACAATTTTTGGTAAATTGCCAACCATTAACGGATTTGAAATATCTTTACCTGAGCCATTTGCTCTGGATTAGTCAGTCCTTATGTGGATTAGACATGGTGGACTGATAACGATTTGTTGTCTTAGTGCTATGCACCTTCACCAAGTGAGAAGTTCCTATAGTCTCACTTACAACTTGAAAATTATTTCAAACACATCAATCCAACAATGTTTCCTTCAAAGACTGTAACTTAATTGAATCCAAAATCTGTTCATATACCTCATCCCTCTTATCTGCATACAACTTCTTCTTCGTCATTTCTTTGCAGACTGAAGGTGAGAGGGGATATTCCACTTCTGCAAGCATATAAACATCAGCATTTTGCAAAGACAAACAATGTATGATGCGCGTGATGTGTCGTTGCGGTTTAGCAGTATTAATGCCTACTCAAGTTTTAAATTTATATTTAGCTGACTTATCAATAACACATACACTTAACGAGCAGTGTACCCGGTCAGTATGAATATAATGGTAAGTAGAGTGTCGATCACTAAGAGTGGAACGTATTATCTAGTTATTCTAATCAGTATTTTAATATCCTAAGTTACTAATACAACCTAATCTAACGCAAGGGGGGTTCAGCCTCAGAGACTGGCACAATTTGGTTATAATTAAATAGAAAACTAAACTAATGAGCACGAATCAGCGATTAGCACACACGTACACAGATAGATACTCGAGACAATAAGAAGACCTGTCCTGATAATTAAATAGCTTGTCCCTTGTTTTATTGCTAGTTTTATATGAAGTGTATATAATCAAACCTTTCTTGTTGGCTCTAATCTTATCGGCGAGTAAACCCTTAATGATTACTTATGTCTATCCTACTTTTCTAGAGACGCTAGAATAAATAGGCGAGGAATGGGCATGGCGACCTAAGCAAGACTCAGCTAGACACAGAGGTTATCAATGCACTAATAAAAGTCACCAAAGACATCAACATATAAACTTTAATTAATGGGAAAGCAATATTAAGGGGAGTGCATGATCTTCCGTAGTCACATGACACAAGCCCATCAATCCTGATGAATTAAAGCGTACTAAAACATTAAAACAAAACTACTTAATGAATTGAATACATGCAGGACCTTCTTACAGCTCTTGTATCTTTGTTTGAGGTTTGTCTTGTGCTGCTTGGTCGTCTGAATTCGGCTCTAGGGTTATACAAAAGGTCTTTTAAATTCGTCTGACCTTGGGGTATTTATAATTTCTGTCTGAGGGATCGATGCGGCGCATTGATTTGATAGATGCGGCGCATTGACTTAACTTCGCGTGGGGTCCAAGATTAATATATTCTGGAATATTCATACACCATCTTCGGATGCAGCGTAACTTGATCTTTGTATGCGGCGCATGTACTTTAGCTGTCTTGGATTATAACTGGTGAAATCTTGATACTGATACACCGTATGTTAGAAGTATATTGCGGCGTATCTAGAGTAGAACGAGCTTGATCTTCTTCTTTGACCAAAGTTTCATATGCGGCGCATGACAGAATTGCATGCGGCGCATTCTTCAAAGTCAGGTAATGGTCTTCGAATTCATCTAAGTATGATATTGCGTCGTATCTGTTGAGTGAGATACGGCGCATCTTCTGGATTTCAGTAGACTTTTGACATCTCGCTTGTTTTGCTCCATAATTAGTCCAAAATCGCCAAGTTTCATATAATGCTTGTTGTTACCTGAGAATTACTAAAGTAAACATTAATGTATCGATTCTCATATATAATATAATAAAACAAGTCAAATAAATAGGATAAATGATGATAATAAAATGTACTTATTTGAGTTCATCAAATATCCCTCCACTTGAACTTTACTTGTCCCTAAGTAAACCTTAGAATTAATCATATGAAAATGTATCCTAAAAGATATTAGGATTTATTTTTATATTTAAGCATGTATTCGTTTTGTCATAATCACACAACCAAACACTTAACGAAGTAGAAACCAAAATAATTTTTAATGTAAAATAATTCTAAATCATTTAGTTGCTTAGTCGTGACGAATATTCTATCATAGGCTTGGCAAGTATACGCATCTCCCCCACTAAAGCCAAGGAGTAACAAGTCTAAAGCGGTAAAAAGGGTTTGTTGGTTAAGGGTTGATCATCCTTTTTAATCTCTATCGATCTCATATTCCAGAAAAGGCGACAAAATTACAAATACATGATCGAATCCACGACCACGATACTTGCAATTGCTCAATTCCTTAACTCGAATGGGCTAAAGATAGGACCAAGTAATCTTCACCAATAATATTATATCAAAAAGGGCGAAAAAATCATAAATACATAGCCGAATCCACGACTACGATACTTAAGATTGCTCAAATCCCTAATCTCAATAAATCAAAGGTTTGGATGAAGAATGATATAGGGTATGGATAATATTTGGGATACAAATTGGTGTAAAATGAAAAATAAACAAAACAGATAAATTAAAATCCTAAGTGTGGTTAATCACTTTCCCAACCATCCCATGAATAAGACTCATATCATTGAATAACTCACGCTTTAACACTTGAAACACACGCTTTAGGTAGACACGAATTATACTCAACAAAATCTCAATCAAAGAATAACCTTAGTTGGCGTTCCCATAACGGCCAACTCCCATTTAATCCATAAATATAATATACAAAAAATAGTGGTGATATCTCCCACTTAATACAAAACTTTACATAAGTTGGTTAAAACAAACTTCCAACTTTTCCTTTTTTTTTTTTTTTTTTTTTTTTTTTTTTTTTTTTTTTTTTTTGACATCAACATATATGTGTAAAATTTCACAACTTTTCTATCACTATTTTTCCGGATAATTTTTCCATACTCTTAATACTTTCAGAAATAACTGTAATAGTGAAAGTAGCAAACACACGAAAAATAAACTAAAAGTTATACAATATTTACTTTCATACCAATTGCATTGTGCAATTTCCCGACCTAACCAAAGATAATGAATTACGCACGCGAACACAGGTAATGTAAGGAAACACACTTTGCCTAAAGCAATTAACCACGGATTTTAATCTACAGGGTAGGCTAAGGTGTAAGGGTGTATCGAAACATTATAACAAAGGTGTAAGAAACGAAAGGAATGGCTCTGAGGGTTTTTCTAGGGGTATCTTACTCTAAAAGTGAGAGTAAACAAAGGGTTTATACGGGGGTTAACTAACCAGTGTAGTTAGTTAATATCACATAACATATAAAGGCTATTTGGGTGTAATCCTAGAAATTTACCAATTTCGACAAGTCACTCCAATTATATAGATAATACTCATTATGGTGGTCTCGAATAGTATACAAGCCAAGTTCTAAAGTTTACAAGTCACCGGCACACTAAAGTTTTAATATTTTTGAAAGAATAGAGTTATGTGTGCGGTTATGTAATTTAGACTTTAAACAAAAACATGCTAAAAAAAATTTTAATTTTGATATATTAAGCCCATTTTAAGCATATTTTGAAAAAGTTTAGGAAAAGTAAGTGTTCTAATTCTCCATCCCCCCACTTAAGTTAAACAACGTCCTCGTTGTTTGTGTCAAAGGTTAAAAACTGGAAAATAAAAGAATTAGAACAGAAAAACTCCCCTGAGATTTGCTCGGTATGATCCTCCATTATTCGTATAAGAGCAAAAATCAACTTTCTTGTGGATGAGAACGTTTAAGCTTCATAAATGATGTATCCACAAAAATGCAGGAATCTATAATACCATTTAGACTTTAACACACCTGAGTTAAGAAGGTTCAAACTTGCATAATACATTAGTAGTTAGTAAAAATAAAACCTAAAAAATTAAACTGTAAATCATCAGGTCAGTCGATACGCCGTATCTTATGGAAGAAGATACGCCGTATCGAGCCTGGAATAAATACGAATCAAAATAAAAGATGCGTCGCATCCTTAACCAGGGATGCGCCGCATTAAATAAACTGACAGAAAGTTTTAAAGTCAAAAATAAAAATGCAGAAAATGAAATAAGATATGACCAGTGCAGGTGATGCGTCGCATCTTATGATGGAGTTTAAATTACGTTAAAACAGATACACCGCTTATGAATTAGAATGCGCCGTATCAAGTTTAAATTATCAAAAATCGATTATATTTATTAAAATTAAATGCGTCGTATTAACAAAAGCTAATGCGCCGTATTTTCGTTACGTTTCAAAATACAAGATTTTTGATTTAGAAGATGCGCCGTATCGATAAAGATCGATGCGTCGCATCTGTTTAATAATTCGAAAAACTGTTTTTAATTTAAATAGAAAATACGCCGTATCTGTTAAAACAGATGCGTCGTATGGCGTTAGCGTTTAGAAAAATTTCTTATTAAAAACAGAATACGCCGTATCTTGGGGAAAGATGCGTCGTACTCGAATTTATTAAACGCGTTGTATTTTATAAAAATTAAACGCAATACGCCGTATCTGTGAAAAAATATGACTTAGACATATTATTTACGAAATGGGTGAACTATTAAAAATGACATAAACCCGAACCTAGGGTAACGGCGCCAAAAACTTGATGCGCGTGATGTGTCGTTGCGGTTTAGCAGTATTAATGCCTACTCAAGTTTTAAATTTATATTTAGCCGACTTATCAATAACACACACACTTAACGAGCAGTGTACCCGGTCAGTATGAATATAATGGTAAGTAGAGTGTCGATCACTAAGAGTGGAACGTATTATCTAGTTATTCTAATCAGTATTTTAATATCCTAAGTTAGTTATACAACCTAATCTAACGCAAGGGGGGTTCAGCCTGAGAGAGTGGCACAGTTTGGTTATAATTAAATAGAAAACTAAACTAATGAGCACGAATCAGCGATTAGCACACACGTACACAGATAGATACTCGAGACAATAAGAAGACTTGTCCTGATAATTAAATAGCTTGTCACTTGTTTTATTGCTAGTTTTATATGAAGTGTATATAATTAAACCTTTCTCGTTGGCTCTAATCTTATCGATTAGTAAACCCTTAATGATTACTTATGTCTATCCTACTTTTCTAGAGACGCTAGAATAAATAGGCGAGGAAGGGGCATGGCGACCCAAGCAAGACTCAGCTAGACACAGAGGTTATCAATGCACTAATAAAAGTCACCAAAGACATCAACATATAAACTTTAATTAATGGGAAAGCAATATTAAGGGGAGTGCATGATCTTCCGTAGTCACATGACACAAGCCCATCAATCTTGATGAATTAAAGCGTACTAAAACAATAAAACAAAACTACTTAATGAATTGAATACATGCAGGACCTTCTTACAGCTCTTGTATCTTTGTTTGAGGTGTGTCTTGTGCTGCTTGGTCGTCTGAATTCGGCTCTAGGGTTATACAAAAGGTCTTTTAAATTCGTCTGACCTTGGGGTATTTATAGTTTCTGTCTTAGGGATCGATGCGGCGCATTGAGTTGATAGATGCGGCCCATTGACTTAACTTCGCGTGGGGTCCAAGATTAATATATTCTGGAATATTTGTACACCGTCTTCAGATGCGACGTAACTTGATCTTTGTATGCGGCGCATGTACTTTAGCTGTCTTGGATTGTAACTGGTGAAATCTTGATAGTGATACGCCGTATGTTAGAAGTATATTGCGGCGTATCTGGAGTAGAACGAGCTTGATCTTCTTCTTTGACCAAAGTTTCATATGCGGCGAATGACAGAATTGCATGCGGCGCATTCTTCAAAGTCAGGCAATGGTCTTCGAATTCATCTAAGTATGATATTGCGTCGTATCTGTTGAGTGAGATACGGCGCATCTTCTGGATTTCAGTAGACTTTTGACATCTCGCTTGTTTTGCTCCATAATTAGTCCAAAATCGCCAAGTTTCACATAATGCTTGTTTTTACCTGAGAATTACTAAAGTAAACATTAATGTATCGATTCTCATATATAATATAATAAAACAAATCAAATAAATAGGATAAATGATGATAATAAAATGTACTTATTTGAGTTCATCAATGTACCTTACAGTTGTGAAAATATCTCCAACTGACAATGGTTTGCTCCTCAGGAAGTTTCCACACTACATCTGACTCAGCTAGTGGCTCAAATATCACTTTCAAATCTCCCCAAAATACTCTTTCAAATTCTTCCTCAGGTGGATTATCTCCATGTTTGATATTCACCAAGTTGTAAAACTCTTGAAGATCTTGTCTAATCACATCATTTAAAATCCCTGGGAAATTAGTATACACAATATCAGAATTATCCTCCCTTATAATTTGATATGCAGCTCTTTTCCCAGACTTGATGTTTTGATATCTGACAATCTTGGATGGTTCCTTAGAGCTTATATCAGATATTGTTCCCATAGTTAGTCCCTCAGATGAAGGTTCTTCCTCTGATTCCTTCTCCTGGACTACCTTCTTATACTTGCTTTTTCTTGCCACACTTTTCCTTCTCCTACATACAATGGTAGGCTTTTTCACTTCTTCTTTCTCCTTTTTCTCTTCAGATACTTTCTCAATCTCAGGTTCTTTTTCAACTATTTTCTCTTATTCTATCATAGGCTCAGACTCTGTCACTTTCTCTATCCTTTCATCTTCAGACACCTTTTGTCTAAAACACCATTTCAAGGAATCTTCATAGTCAATGGGTTTATAACCTTGATCCCTTTCAAATGCCCTTTGATACTTTTGTAGAATATCTTCATATGATTTTCCTTGCATCCCAGCAAAGGTTGAATACATCATGTTCTTCAGATACATCTTCACACTATGCATCTGTTCTCCTTTGGACATCTTCTTAGGAACCTTGGTTTTCTTCTGAGCCTGTCTTATCATAGACATAAAATCCCCCAAAGTTGATTCACTTCTTCTAGTGTTTATAAACTCTGCTAATTGTTTGGCTCTCTCTTCAATAGTCAAACCTGGAATTTCTCTAAGTTCCTCAAATTTTGATCTTAGCTCATCATCTTCTTCAATCAAGGACATAACTGGATCATTAGACTCTTCTGCTAATCTGCTTGCGTACAGCTCATCTTGTCTTTTCTGTTCTTCTTCCCTTTCTATCTCATCCTTTTCTTGTGCTTGTAATCTTGCTATCTCAACTAGAGAAGCTTGATCTTCTCTTTCTTGTCTCTTTGTCCTCTTAGGCTTAGGACTTTCAATCATAATTTGTTTTCCTTCTCTTTGTTTCTTAGGCTGTTCCTCATCAACAGACTTATCTTTATGAACAGAACTTACATGCTCACCAGACATTTCTTTACCACCAGAACTAAAAACATTACCAGACTTATTACCAGCATTAACTTCTTCATCTTCACTTTCTTCAATCCTTAACTTTCTTTTTAGCTTCTTCTTTTGTTGTTTAATCTTGTTGAAGGATTGAGCTAAAGTCTCTGCTGCTTCCATGGTTTCTGGGCTTACATTCTTAGTACCAACAGACTTTACTTGAGAAGGTGTCTTAAAACTTTGCTCTTCACCAAAACTCCTCCCCTGTTTGGAAGAATTTCCATCCCCTCCCTAATCACTAAATTGAACCCCCTTTTCCTTCAAAAGATTCTCCAATTTCTTTACCTTCTTTACCAAAGTGATGACAGCATTGCTCAAATCTTGATTGGACTTTTCCAAGGCTGACACCTTTTGAGCTAGGTTAGATTCCTACTACTGAATGAGATTTGGAACCTGGGTTTGTTGTGGTGAGGGTTTAGGAGATGGTGTAGGTGTAGCTGTCCTGGTTGGAGATGGTGATGGCCTTGGTTGTGGTGGGGGTGACTTAGGTTGTTCCTGTACTTGCTCTTCAGTAGTTTGCTCTTGTGCAACCTCAGATGTACCTGTAATGTTTGTAACACCAGCAAGCATAACAGGCAATAAAGGCCAATGGGCCCCAACATAACCCCTTTTCATATTTGCAAAAATTTTGGGTGTAAAGGCCACACTTATGTAGGTCTGCTCTTTATTTCCAGTTTCAAAGTTCAAAATCATTTACAGAAATCTTGGGTACATTAAGAACTTTTGTTTTTCATTTTTGACATTTGCAACCATGCCATCAAAAATCAATTTTGAAAAATTAAAAGGCCGTCCAAGTGCAAGACAGACCAATGCAGAAGCAATGTTGCTTCCAAACTGATCCCATCCACCACTCTTGGGACTTAGGCAATGGAGCTAATGATGAAGTAAAAATCTCCACTGTGGTGTAAAATAGCTTTTCCAAAAAGTAAAGGTACCATCAGTGGGATATCCAATGGTTCTCATACCCTCAAAAATGTCATCATTAGACAATATGTATTCCCCTGAAGCATCACCCAATTGGAGACTACTCCTAATGGAGGCTTCAGTAATGGTGAAGTCATGGGTGTCAATTGTTGCCCTTAGCTGTGGTGTACCATCAGCTAGGGTTTCATAGGTCACAGACCCCCAAAATTGCTTAACAAGAGATGCATAAATAGTAGGATTTGCAGTTAAAGCGTACCGAAGGTTAGAGCCTTTCAAGAAATCTACTATCTGCTCAAAGCCGTCACTTTGGTTTGGTTTCTTCAAGAAACCAACTTGATTGTGCTTGTCAACAAACTTTAGTGAAGCCATTGATGAGAGAATGACTAAGTGATACTAAGCAAGCAATAACAAGGCTTCATATCACCAATCCATATTGTTCTGCAAAAGTTAGTCCCAACACCAAGAGAAAAACAAGAAAAGCACACAAATTCAAGATTTTACAAAAAAAATGGCATTTTTTTTAACTAGTATTAAATCTACTACAAGGATTAACTCCTAAGATTACCAGAATTAAAAATAACTACAAGAATTAACTTCTTATACTACCAGAATTAAAGAAAATCCTAAGTACTGGTTATTATACAAACTTTACATTTTGACCTCCTCTTAAGTTTAACCTCCCTTTAAGACTAACCTCCCCTTAAGTCAAGCTATGGGTTTATCATACCAATGGTAACCACTAAGTAATTAAACCTAGGGCCATCAAAAGCTTTAGTTAAGAGTTCTGCAACATTGAAGTCTGTGTGTATTTTATCCACTCTAATTAATTTCTTTTCATAGCAATCCCTAATGAAATGATGCCGGATTTATATATGTTTAGTTTTAGAGTGGTACACAGGGTTCTTAACTATACAGATAGTGCTCTCATTATCTATGTGAATTATAGTGTTCATAAAGTTCAAACCATAATCCAACATTTTGTTCTGAATCCACAAGACTTGTCCATAGCAATTTGCAGCTGCTACATATTCAGCTTCAGTTGTTGATGTAGCTACAATGGTCTGCTTCTTGCATTGCCAAGAGATTAATCTTCTTCCAAGGAATTGACAACCTCCAGTTGTGGACTTCCTATCAAGGCTTGCACCTGCATAATCACTATCTGAATAGGCTTCCAGGTCAAAAGATGACTCTCTAGGATACCAAAGGCCCAAATTGGGTTTGCCCTTTAGGTATCTAAAGATTCTCTTCACAGCATGAAGATGTGAAGTCTTGGGGTTAACCTGAAAACGTGAACAAACACAGACTGCATACATAATGTCAGGTCTAGAAGCAGTAAGATACATTAGAGAACCTATCATTGATTTGTAAAGATGCACATCTACATCAGCAGCATCTTCATCCTTTGTTAAAGGCACCTTGTTCTCCATGGGAGTGAATGCAGTCTTCACATTTGAAAAGGAAAACTTCTTCAAGATCTCTGCTACATACTTGTCTTGAGAGATAAAGAGTCCATCTGCTTGTTGTTTCACTTGCAGTCCTAAGAAAAATGTGAGTTCACCCATAGAACTCATCTGAAACCTTCCCTTCATTAATGCTTCAAACTCCTTACACCAAGACCTTTTAGTGGAACCAAATATGATATCATCCACATAAACCTGGACTAGGATGATATCCTTCTTGTTTCTCTTGATGAACAAGGTCTTGTCAATCACACCTCTTTTGTACTCATGCTCTTCAAGGAAGTTGGAGAGAGTTGCATACCAAGCTCTAGGAGCTTGATGGAGACCATATAAAGCTTTGATGACTTTGTACACTTTCATAGGCTCTGCTGGATCAACAAAGCCAGGAGATTGATGAACATATACCTCTTCTTCTATAGTGCCATACAAAAAGGCACTCTTCACATCCATCTGATAGACTATGAACCCCATATATGATGCATAGGCTAAAAATAACCTAATAGCCTCAATCCTGGCTACCGGAGCAAAAACCTCATCATAATCTATCCCCTCCTCTTGTCTATACCCTTGTGCTACTAGTCGTGCCTTATTCCTTACAACTACTCCTCTTTCATCCCTTTTGTTCCTGAAGACCCACTTTGTGCCAATCACCTTAGCTCCACTTGGTAGATCTACAAGAACCCAAACTTTCTGTAATTTGAATTGCAATAACTCCTCTTGCATTGATTCTACCCAACTCTCATCTTCAAGTGCTTCAGAGACTTTGGTGGGTTCCTTTTGAGAAAGGAAACAAGCAAACAAGCAATGTTGTTGGTCCTTGTGGTTGACCCTTTGATGCTTCTTAATAAGACTGATAAGTGCATGAGATGTAGGAATCTTTTGCACTTTACTTCTGGTTTGAACAGCTGATTGAGGATCACCAATAATCTGACTTTTGGGATGAACTTTGTGAATTCTGAGTGTTGGAGCTGGACTTACATCTACTTCAGTGGGTAGGTTGTTGAAGTCAGTAACTACCCCTTCTTCATCATAAGAAGCCCCATAAAAAATGCCTTCATCTGGCTTATCAAAGACCTCAAGTTCAGGCATCTCAGAATCATCAAAATCATCATTTGGAGTAGACTCAGGTTGAGCAGAATTAACAGCAGCTCTACCAGACTTAACTGAGTTAATGCTGGTAGGCTTCTCTCCACCAGAATTAATAACAATACTACCAGGATTAACCAGATTAATGCTGGTAGCCTTCTTCCCAAGATGTTTGTCAGCCAAAGCATTCATTTCTTCTCTGAAGGATAAGATTTCTTCTGAAACTTTTGTAGGAGAACCCTCTTTTTCTTGAGGCTTGTTTACAGTATCCTTCCTATTTGTAGAAGATTTCTTTGTTCCTTCATTTGCAGCAACATGGTTGACTTCTGTGGTAGGAATCACAATAAGCTCCTCAATATCTTCGCCTTGATCAGCAGTGCTTGCATCTTGAGTAGCTGTATTGTTAGGCACTTCTATGGAACATGCATCAGGGTTAGCTTGATTCTCCTTGGAGACAGGAATATAGTTCATAGAATCAGTTAAATAATCAAAATCAAACATCCATCTATGACCTAATCCCTTCACATTGGGTTTTTCCTCAAGAAAATCAACATGAAGATTTTCCTCTACTTTCTTGGTCACTAAATTGTAAACCCTAAAGGCCTTACTATTCAGTGAATACCCAACTAGAAACCCCTCATCAGATTTTCCTTCAAATTTTCCAAGCACACTCAAGGTATCAAGAATGGTCACATGGCACCCAAAAGGCCTTATATAGCTGACATCTAGTTTATGGCCAAAAATAAGTTCATAAGGTGTTTTATTTTGAGGCTTGGTAACTCTAACCCTATTGAATATGTAGCAAGCAGTTGCTACTGCTTCAGCCCAAAAGGTTGTGGGTAAGAATGAGTCTGCTAGCATGGTTCTAGCTGCCTCAATCAGGGTCCTGTTCATTCTCTCAGCAACTCCATTCTGCTGTGGAGTTCTAGCATTGCTAAATTGTTGCTTGATTCCTTTTTCACCACAAAACTCAATCATGCTCCTATTCTTAAATTTTGTGCCATTGTCAGTCCTAATGATCTTAACCTTGTGATTTAGTAGGTTTTCTATTTGCCTAATGAACCTTTGAATTAAATCAGAGGTTTCATCTTTAGTAGACATAAAGAATACCCAGCAATACCTGGTGCAGTCATCAGTAATGACAAGGCAATAACTAGCATGGTTGATACTTCTAACAGATGTAGGGCCAAACAGATCTATGTGTAAGGTATGCAAAGGCTCAGTAACAATCCTATCTAACTTAGCCTTACAAGAAGCTCTATGCTGTTTGCCCTTATTACAAGCTACACAGGCATGGTCATTCCTAAAAACCATGGAAGGTAAGCCTCTAACTAAATTACCCTTTACAAGTTTGTTCATATTCTTGAAATTAACATGACCTAACCTTTTATGCCACAATTTAGATTCATCCAAAGTAGCTTTTGCAAGCAAACAAGCAGAACCTTTTGCAACTTCAGGTGCTTTCATATCAAAACTGTACATGTTGTGTTGTCTAGGAACTTTAAGAAGTATCTGACTTTCATCAGGCATCTTAAAGTCCGAAGTCAATACAAAACATTCAGTTTCACTAAAAAGCACCTTATGCTGCTTATCACAAATTTGTGATATTGAGAAAAGGTTAAACTGCTCTAGTTCTTTTACAAAAGATACATTGTCAAATTCTAAATTGCCTACAACAATTCTACCTTTACCAGTTATCTGAGCTTTACTTCCTCCAAAGGTAACAGAACCTCCTTGGAATTCTAGAAAATCCTTCAAATGATTCTTGTTACCAGTCATGTGCCCAGAGCACCCACTATCAAATATTTCTTTGTCTTCCATGTTCTTCAGTGGATGTTCCTGCACAAAAGTAGAGAAATTAGTTTCTCTCTATGACCCAAGCCTCTGAAGACTTGGGTCTGCCCTGTGGATCAACAAATTTATAGGTCTTGTATGAGCTTGATCCACTGTTGTTCTTGGATTCATAGGTAAGTGTGTTCTTAAAAGGATCCCAAGACCAACATGTTGGGGTCTTAACAGCAGAATCCCCATTTTCCCTTACAGCACTTGAGCTTGAAGCTTGTGCTGTACTATTAGCAAAAGGACTCCTCACAGGTGAATGAGGTTTGTAAAAAAAATTTCTTTGATTATATAAGTTCACCTGTGGTCTATTTATTGGTTGCCTGGGTCCAAAATGATTAAACCACCCAGAATTAACACTTGGCCTCACATAATTAACATTTTGACCAACAGAACTAACATTTGGTCTACCATAATTAAAATTTGGTCTACCAGAATTAAAATTTGGTCTACCAGTACTAACAGATGACCAACCAGAATTAACATTAGGCATACCAGAATTAAATTGTGCTGGTCTAGTCACAAACTTATTAGCATGATTAATCCTGTTAGCATTATTCCAAACTGGTTTATCATTCATATGGCCAGCATTAACACTTTTATCCTTTCTAAGTTTAGCCTCTCTTTTCATCCTAACCTCATGAAAATCACAGTCCCTAATCAAATGACTTAGACTACCACACACAAAGCATCTTTTAGGACCAAAATTGTGGTTTCTCTTGTACTCTCTTCTCATTCTATCAGGTTTTGGTGACTCTTGATGTTTGACAGACTTCCTAGGAGATTTTATGTGAGTATCACAACTAGGTTTATCTATATGAGGTTTGGGTGTAGTCACAACTGGTTCACTATTTTTGACTGATCTTGACTCAGAGACATCTTTAGGTGCACTCTCTGATTCTGAATCAGACTGCTCAGAGACATCTCTAGTAGATCCTTCACTGTCATTGGTTTGACAAGTGGAGTATTCACTAGATTTGTCTTCTGAGTTGCCTGTCTCAGGATAGATAGGACCCTTTTTACCATATACAAACAAAGAGTCATCTAGGTCTTTCTTTTGTAGAGGAGTGTAATCTTCACTTAATGGAGGTGGCACCCTTTTAAAATTATTAGTTTTAATGAACCTATTGTACACTGGCCTACCAATTGAATCCTCTTTTCTACATTTGAACACAGATCTGTCCATCTCTTCCTCATAGCTTAGAACTTCACTATCTGACTGTATCCCATAACCTAAGCCAATTTTACTTGTAGAGCTCATACTAGATGCTATTATCTTATCCTGACACTTAGCAGAATGGGTCCATTTGTCTACTTTCTTTTGCAATTCATCTCTTTCCTTAACAGCTTTCAAGCCTGCTCTTCTATATCTCTTAAGTTTTTCATCTTTTTCATATATCTCATTAGCTTGAAACGTGAGTTTTTCATTTAACGAAGCTTGTTTGTTTTGATAGTTCACTATTTGTGCTTCTAAAGTTTTGACAGCTTTAGTATAAGCAATAATTTTTGCTTCCTGGTCACCTATTTGTGTTAATTGTTCATCACACAAAGCTTTAACATGATTATATGAATCAATGCATAATTTTGAGCACAAAGATACCTCATTACTGGAACCAATAGCCATAAGTGCATGGTTTGGCTCTTCATCCTCAGGTGTGTGTTCATCCCAATTCACATCTCCAGCTTCCAATGTCATCAAGCTCATCTGATTCTTCCCCATCTTATCATCATCTTGAGAGTCAGAACCCTTCTTCTTTTTCCAATCAATAGTCACCTTTTCCTTGCAATCTCTGGCAAAGTGACCATGCTTGTGACAATTGTAGCACTCAACAGTCCTCCTATTGTATCCCACTGGTGACTTCCCATCAAGCTTAATGTTCCTCCCAGTCTGCTTGTAAAACTTCTTAACCCTGAAAGCAATCATGGCAATTTGCCATTTGATATCCATTTCTTCAACTTCAACATCATTTATCTGTTCCAGATCCTCACTGATGAAGTCTTGATCTTCTGGTTCCTTAGCAAGAAGTGAGTAAATTACTTCATCAGCAAAGCCTGTTGGAGCATCTCTTTCTTTTCTCATGCTGCTAGAAGAAGTTCCATAACCACCAGAATTAATGCTGCCAGATTTAACCTTATTAGTGCTGCTCTTGCCTTGAGAAACAAAAGCAACATTTGTAGAACTTGAAGATGCTTTTCCTTGGATTTCCTGTTCAAACACCTTGAGGTTGTTGTACAGGTCATCAGTAGTCATGGTGTCAATTTCATCCTTCATCCTCATGGTCAATGTCACACTTGACCATTCTTTTGGTAGTGCTCTAAGAAACTTTTGGTTTGCATCTTCTTCTGACACGGATGCACCATGAACCTCCAATTGTGATAGAAGATGTTGAAACCTATCATAACCTTTTTCCAATCCCTCTGAACTGGATACACAGAAAGCTTCAAATTGCTGTTTGAGAACAGCCTTTTGCATCTTCTTGGAGTTAGCATTCCCTCCAAATCTTTTCTTGATAGCCTCCCAAATTTCTTTGGCATCATTCATGCCATGAAACCTTCTCAAATGCTCTTTGGGAATTGCCATTAGCAGCATAGTCTTGGCCTTCTTCTCCTTTTCAACAGCCCATATCTCTTCAGCAGATACTGGTGGTAATATCCTAATAACTCCATCTGTTCCTTGTGAAATCCTTTTCTTTGAATTCCCATTCTGTATGACCTTCTAGAATTCGCTGTCAATATACTCTAGATAATGTTCCATCTCCATAGCCCAGATGTCATATTCTTCTCTTTTTAGGATTGGGAGTTTTATGTTGGATATGGTTGTTGTTGCAGAGATGGGTTGTTGTTGTCTAGATGTGCTTGCTTCAGGTTTTTCTTCATCATGGATTGGTTTTTCATCATCACTGTTGTGAACTGAGAAACCATCATTCTTATTGGGATTTTCAACGTCAGACATTTTGCAGGGTTTAGGTGAGTGAATTTAGGGTTTGGTTGTTGTGTTTCTTCAAACTCAGAGTCTCTTTACAGGCTCTGATACCACTTGTTGGTCCACATGAATTATGGATCCAAGTAGCCTTGTTACTTGTTATACGACTTGTATAAACCAAATCGATCTAAGTAAGAAACTCTAACACCTTGCTTATTGTTAATGCGGAATCTTAACAACAAACAATGAAGAACACAATAACTAACTTCGTATATTAATTCTTTTTAATCTAAGTGATTACAATCTTCGTCGTTATCAAAAACTAATGACTAGGGTTCCTTTTATACACTAAGGAAACCCTAGATACAAAACTTGTAGAAGGATATACGTATCTTCTCTAAAGATAACTACGTATCCTTTCCTAACTTATATCTAACAAACTTTCCTAACTTTCATGACCAGACTTAACAGCTAAAGTCAACAAGACTTAACTTTACTCTACCAGACTTAATAATGAACAACCAGACTTAACTATTACAAGACTTAACTAATAAAACTAACAGACTTAATTACGTAGTCCACCAGACTTAATTCTGTTCTTCCATTAAGTCTTCTCTTGTCTTGTGATAATTCCCAACAAAGTTCTATCTAGGTCAATTTCATTTCACTACGTTTGTTCATCACTTGCAAAGGCATGCTGATAGATGATTTCACTTGTTGAAACAAGCATCCAAGATACACAGCATCATTGCCTCTTATAATTCCTCCATCCAAGGAAATTGCACCATCTTTTGGGTATTGATTGAAGCCTGAAGATTGGTTCTGATATTGTTAAATTTAAAGTAAATGGCAGATGAGCTACTAAGAAAGATATTCGATCTCACAGAACAGAAGAAAGTTCAGATCAAGAGTCTGACTATGAAGTGTTTGAAAGATCCTCACAATCAGAATTTAATTCAGAAGAAACATGTTGATTAGGGAATCCACATATTTAGGAGAGGATTGTTAGGAATTAAATGTTCTGAAGATTAAGTATTAAGAATTACAAGTGCTGAAGGTTAGTACTGCTGAGAAGAATACTCTAACAGTTCCAACTGCTAGTGTATATCTAAGGACTGTTCAAGTTATAACTAACAGTACTAACTGAAGTTAGTACTGGTAGTACAAAGAAGATACTGCTGGTCGATACTGCTGAGTGGATAAGTGTCACGTATACTACTGCTGGTTGGATAAGTATTGAAAAGATATTTGTGTACTAAAGTCAAGTATATACGGTAGATAATATCTTTGGACAAAGTGTTCAGTAACAAGTTGTGTACATAGATACATGTTGTATCTATGTTACTGACACACATAAGATAAGCTAGCATGTGTTCGACAAGACTTAACAATATTGTAAAGATCTTTCTATTGGAATATTAGAATCATAAATCTACAAGCTAATGAACACAAACAATAAACATCAAAGCATGCACAGCGGATTTGGATCTACAATAACATGTAAATTAATTAACTAAAAATTAAATAGATGCGTACCTTTTGATTCCTAGCAAGAACAAGGAATCATGTCTACAAGAACAAGGTATAAACCCTAACTAGGGTTTAATATGGATCGAACAAGGCAAGTCACCACAAGCTAAAATAAGCTTGTACTCCGTTCTTGTACACACATAATACTAGCGTTTCAATGGGAAAAGCTAGGTTCTAATTCACTAAACAAATCCAACACTTGTGTTCAAGCAAAGTCGACAAAACCCTAGGAGTTAGGGATGAATGTCGATTTGCCAAGAATAGAGGACAGGAGAAATGTAACACCCTGACCCGACAAGGGTAGAGATGTCACAATAATGGTGACATATCAGAAACATACACAAGCATACATCTTCAATAATACAATGGAATACAAAGGTTACAAGAAATTACAAGGAAATACAAATTTACAAAGGAATAAATACTAAGTCTGAAATATAAATTCTTCTAGTCATCTCTATAACAAAATATCTATCACAATGTAGTCTTCTAAGTCCAATGGTACTCTCCACTCATACCCAGCTTCCTACTAAAACCTGCCGCAGGAAAAGAAATGCGGCTGAGCTACGAGAGCTCAGTGAACAGATATAACGGTAACAAAGCAGTAATAAGGAATAGTACAGAGTGTCAGAAATATATGTCATGCAGATATAATCAGAATCAAAGGATAAATAAAGGAGTAAGGATAAAGGATAGGGAATAATAAGTAGGTAAAGGTAAAAGGAAATAGTGCAAGGTATAATAATGGTCAAAGGTAAGTAAATAATATATGGTAAAGGTAAACAGTAATCCACCACGAGCCCAGAAACAGAGATATAATATATATATCCATGCCATCATCATCAATCAGAGGGGTGTCCTCTCAGTAACCAGATAATATGAGGGGTGTCCTCATGTATCAAATGGAGTAGCTAGCTCCCAGAGGTTGTGAAAGACGTGTATCGCACACACCATCAGTCACCAGAGATATAACAGATAATATAAACAGATAACAGAAACAGAACAAATCTAGGATGCATCCATACGCCCCAGGTGGCCAGAGTCTACCAATACACACCAAATCAGATAAAGTCAGGGACGGGACAGGTCATCACTCTCCTGCCCTAGAGTCATGCCATCGGTGCATCAATGACAAGGACATGAACACCTCATGCCTAGTGAGTTGGTTCGGGTATCAAACCGTGGTCAGAGTCAGATATCATATCAGAGGGTCATGAATAAAGGTTCATGTCACAAGGTTCATGTTAAATATTTTAGGAGTAATATCAGAGGTTCAGAAATAAATCAGGTTTATATCAGAGTTTATAAACATGTTCAAGTCCAGGTCCAGAAATAGTATATCAGATTAATGCTTATATCAAAGTTCAAATTAAGTTTCAAAACAAGAGTTTATAGCCAGGTTTAGAATAAGGTTCAAATCAAGGTTCAATAGGTCATATCAAAAGTTCATAATCAAAAGGTTTATAGGTTCATAGAAAAGATTTTAATTCAAAGGTTTCATATTTAACTTGTATTTAAATAATCTTCCAGTGACTTTCATAAAATGATGTTTGGTAAAACCTTCTTATACATATAGTCTTTAAAAGAAATTTTTATAAAACCTTTAGTGCTGTTTATAACATCGTACTCAAAAGCTTTTCAAAAACATTTTCATATCATTAAGGAAAGTTTCCAATTTCAGTTAAAATGTCAAAATGAATCTTCAGGGTATTCAGAGGTTAACATATTCAGAATATCTGTACCTTATACCGCAAATGAAAACACAACAGAACAACAAGGTCGGAAGCAACTCCGTCTTCAGCGGATCTACATGAATTCATGACTAACTTATTAAAAGCTTATTTAATTTCAGATTACTTATTTTAGTCGGCTTTCCAGTTTTAGTAACTTTTCCTTTTTAGGTAACTTTCCAGAAATAGCAACTTTCCTTATTTAGCAGGTTTCCAGAATTAACAGATTTCCATATTTAACAAGATACTATCATTACATAGTAGGTTAAGTCCTTATTTACAGATTATTATGGGATTAAGGTATATTTTATCAAGTTGCAAACCGTTAGGGTTAATTATGACAGATTTTCAGATTATAGGGTTTTAAATGCAAATATTCTAATTTCAAAGGTCTAACATGAAAATACTTTAAGTTACTGATTTAAATACTCATTTTATTCAGAATGACATCTTAATCCCTTTAGTTTCACAGATTACAGTTTATACCCCTCTAGTTTCAATATTTACAAAACAAACCCTAGATTTACATAATTCATGATTTATTCCTTGTAATATCCATATTTACCACACAAGCATATTATTTACAAAATTACAGAATGTAACCTCAGAATTAAGTATAGTATGAATCAGACCCTCAGAATTCAGAAATTACACATTTGGTCCCTTAACTTTACAAAACTTATAATTCAAATCATAATTTAATAACAATTACATATTAAGCCCATAAATACTCAAATTTACACATTACACTTTTAATATCAGTATTTACACGAGACACCTTCAATTTTCTAGAATTTTCACTTTTAGTCCCTCCTTTTTAATTATTGTAATACGAAACCCTAATTTCCCATTTAATTCCAAATCTTGCAAATTTACGCATAAGACCCTCATGTTATAATTTTTAAACTTTAGTACTGATCCAATTACCATTATAAAAATGGCCCATAAGTTTATTTAATTACAAAAAACCCCCTTATCATTTTAAAATCAAATCGTTATACATATTAAGTTTCAATTCTTAACCCTAACCTTCCCAATTTATTTAGCCATAATTACCACATCACAAATACACATTTACATCACCAAATCCAGATTTTAAAACCCTAATATCAGATCGCAACCCTAGTTCCTTTTTATTTTTATTCGAATTCCAAAAATCCGCTTTTACTTTAAATTTGTTACACTTTATTTCGACCTTAACAAATCAAACCATTATTTTTCCTGGATCATATACATCATATAGAGTCTACTAAAAATAATCTCCTTTCCCAGAAAATTCGTTTCAATATTTTAGAATTCACACACGTTTTAATACTTTATATTCACAACGATTAACCTAGGATTCTAAAATTCAAAATACCATTTTTCCGAGCTTATATGATGACCAAGGAACTCATAAAAATTAATATCATAGCCCAAAAAAATTGTATAGTATGTTTTTTATAATTAACCCGTTTTACTCATCTATAATTCATTCGACCCTCTAAAGCTTGCATGATTCGAATTAAATAATTTTCACAGGTCTTATATGATAAATTAAGCATAAGAAAAATACTATACCAATTATTGAACATGTGGGTAAATAGAAAAGGAATTAAACCTTGCGGATGAAATAACGACTAGCCAAAAATCTCTCGACCAAACGAATGCACCTCCGACCTTCAAACCAATTTTCTTATCTCCCTTAAATGTTGTAGAATGCCAGAAAAATACCCCATGAATTTTAGAAAATTGGATGGAAGGGGTATGAATTTGTGTGTGTTTTATTGAATTTCGGTATGTAAAATGGGAAAATAAAACAAGATAACTATTATAGGGATTTGTTGCCGAGATAGGAGGGGGGGGGGAAGACCTTCCACACGTTTTCTAGCTGGCCTAAATCAAGAGTTTCAACTTTGATACTATTTCCTCATTTATCTTGTGATTATCTTAAGTTTATTTCATTTTAAATATAAATAAAATGTAATTTCGGTTAATACATATATATTAAGGTGTATTAACAATTTTTTTTTTAAACATGTATAAATGTTAAAAGGTTACCTCAAAAATATTTCACTTCATATGTAGCTCATTACCGAAGGTTTGGAATTAATTTGGCATTTTATGTAAGCTTTAATTGAATTTTTAGAGTTATAGGGGCAATTTGGTCTTTTTACATGTTTTAGATTTTCGGGTATTACAACTTCTTCCCCTCTTAAAAGAAAATTTCGTCCTCGAAATTTGAAGTCGCAGGATTAGACAAAGTCGAAGCAATTCGTAAAAGATCGTCACGAACATCCTCACGCCCGGGGAGGTTCTTCCAAAAAGGATCTTCAAACAGAAATGGTTTCTCATGACTCAATTAAAACAAGTTGGGTTCAGATTCCTCAGAAGGAGACAATATAAGTTGATTTCTGATCAAAGGTCCATGCAACATAAAATGGACGATAGGTGAATCTTCAGGAAGCTCATATGGAATACGAACAAGAGTTCAAATCAAATTGACTGTATCAACAGTAGAGGGTTCCAAAGGGAGTTCAAGATTTATAACTGAGGTCAACAGAATGAAACACGAGAGTCCAAAATCATCCCGATATTAAATGGACGAAAACAGAGTATACGCATAGGTAGAATGAACCTAAAGTCTCACTAATCACGGATAACCAACGGAGATCAGATTCTAAACTTCTTAGGTACTCCCTCAAGACATCCTATGGCCACAATGAGTGTATGTTATATGGTGTAAGTATTATCACGTTGATCAGGCGTCACAATACTAGCACCACATAAATATGCCTTCATGATGATCATACTTTATCTCGAGTCGTGAGTATAACAACCTATCTTAATCCACCTAGTATTTCTACAATCTCAGAGTCAACCAGATAAAAGTCATAGTCAAGAGAGAAATAAGACTATTCGCAAGAGTATCGGAATTTCCAGATTGCCTAGCAGAGTAAGGCACGCCATCACAAGCATCAGATTTTCAGCAGTTCGCCAAAATTCCTCAAAATAAAACCATCACCGAACATACGAAAATAAGCACGGGGCTGAAATGCTTCTAGGGAACTTAAATCACTAGCAGATCTTATCATGATATAACAAAGCTTAAGGGAGTCAACGGAAATGAAAACTAATCGTCAATAACTTCGGTCTTCACAGAATCATTTCTTCCAAACATAAAAGGTCTGTCTCAGAAATCCGTTCATTCAAAACATCTAATCTCTTCAAGTCCGGTCAATATGTCTTCATTTGTCCATCAAGCTGGAAGTGAAACAAAATCGTGATCTTGTGTCTGGTTCATCAAGCCTCCTACAGTTCTTCATGGAATGTGATGGAGTAATGTGAATTTCTGGCACGATCTTTAAGTTTCTTCATCATCCAGTCTGCTTCCGCTCTCAATTCATCTTAGTACAACCAAGATGAATAGGGAAGTGAGACTGTACGTCTTCATCAGCTCCAGGTTCGCCGTCTTTCTTCTGCATCGCCAACACTTCTGTCTTGTAAGGAATGTCTTCACTCTTCAGGGTGGTCACTGCTATTGTCAACTCTAGGTCAGGTAGTGAAGTAATACTTCTGATGCGTTTCTAGTTGTCTTGATGCATACGCAAAACCTTCTGTGTTGTAAGGGAGTATAACCGAGTCTCTTTCTGAAATGTCCCAAAATTTATTTCGTCTGAGGGTATGGAACAAATTTCTATTTCAGCATTCCAAAACTCCGTCCTCAATCAGACTAAGCTGTTTCTCTCTGGTCACGAAATTTATCAAGGGTAACGCAAGTTGTAAACGTCTTCAGAATTCTGATGCAAGGTTCAAAAGATTTCAATTTACCATTATGTTATCGGTCTTGACCATTCGGGGATAGTTTTAAAATTTGCGGGATTTAAAGAGATATTCTCAATCAAGAAAAACCGTTGCCTCAACAGATATCAATCCCTCAGAATGCACAAGTGATCGTCAAATTTCTTACAAAGTGCAAAAATGATTTTCATGTTCTTCTTCGTCTCCGAATGTACTATTAAGTCGTACAATGACCATTTGCCCAAGTACTCACGAGAACACATTCATTTATCAAATTTATAGAATAGTCAGAGCTTTAGCTAATACTATTAGCGTTACAAGCCGTCATATCAGTCGTTACAAATACGGAAAGCGATCTCAAGAATAACCTCAATTCATATTTCCATCTGAAGGAAACTTCGTGCTCTGAAATTAAATAGATACAAAGTCGTTTCAGGGTGGAGAAATAAGGGTTCCAAATAGCAATACGGTTCAGCTTCCAGAATCAATACATGTCTCCTGTCATCATTCTTCTTTATCGCGAACAAAACTAAAATACGCCCAGAAAATACACTTAAGCGAACTTACTTCTCACTCCAGTGGAAAATTTAATGGTTCAATCAGAAATCGTGTTCAGAAAATTCAGGGTGCCAAGAAATTTTCAAGATAAGGTTCATTCATTGTTGCACGAAATGGGTTCAAGGAAAACTTCATAATTGCGAACATAACACACGAGTCTTCAGAGTAATAGTGATAGTCAAGAGTTTAACAATCGGTAATCATGGTAGGGAGTTCAAAATTGTTTCAAACGTCAAAGGTGAGACATAGGAGGATAGTTGTCAAACAACCAATCCTTTATCAGAATAACATTAGAGTTAACAGTCTACAGAAAGACAGATCAACAAAGCAAATCTTATCGTCCAAAATGAGAGGGAAACATTCTTACACTCGTGGTTAAACACCACAAGAATAGAGATGTTTAAGACGAACTCAGATAGGGTCAGAAGATTCATAGATTATCAAAAGCATATAACAGAATGCATCAAGTAAGTCATCGTCATAGAGATTCTCAGAATACCCGAAAAGACATCAAAATGATTAACAAAAGAATCAGAGGTCGGAGTCGGAATCTTAGGTGGTGCAAAGCGTAAGCTTTCAATTTCTAAAAGTGATATTAACAGACTTTAATCAAAAGCAGGGCACGAATCAGAGTGATGCGGAAGCAAAATACTTAAACAAACGCCTTATAGTCTACCCATTCCTCACTGGTCAAAACTTAAGTTCATATCAGGAAATCCTAAAGCAAGTTCTCAGGGTGTTCTCCTATGTTCTTATAGTGGAAGCCTAATGGTCCAGAACTCACAGCTCAAGGGTAAATGTATTACGAGTCGCAGCCTGTCTCTCTGATACCATAAATTGTAACACCCCGACCCGACAAGGGTAGAGATGTCACAATAATGGTGACATATCAGAAACATACACAAGCATACATCTTCAATAATACAATGGAATACAAAGGTTACAAGAAATTACAAGGAAATACAAATTTACAAAGGAATAAATACTAAGTCTGAAATATAAATTCTTCTAGTCATCTCTATAACAAAATATCTATCACAGTGTAGTCTTCTAAGTCCAATGGTACTCTCCACTCATACCCAGCTTCCTACTAAAACCTGCCGCAGGAAAAGAAATGCGGCTGAGCTACGAGAGCTCAGTGAACAGATATAACGGTAACAAAGCAGTAATAAGGAATAGTACAGAGTGTCAGAAATATATGTCATGCAGATATAATCAGAATCAAAGGATAAATAAAGGAGTAAGGATAAAGGATAGGGAATAATAAGTAGGTAAAGGTAAAAGGAAATAGTGCAAGGTATAATAATGGTCAAAGGTAAGTAATGTATATGGTAAAGGTAAACAGTAATCCACCACGAGCCTAGAAACAGAGATATAATATATATAACCATGCCATCATCATCAATCAGAGGGGTGTCCTTTCAGTAACCAGATAATATGAGGGGTGTCCTCATGTATCAAATGGAGTAGCTAGCTCCCAGAGGTTGTGAAAGACGTGTATCGCACACACCATCAGTCACCAGAGATATAACAGATAATATAAACAGATAAAAGAAACAGAACAAATCTAGGATGCATCCATACGCCCCAGGTGGCCAGAGTCTACCAATACACACCAAATCAGATAAAGTCAGGGACGGGACAGGTCATCACTCTCCTGCCCTAGAGTCATGCCATCGGTGCATCAATGACAAGGACATGAACACCTCATGCCTAGTGAGTTGGCTCGGGTATCAAACCGTGGTCAGAGTCAGATATCATATCAGAGGGTCATGAATAAAGGTTCATGTCACAAGGTTCATGTCAAATATTTCAGGAGTAATATCAGAGGTTCAGAAATAAATCAGGTTTATATCAGAGTTTATAAACATGTTCAAGTCCAGGTCCAGAAATAGTATATCAGATTAATGCTTATATCAAAGTTCAAATTAAGTTTCAAAACAAGAGTTTATAGCCAGGTTTAGAATAAGGTTCAAATCAAGGTTCAATAGGTCATATTAAAAGTTCATAATCAAAAGGTTTATAGGTTCATAGAAAAGATTTTAATTCAAAGGTTTCATATTCAACTTGTATTTAAATAATCTTCCAGTGGCTTTCATAAAATGATGTTTGGTAAAACCTTCTTATACATATAGTCTTTAAAAGAAATTTTTATAAAACCTTTAGTGCTGTTTATAACATCGTACTCAAAAGCTTTTCAAAAACATTTTCATATCATTAAGGAAAGTTTCCAATTTCAGTTAAAATGTCAAAATGAATCTTCAGGGTATTCAGAGGTTTGCATATTCAGGTCACAAGGTAATGAGTCAAGTATCAAGGGAAAATTCAGAGTCAGATATCATGTCAGAATCAGAGTATTATAACAGGTTCATATTTCAAAGGGTTTATAACAGATGGCTCAGAATCAAGTTTCATAACAAAGTTCAGATCAGGAATTATAACAAAGGAAATCATATGCAGGTTCAAAGTAAAGGGGATCATAGCAATGGCATCAATACAGAAGCTGACAGATCAGAAAAATGAAAGAGATCATGAGAAACCTATGAGAAGGTTCAGAATATCTGTACCTTATACCGCAAATGAAAACACAACAGAACAACAAGGTCGGAAGCAACTCCGTCTTCAGCGGATCTACATGAATTCATGACAAACTTATTAAAAGCTTATTTAATTTCAGATTACTTATTTTAGTCGGCTTTCCAGTTTTAGTAACTTTTCCTTTTTAGGTAACTTTCCAGAAATAGCAACTTTCCTTATTTAGCAGGTTTCCAGAATTAACAGATTTCCATATTTAACAAGATACTATCATTACATAGTAGGTTAAGTCCTTATTTTCAGATTATTATGGGATTAAGGTATATTTTATCAAGTTGCAAACCGTTAGGGTTAATTATGACAGATTTTCATATTATAGGGTTTTAAATGCAAATATTCTAATTTCAAAGGTCTAACATGAAAATACTTTAAGTTACTGATTTAAATACTCATTTTATTCAGAATGACATCTTAATCCCTTTAGTTTCACAGATTACAGTTTATACCCCTCTAGTTTCAATATTTACAAAACAAACCCTATATTTACATAATTCATGATTTAATCCTTGTAATATCCATATTTACCACACAAGCATATTATTTTACAAAATTACAGAATGTAACCTCAGAATTAAGTATGGTACGAATCAGACCCTCAGAATTCAGAATTTACATATTTGGTCCCTTAACTTTACAAAACTTATAATTTAAATCATAATTTACTAACAATTACATATTAAGCCCATAAATACTCAAATTTACACATTACACTTTTAATATCAGTATTTACACGGGACACCTTCAAGTTTCCAGAATTTTCACTTTTAGTCCCTCCGTTTTAATTATTGTAATACGAAACCCTAATTTCCTATTTAATTCCAAATCTTGCAAATTTACACATAAGACCCTCATGTTATAATTTTTAAACTTTAGTACTGATCCAATTACCATTATAAAAATGGCCCATAAGTTTATTTAATTACATAACACCCCCTTATCATTTTAAAATCAAATCGTTACACATATTAAGTTTCAATTCTTAACCCTAACCTTCCCAATTTATTTAGCCATAATTACCACATCACAAATACACATTTACATCACCAAATCCAGATTTTAAAACCCTAATATCAGATCACAACCCTAGTTCCTTTTTATTTTTATTCGAATTCCAAAAATCCGCTTTTACTTTAAATTTATTACACTTTATTTCGACCTTAACAAATCAAACCATTATTTTTCCTGGATCATATACATCATATAGAGTCTACGAAAAATAATCTCCTTGCCCAGAAAATTCGTTTTCAATATTTTAGAATTCACACATGTTTTAATACTTTATATTCACAACGATTAACCTAAGCTTCTACAATTCGAAATACCATTTTTCCGAGCTTATATGATGACCAAGGAACTCATAAAAATTAATATCATAGCCCAAAAAAATCGTATAGTATGTTTTTGTATAATTAACCCGTTTTACTCATCTATAATTCATTCGACCCTCTAAAGCTTGCATGATTCGAATTAAATAATTTTCACAGGTCTTATATGATGAATTAAGCATAAGAAAAATACTAGACCAATTATTGAACGTGTGGATAAATAGAAAAGGAATTAAACCTTGCGGATGAAATAACGACTAGCCAAAAATCTCACGACCAAACGAATGCACCTCCGACCTTCAAACCAATTTTCTTAACTCCCTTAAATGTTTTAGAATTCCAGAAAAATACCCCATGAATTTTAGAAAATCGGATGGAAAGGATATGAATTTGTGTGTGTTTTATTGAATTTCGGTATGTAAAATGGGAAAATAAAACAAGATAACTATTATAGGGATTTGTTGCCGAGATAGGAGGGGGGAAAGACCTTCCACACGTTTTCTAGCTGCCCTAAATCAAGAGTTTCAACTTTGAAACTATTTCCTCATTTATCTTGTGATTATCTTAAGTTTATTTCATTTTAAATATAAATAAAATGTAATTTCGGTTAATACATATATATTAAGGTGTATTAACAATTTTTTTTAAACATGTATAAATGTTAAAAGGTTACCTCAAAAATATTTCACTTCATATGTAGCTCATTACCGAAGGTTTGGAATTAATTTGGCATTTTATGTAAGCTTTAATTGAATTTTTAGAGTTATAAGGGCAATTTGGTCTTTTTACATGTTTTAGATTTTCGGGTATTACAAGAAAGAAGTTGGAAAAGCTAGGGAATTAAAGATTAGAGAATTACAAACACAAAGGGTTTGTATTTATAGGCTCCCTAATGACTTGTTCCCTTCTCCAAGTAATCCATTCTTTCCTTCTATTGATAGGGGCGGCCGAACTAATGTATTCAAGGAGGATCTAGATCCTTCTTGACATTTATTACATACGTAGTCCTTGTAGTTAATATTTAACGACCGTTAATCAAACCCCGTTAAATATTAACGATCGTTAAGTGTTTATTAGTGAAATGAATAAATAAAATATAGAATATATTTAATTATTCAAACCATTGAAACTCTTACGTATTGTGTTCAATCCCGAAGTCTCGTGTTTGAAACTGGACATACAAATATTAATTTATATCCACAAACTCTAACAGCTCCCACTTGGATATTCATTAATATCGTAATGACATGGGCTAGTCTAGCTTAACAGATCCTAATGCCCCTAGATCGAACCGAGTATGGTTTTCCTGGAAAAAACCACGTGATGATATAATCATCATACTTATCCTTTTGTTTCTAATACCGCGTTAATATGGATATGGATCTAAGTTATTCCATAATTAACTATTCTGTTTCTCGTTATTAATAATTGATCAAGATTACCAAAACATCTGAACGTCTTCCAGATAGACTTTGGGTACGACCGTACAAACATCTTGTCAACCCTACGAGGGGCCCAGCAGTATTATACTTCAAAACAAATTTGAAGGAACAAATCCTTTATTGACTACGAGCATAACCCTTGAACTTCGCATCACCTCCGAAAATAGCCCTTATAGCCACCTGTTACGGATAGCGTTAGATTATCTTACAGAAAATGAGCTACATCCTCGGCAGTTATCTGGTATCTCAAGTCTGAGGATAAATATTCATGATTTACTTAATGACGACGATCCATAAAGTAAAATCATGTGGTTGGGATAAGTCCTATATTCAATTTATCCAATATTGAATATCATGTGATATTGGTATCTCAACCTTACAGTACATTCTACCAATCCTCACATTTGTCTTTATTTAATGATATTCCCATATCATTAATCGACAACGGACAATTTAGAATAACTTAAGTTATTCACGGATTTAAACATGCAAATATAGGATACAATATTATAAATGAGAATAAACGTTATCCACACTTTATTTCATTAAAATAATAATTGCTTTAATATCCCTTATCCAAATACTAACTAGATCAATGCATGATAATTCTCATTAATGAATTATGCCACAAGTCATGTTCCACATACTTGTTGACAAGGCATAAATCAACTAATGTTGATCTATCGGAATTTTGAGAATACTTATTTAATAATGAAATTCTTGTATGTGTGCATTCATCTATCTAGATATTGCCACATACTTCATAAAATGCGTGACATCCTCATGCACGAATTTATGACAATTAAACTACCAAACCTTGTAGTTAAAGTATTCTAATTCTTTATGTATAATGCAACTATGCTCATTTTGAGCATAACTAGTATACATGGTCTCCTAATAAGGATGAGCTCCCACCATGACTAGTATTGAGTGTCATCTCAATCTTACTAGCATCATTGTATCCAAACAACAATATGCTCTTTTAAAAGTTCCCGTAAACTTTTAATATTCATCGTGTAATGTTTGACATCTACAAATCTTACAAGATTTGTCATCTATATTAACATCTTGCCATATGGTTCATATTTAGAATTTTGGAGCAAATCCAGGCTGAGGATGTAAATTCTAAACCATATCCATTACACTTAGCTATCTAATAATTTTCAATTAGATACTAATGTTGTTAATCATCTTGCATCCAAGCATGATACAACAAATAACATGATGTACATGAATAATCCTTTCGTCAACCTTAGATTTATTCATGTCATATCTTTTTAAACATATGTTACTATCTAGATTATTCTAGTAGTATATCATGTTCTCTTTAGAATCAGTTATTATTACCGCTTATGTTTATAACAATAAACATATATTCCAAGGTTTTATTTTCTAAATTTCCTTGTGAAGTTTCATTCCAAACTAAGACTTAACATATAAATGCTAATGGAATGCTACTTCCTATATGTTATACAACATATATGAAATAAGAAAATATATATCACTCCCACTAGCTTTCAGGAATATTCAGAAATATCTTATTTAATTATAAATCAAAACTAGATTTAATAACTAAAAATAAGTATATCTTCTAGATGCATGCATTAATCCATTTAAAAATGATTTGCATTTTGTATACTTCTAAAGATTATTTGAATTCAAACACTCCTTTCAATTACTTTTCGTCCTCGCACAAGTAATTACACAAGAAAGAGTTTTGATATTCCATTATTAATTTCAAATAAATGAACCTAATAATGACAATCATAATCTTTATATATTTAATGTGCTTAGAAATAATTTCAATCACATTTAATTACGTAAGTGTGTTTGATAATCTTTTCACATATTAAATATGTATACAAATTTTGTCCATATGATTTCTACACAAGAATTTAAATCTTTAGGATTTTCATTTCCTTTGTAGAAATTCATCTCTATTCTATAGTGTAACTATAGAGTTCAAGATCAACTACGTTTTCAAACTAGTTATCTTCTTGGACTGCATCTTATTATTCATAGTATGAGTAATTTTCCAAATAAACATTTGCAATTTATTAACAGGCATACCACGATCCTGTAACTCATAATTCTCAATATATTCTACAAATATTTGAGATATCCTTGCGGATCTATGAAATGAGAATTCCATCATCTTTGAGATTTAACACTAACATGTTAAATCCTCATTATGATTTTTTTAGTGTATTTAGAAGATTATGTATCTTGTAATTTTTATCTTATCAAGATAAAACTCCCACTTGCCTTTTGCAATTTATAGATTAACTATAAATACTTAGCAAATAGAGCAACACAAACTTTTTCTCTTTTGGGACTTTACAAATACGTATTGACAGTTCCTTATCTTAATTTGTTAATAATCTACCCAACAAGTAGTTTAACAAATTCTGAACTTCAATTTTAAGACTTAATGTGATTCAACACATTCCATAATCAATGGTGTCTTATTAATCTTCTAGGTTGGAGTCTTAATTGAGTATATCCAATCCATACTCAATTTCCTAACCTTGATATCTTTGGGAAAATATAGTTATCTCAGATCAAACAATGTATCAAGAGTTTGATTTTCCTAATTGAACATACCATAAATACTATGTATTCCATTAGGATTAATATTGTAAGTCTTTCTTACAATATGTAAGATAAATATATTTCATTTTTGGCTTACCTATTTACCAACTAAATCAATTTAATGGTACAATAGATTTCCTAGCCAATTGCATGCTTTATAACATAAGTACTTCTGATCAAGTCACTTTATGTCTATGTCTTACCAAGAAGACATAACTGTTATAATCCCAATTTTCATTATAAGTCATTAATCAACTTAATGACTCCTTGTACATGTCTTAATTAAAAACATAACAAGTTAACGTCTTACTTTATTATAAGTCTTATAGCAATAAAAGACTTCATATTTATATCTTACAATATAAACATGTATAACTAAAGTAATTATGAACACCACAACTTGGTTTCAATAGTATTTCAAGTTAATTTATTACTTCATATATTTATGTCATTCCAAGAATACATAAACATCTAAATATGAAGTAGTATAAGATTACTTCATTTATTTATGTCATTACAACAATACATAAATATTTACATTTGAAGTAGTCTTATTACCATATCGACACTTGTTCTAATAATTATCTAATTTTAGAAACTTGTAAATTAACATAGTTTCATCACATCAGCCGAGGCTGCTAATAATAAAAGTATGTAATTTACCTTGTCATTAATATCTAGTAATGAAAGTAGATATTAACTCCAAGTGTTCTATTATTAGAATGTGTTTAAAACACATTAGAACATTGGTCTCTTATTTACAGTCAAGAGAAACCTTCAAATCATATTTCTTTATGTTGTTGCTTGCACACAATAAAGATTTCTCCCACTTGTGCATGGAACAACATCACGTATCAGATAAAAAACACGTCAATAGTTTGCTTATTTGATCAATATGATTGTGTCATAGATATAAGTAGATATAGAATCACCTCGTTTAGTAAGGAAACGTATACGACTATCCTTAATACCACAAGTGTCTATAATTGGAAAGTATTTATCTCAAGAGGTTCTAGAGATAATCTGGGTTACTACCAAGATGTCAAGACTTGTAGCTCCCACTGAATTAAAGATCACTACATGAACTTATTATTCAGTAATTACAACACAATGCTCCCACTGGATTTGACAACATTAACAACGTTTCAAAACTAGTAAAAGCAAATAGCGTGCTGTTTACTTTCCTACACCTTTGATGAATACCTTACGTAACATTACTAAGGTACTTCAAAGAATGTATTCTACTTGTCAATGATGGAATATCCATCAATGCAATTAACTTGAAAAAATTGGGTATGCAATTTCTTCCTTAATTAGGTCTACCATCCCCATCATGAAATGTAGCACCTTTAAATGGTTAAAGCATAACAACTAGATCAAACATTCTAGTTTGCCTTTTACCAATTATGCGGTAATTAGTCTAGCTTCTAAATTAATAACTCCTACACGTGCAATTTCTACAAAATTTGCCATGAGTTATTTCTTAGAATTTAGACAATTCTAATTTTCCTATTATACCTTTCTCATTCATGAAAAGGAATAGGATTAAGTCTTACTCTTTACACGGAAAGTAGACTCGGTTTATTCTTTTCAGTAAAAATTGACTCTATCCAAAACCCCTACGGGTGTAGATCAATTTACTACTAAAAGAATGTCCCATATTTACGGTTTTAACGTTGCATTAAATAAATTAAAAGAATTTTAAAAATTCAATTTTTAGTATTTTTGATAATAACTTTTCAAGAAAATTAAACACCCACGGTAAAAATAAAATTTCACCATTTAATTTTCATTGAAAAATAGGATCCAAATTGACGTCGTTTAATTACATCAACTGAGGCTGCTAGCAATGAAAGTACTCAATAAGGTACGGGTCAATCCCAATTGCCAATATCCAATTGCAATTCCTAGAATCATGGGACTTGCATATTATGCCAACCTCAGTTGCAAATGTAAGCATGTTTCATCCCCAAATCTTTATGCCTTGACGCCGTTCCATCACATCAGCTGAGGCAGCTAGTAATGAAAGTGCTCAATTAAGTTAACCAATTTAGAAACATGTAAACTTGACGCCGTTTCATCACATCAGCTGAGGCTGCTAGCAATGAAAGTGCTCAATTTACCCTTTGATTCCCATTCTTTGAATCATTACATTCAGCTGAGGCTGCTAGCAACGATAGAATGTCATCTTAGGTGTTTCTGTATTAATTGGTTGGCATATTACTTAAATTTAGAGGGTATAATTTTGATATGTGTAATCAAAATATGTACAAAGATGTCATGCATTCATCTTTGTATCATATGTTTTTTACAAAAACTATTTACTCATTCGTAGCTTAAAATCAACAAAATTTAATTGATGGCGTTGAGAAACTTACAACATTGCCTTAAGATGCTTCGTACTTTTTCATGGTGTCCTTGGTAAGTCTATTATTGACGCACAGGCGAGCGGAGGGGCAAACGTCCGCCGAAGCTAATTAAAAACGCGCCCCTTTCGGATGACAATTTAATGTCAAGCCTCCTTATACCCACTTTATAGTTTGTCAATAATAGGTCCGCCGCTTCGACTACTTTTGTACAGTAGCATCAATCAATTAAAATTTTAAGATTTAAAGATTAAAACAATTTTATGTAGTAAATTATTAATTGCTAGTCTCGCCTGGGAGCAAATTACCGTGCGAAGCGAACCACTATCGGCACATAAGACTTGGCAATAAATAAATTTACTACAAAGGTTTCATAGTTATTAGGTTCATTTATTTTTATTCAAAAAATTACCCTCTTTGATGTTACCAATCCATCATAATTAAACACAAAGATCAAGTAATTAATAAAAAATAAACAAACACTAAATAACACATATATGATCATTAACAATATCATATAGCCACATGCAAACCTTTTGATAAATCCTATTAATTTTCTATGTGAATTTTTAATGTATCTAATTAATAAAACTCCCATTGGTTTTCGAGCTCATTGTGCCCAATGGACCACAGACGCCAAATAACTTGGCCGCGTAAGTTTTAATTAATTAGATACCACATTGCACATAACCAATTAATTAATATATTTAATTAGGGTCTTCCCTAATTTTAGATTTATCTTTTAAAAACATGTAGCAATTTAAACACAAAACATTCCATGACAAAACATGCAAGATTTTGTCATGGATCCCATATTGCACTTATAATCATGTATCACATATTAAAAGCCAATATAGTACGCAATCTAATTAATGACATCACATAAGTACTCATTAATTAAACACTTAAAATTGCATGCAATCCTAGGGTTTCTACAAGTTTTAATCAAAAAACTAAAACCCTAAAAATAAAATTTTTGGGTGTCGACCCAATTTTAAAAAATTAGGGTTTATAAAATTAAAAACCCTAGTAAACAAGATTGCATGTATCTATACAACAAGATTCAATTTTAAGGTTTTTAGTAATTAATTACATGTTAAAAACGGGCTCATGATGCCACTGTTAGAATATTAGAATCATAAATCTATAATCTAATGAACATAAACAATAAACATCAAAGCATGCACAGCGGATTTGGATCTACAATAACATGTAAATTAATTAACTAAAAATTAAATAGATGCGTACCTTTTGATTCCTAGCAAGAACAAGGAATCATGTCTACAAGAACAAGGTATAAACCCTAACTAGGGTTTAATATGGATCGAACAAGGCAAGTCACCACAAGCTAAAATAAGCTTGTACTCCGTTCTTGTACACACGTAATACTAGCATTTCAATGGGAAAAGCTAGGTTCTAATTCACTAAACAAATCCAACACTTGTGTTCAAGCAAAGTCGACAAAACCCTAGGAGTTAGGGATGAATGTCGATTTGCCAAGAATAGAGGAGAGGAGAAAGAAGTTGGAAAAGCTAGGGAATTAAAGATTAGAGAATTACAAACACAAAGGGTTTGTATTTATAGGCTCCCTAATGACTTGTTCCCTACTCCAAGCAATCCATTATTTCCTTCTATTGATAGGGGCGGCCGAACTAATGTATTCAAGGAGGATCTAGATCCTTCTTGACATGTATTTACATACTTAGTCCTTGTAGTTAATATTTAACGACCGTTAACCAAACCCCGTTAAATATTAACGACCGTTAAGTGTTTATTAGTGAAATGAATAAATAAAATATAGAATATATTTAATTATTCAAACCGTTGAAACTCTTACGTATTTTGTGCAATCCCGAAGTCTCATGTTCGAAACTGGACATACAAATATTAATTTATATCCACAAACTCTAACACTTTCTTGGACTATAAAAGAAAGTTCTTAGACTAGATATATGAGTGACTAATTAAGTGCTTAATTTAGATCATAACTGTTAAGAACATAGAACAAAAACAACAATATCATAAGTCATAGAAACATAAGATTCAAGGTTTTGTAACCCTAGTGATAGTGAAGATCACTCGTATTATTGTGAATAATATTGAATCATTTGGTGATAAACTTTCTTTGTTCATTGTTCTATAACAAACATAATTGTTCCATTTCCATATCCAAATAACCTTCTAAGTGTGGTTGAGTAGATTCCGCATACTTAATCATATTAACTCAATATATCATATACACAAAGCAACAAAGGACTAACACCCTTACGTACTGTCACCCTTGTGTTTCTTAGCCTGGGGGTCTGGATCTTGGTCTTCGTCCTCACGTGGACGTTTTCCCTTATCGGCCGCAACTTTGCAAGACTCCAGATTAGCATTAATAGCCCATAGAGAGCTATTTCTTCTTTTGTAGGTGAGGTGATTGCTGTGAGTCTGGTGAGGAGTTCTAGTTGAAGTTGTTCGGTTGTAATTTCCTTTGGCTTTACCGGTTGGGTTGAGAAAACAAGAGGTACTGAAGCTACAATTCTCTTGACTTTGTCCTCAAGACTTGAATCGAAATGCTCTTCAATTTGTTGTGATACAGCCTTGGGTAAATACTTCTTGACATACCCCTTGGTATTACCCTTAGCTTCTTTGAGCAATTATGCTTTAACGTTATCTTCAAGGAATTCGTCCATGCGATTCTTGGTTTCCTGCAACTCTTTTACTTGCGCGGTAAGACCTTTGACCATATTCGTTAACTCATTTACTTGGTCACTTAGCTGGTTGTCTTTCTTTTCTCTTGCCAGCTTTTCTTCCTTTTTCAACTTTTTAGCTGCAGGAGAGACGACTTCAACCCGTGTTAGCCTAACGATCTTCTTAGTTTTCTTGCCTTTGATGATTGTTTTCAGTTTCTCTTCAGTTGTTGTCGCGTCTTTGACTGGAGATGGTTGTGGTGGTGATTGAGGATGTGATGATGATACAGGAGGTGTTGGAGCCTTTGGTGGTGAAGCATGCTGAGGCTCTAGAGGTGTTTGAGCCTTTGGTGGAGGGCATGCTGAGGCTCTGGATAAGTGAGTGTTAAATGAGGTGGAGTGATGGGTGGTGTTCGAATATATTCGTCTGCTTCACGTTCGGCCATCTTCTGCTCTTCCTCCCTCTTCTTTTGTTCTTCTTCCTTCCTCCTTTCTTCTTCCGCCTTATTTTCAGCTTCAAGTTTGTTTGCAGCTTTTGTAGTTTCCTCCTCATCAGTCAATGACTTTTCATCATCAGTTTCCGTCCAAAAATTATTTAAGTTCTCATCTTCATACTGTTCCATATGACATTCATCCTCTTCATTCATCTTGTCATCCTTCATTTCTTCATCGGCTATCTTTTCCTTGCCCTTGCCGGGTTGATTAACCAGACTGAGTGGAGGTGGAATGTCTTCAGTGTGAGACTCAGGCCTATCGGGTTGATTAACCGAGTCGGAATGAGGTGTAGTGTCTTTAGCAACTCCAGACCCTCTGGGTTGATTAACCGGATTAGGGTGGGTTAGAGTTACTTCTTTAACTGTTCCAGATCCTCCAGTTCCTTTGTTTTGTTGTTCTATTCTTATTTGTTCGTCAAACCTTAACTTAGCTCTTCTTTCTTCATCTACCTTGAGAGACTTTTTGCTTTCTTCCATTGCTGCAAGAGTATCTAACTGTTCTTTCATGTAAATAGTTTCTTCTTATTCGGATTCAGTTTCAGAGTCAGAATCTTCTTCAGCAACAATCCCACCTTCTTCTTGTCCTGGCTTAGGAATCGTGACTGGAATTCTTCTTTTGATGATATTAGGAGCAGAAGGTTTGATTTGCTTAGACGCACTGGAAGCACTACCAGTTTTGCTACTTCCCTTTGAACAAGTCTTAGTTGATCCAGACCCTTCTTCATGTTTGGAAAACCCCACGCGACCTTGACTGAATGCTTTATCATAATCTTGGTAAGCTTGAGTTTTCTTTACTTTTTCCGTTAGCAGAGAATCTTGTAGTCTAATCCCTTGCTTATGTGTGCTTTCTTTGGGAAAGTAGATTAAGCTGATAGTCTTGTCCATCTTGTACAGATGCATCTCTCGATCTCCAGGACAAGGAGAAATGTCTTTGTTCTCGTCAAGTAAAAGACTGATGAGCAGTTTGGTGTATCAAACAAATGGAATTTTGTTGAATGGTTTTTGCATCTGAAAAGTCATGTCTTCCCAGAAAAGTTCAGCATAGTCAATCTTTTCCTGATTGACTAAACCCCAGAAGATTTGAAGATGCGACAAAAGTGGGTGCTCATGACCACTATCCCTTCCTGATACTGAGCGGATCATGATGTAATAGATGGTTCTCCAGGGTTGTGGGATGTACTTGGCATTGACTTTTGAAATTTTCATCATTGGTATTTCTGGTTGTACATCGTAGCCAATTTCTATTAGGAATTTGAGGACTTCTGCTTCAGTTGGGGTAGGATAGAATCTGTTTGCAGGTTCTGGTGCTTCTGGTAGATCCAATGCTCTGCGAAGGTGATTTGGAGTGACTTTAATCTTTTTGCGATCCAGCGTGCATGTGAAGTACCTCTCATCTGAGTCCAGCTCTATAGTATTCCATAATTGATGAATGTACAATTCAGGAATGCTATCAGATCTGTCCAGTAAGCTCCTGCACTTAGTTTGTTTGAGTATTTGTACAGCAATCTGACAGCTTGGTTCAGGACATTTTATCTTTTGAAAATCTACCCTCACGTTTTTGTTGCCAAATTCTGCCCTGTACCCTCGTGGGAGAACATCCGCTTATGTGAGCATTGGGAGTGGTTGTTGTTGTGGTGCAGCCATTGGAGATTTCTGAAACATCAATCAAGCACAAATATGCAGGATACATGATAGTTAGCAAAAATTTGAACTTGATGTTACACATGTGATCCTTTTGTTGCTTAGATTGGTTTTACATGTTTAACCATAGCAGTTATCTAAGAATATCAATTTTACCAATTTCTATAGAATTTGTCCAATTTCGATAGACTTGGAAATAGGGATGGCAAAAAAAAACCCGAACCCAACGGGGAAACCCGAAACTCGAACTAATTGGGGCAGGGCGGGGCATGCTAATCTGGTTACGGGGCGGGTTTGGGGATTAAATGAGGATTTTAATCGTTTTGGGGCGGGGAACGGGAATCCTCGCCATGCCCCGTCCCGCCCGATTAATATATACACATATACAAATATATCTATACCTATATTGTATTTTGTTAGTATTTACGTAATAAAAAAATATTACTCTAATATTGTTAGTTTTTTAATATTTGTAAGAATGCAAAATTGTGATTATAGAAACTCGTTTAGTGTCATATTTTTAAGTTTTAATTTTTGGCGGTGTAATTTATCATTATTTATGTATAATACTGTTGTTGAAAACTTAATAAGGCTTGTTTGTAATTGATTATTAATAGGTTCGTTATTGCTAACGGTCTAAAAATAACAATAAATGTGAAATGGTGCGGCTTTGGTCGAGAATTGCACCTAAAGAGGACACCCCGATAAGATCCCCGATTAATACGGGGTGGGTTTGGGGACCATCACGCCCCAACGGGGCGCCCTGATTAGATCCCCGATGGGGATCGGGGCGGGTTTGGGGAGAACTTTGCTAATTGGGTTTGGGGATGGGGATGGCCGCCCCGCCCAAAATCCGCCCCGTTGCCATCCCTACTTGGAAATTTCTATGGAATTTGTTCAATTTCTATAGAAATCACAATTGCGGTAAAACCACACTTGCGATAAGATCACATTTGCGATAAGATCACATTTACGATAACATCACATTTGCGATAGAATTACATTTGCGATAGAATCACATTTGCGATACTATTGGCAATTTCGATAATCTCTTATACAAGAGTTTTCGATAACTACTGTAGTCGTACTGTTCATCAGATTTATCGCGTTTTATCAAAACCTTGTTAAATGTTTGTCTGGTCTATTCCAATATCATCCTATGATATTTCTGAGTCTTGTGTTCAAATTATAACATCTATTAACCACAGAATCATAAGATTCAACCTGAACGTGTTCTTCTTAAACCCTAAGAATCTAAATTACACCATTGGTGTTTCTAGGTTCAATTCTAAGGCACAGACAATCAATTTAACACATAAGAACAATATCCCAATGGTTTAATTACACTACAACACAATCAATTACTTTTCCCCAAATCTACGCTTAAACCCTAAAATTAGAACAGGCAAGAATCTTATTTCTGGTCTCAATTAAGCACATGCAACATATTTAGGAACTTATTCCGAGCATATCCCACCAAATAATTACAACTTAAACATTCAAACACAATAAGGCCAATTATTCATAAACCCTAGAATCAAAAAGTTCAAATTTGCAAAATTGGACCGTTGGATCAAGAAATCCTTTGAAACCATTTCTTAAAATATTGTTAACAATATATATTCACTCACAAGATTGAAAAATCTTGAATGGATTAGCGGGTTGGATTACAGCCGTGGATCTTGGTGGGTGAGTATTAACTGCGTTTGGTGAGTTTTTGTCAGTGAAAGTAAATGTGGCATTTACTCCTCTTTAACCCTTTTTTATTTAAATTGTTTTAACTTTTTCTAACTTTCCACCTATAGTCCCTAAACGTTGTATTTTTGCACTTTAGATCCTAGCACACTAACTCTAAGTTTTAAACTTAGCATATTTGGCACTAACAACTCTAATATTTAGATGACTCTACCACCATTCTTTTTGAAGCAACAATTTTGAAGAAATTATGCAAGTACAAATTGAAAATAAAACATTTTAAAATTTGATTTTCTTACTCCCCCTCAACAGTTGTTCAGAAATAATTTTAAATGTTTTGAAATGAACAATGTGTTGAAGAAGATTTTGTACTTGCATTTTTTTTTGGAAGAATAAAATTGAAAATCTTTTTGTGTTTTTATCAAAATATTTACAAAATAGTTTTGATGTTTGACTCATTTAATTTTGTGTAATAAAATTGTTCAAATCGTCTTGAGTCAAACATCGCATACCAATCTGGTGAACCAATTCCACAAATCTTGCTTGAGGCAAGGCTTTGGTGAACAAATCCGCCAATTGGTATTCTGTACCCACGAAATATAATTCAATCGTACCCATTTCCACGTGCTCTTTGATGAAGTGATACCGGAGAGCAATATGCTTGGATTTTGAATGTTGAACCGTGTTGCACGAAATAGCTATGGCGCTCTTGGAGTCGCAGTACATCAGAATCTTGTTAAATACGTATTCGTAGTCCATCAACTGTGATCTCATCCATATGACTTGAGCGCAGCATGCTGACATGGCGACGTATTCTGATTCGGTTGAGGATAGTGATGTACAGTCTTGCTTCTTAGACTGCCAAGAGACAAGCTTGTCACCCAAAAATTGTACTCCCCCAGACGTACTTTTCCTTGTATCTAAGCATCCTGCATGGTCAGCGTCTGAAAAAGCAACAAGTTCAAACCCAGAATCCTTCGGATACCAGATCCCCAAATAAATGGTTCCCTTTATGTATCGAAGGATTCTCTTAACAGCAGACAAATGACGTTCAGTTGGTCTTGATTGATAACGGGAGCATAGATACGTGGCAAATACAACATCCGGCCGGCTAGCTGTGAGATACATGAGAGACCCAATCATACTACGGTATTTGGTAGGATCAATGGGTGTCCCATGTAGATCAGCATCTAGCTTTGGGGATGAGGAAGACATGGGGGTATTATAGGTGTCACAGCTGGTCATGCCATATTTTTTCAAAATCTCTTGAGCATATTTGGACTGACTTAAGAATATACCACGGGGTGATTGATGAACTTGCAGTCCTAAGAAGAACTTGAGTTCACCCATCATGGACATCTCAAAGTTTTGTTTCATTAGTTTTGCAAAAGCTTTTGAATATTTTTTATGAGTTGAACCAAAAATGATATCATTTACATAAATTTGAACAATGAGAATATCCTCCCCGTGTTTTTATATAAACAAAGTCGGGTCAACTGATCCTTTAGTAAAGTGATTGGCTAGTAAGAAGGCAGATAGTTTGTCGTACCATGCCCTCGGGGCTTGCTTAAGGCCATAGAGGGCTTTCTTGAGCCTGTAGACGTGGTTCGGATGCTCTGGATTGACGAAGCCCTCTGGTTGTGTAACGTAAACCTCTTCCCGGAGTTGTCCATTGAGAAATGCCGTCTTCACATCCATTTGATAAACCGTGATATTCTTGTGAGCAGCGTATGACAGGAACATTCGAACGGCCTCAAGACGCGCCATTAGTGCAAAAGATTCTTCAAAGTCGATTCCTTCCTCTTGAATGAATCCTTTAGCCACCAACCGGGACTTATTACGAATAATCGTACCATCGGCATCGAACTTATTTTTCCAGATCTACTTCAGCCCGACGACGTATACCCCATCTGGTCTTTCTACCAATTCCCAAACTTCCAACCTCTTGAATTGATCCAATTCCTCTTGCATAGACTCAATCCAATTGTTGTAGGTAAGGGCTTCCCTAATGTTTTTGGGTTCAGATTGACAGACGGTGGGTGCATAGATGCAAGTTTCACCGTCTGCATGGAGTCGTTGTCATGTCATGACTGGGTTTTCTGGTTGCCAATTACATTCACAAGAGGGTGATCCTTAGTCCATTTGTGAGTGGATGGGTAGTGTTGATAATTGTGGTGCAGATTTGACGGTTCCAAATTGTGTGTGGACGACTCTGCGATATCAGGAATGGTGGAAGCCGGAGCAAATGGATTAAAGAAAGCATTGTCGTCATAATCTGCTAGTGTGGGTACTTCAGAAGAATGTAGAGGGGGATCTTCAGCTGCAGATGCAGAAGTAGAAGCTGTTTGCACTATGGATGATGATGTTTCTGGTTGAGGTGCATCTTCAGCAACTGCTGTTGTGGTAGTTACTGGTGTATCAGGTGCTTGATTTTCGACGAGTGGTTGTGCAGCGGAGCTTGTGGATACATCAGAAGCACGACTAACAATAGTATCATCAAATAGCGGAGCAAACAAATCTTCTAGGTCTTTTCGGTTTAGAGAGAAGGATGCAGCTGAAGGATCAGGGAAGTTGAGACGGTTGGATTCGGGTCCTAAGCTGTTGTGCTCAGAAGCCATATCGGTGAGCTCATCGAAATTAGCATGTATAGACTCCTGAATCTCTCGTGTTCGACGGTTCCAGATTCTGAATCCTTTGGAATTTTCACAATATCCGACAAAAATCCCTATATCCGCTTTGGCTTTTAGCTTTCCAAGGTCATCACGATCATTCATTGGATAGCAAAGAGCTCCAAAGACATGAAAGTAATTGATATTCGGTTTTCTGCGGTGAACAATTTCATATGGTGTTTTTGTGTGCCTTTTGGTGATCATACATCTATTTAAGGTGTAGCAGGCGGTTGAAATGGCTTCAGCCCAGAGATAACCCGGTAATTGAGCATTGATCAGCATCGTTCTTGCGGCTTCCACTAACGTTCGGTTGCGTCTTTCGACCACTCCGTTCTGTTCTGGGCTGCGAGCAATGGATGTTTGATGTTCAATACCCACTTTCTCATAATACTCCCTAAGAGTTTGATTCTTAAATTATGTTCCATTGTCTGTTCGAATTTTACGGACGGTGTTGCGGAGCTGAACTTGAATCTTTGTGAGAAAGGTGATGATCATCGGAGGATCTTGATCTTTGCTATGAAGAAAATATACCCAAGTCCATCTCGAGAAGTCATCTACGATTACCAGAATATACCGCTTCCCATTTATAGTCTGAACACGCATCGGGCCATAAAGATCCATATGCAAAAGTTGAAGTACATGATCCGTACTGTGCTCAGCTTTTGAAGGAAAGTGAGCACGAGTACTCTTCCCTTGTTCACAAGCGGGACACAAATGATCTTTGGCGTATCTGAATCTTGGAAGACCATCGACCAACTTTTTACGAGCGAGCTCGGTCATAGTTTTGAAATTCAGGTGAGACATGCGTTTGTGCCATAGCCATGCTTTAGTTGAATGTGCCTTGGATAGTAAGCAGATCGGAGGTGAAGCAGTCATGTCGGAGAAGGAAATAGTATAAATACTGGTGCCACGTTTTCCTTTCATAAGGTCGTTGCCTTGTAGGTCTCTAACAAAACATGTTTTCTCCCGAAAAGCTACTTCTAAATCACCATCACAGAATTGCCCGACAGAAAATAGATTATGTCCAAGACCCTCAACATTGTAGACACGGCTGATTTCGATGTTCCTGTTGACATAATCACCATAACCCATGATAGCCGTGAAATGATCATTCCCGAACCTGACAGTGCCTATGAACTTCGCAACGAAGTTTACTAGAAGCTTTAAGTTGCCTGTCATGTGCCGGGAACACCCGCTATCAACAATCCATAGCATAATTTGAATCACCTGCATCACAAGAAGAGGACACAGATGGAGAGTTGGAAACGGTGGATCCCGTTGGGTTAGTAATACATGTTTTAAGCATCTTTGGTTCCCAAGTAAAACTAGATTTATGCTGTAACCAACGCTGCCATGTCTAACTAGATTGTGCTTTCTTCCTTGTGAATGTGCTTGGTGAATGGATTGTCCTAGGTGCAACTATGGTCTGGTCAATGGTGTTCTCAGAAACTACTTTTGGCGGTTTTCCTAAAATGGACTTAGCAGCGGTTATGGGCCTATAGGAAATGCCAGTAGTACATTTCTGTTTACGTGACAAAAGAGTTTTAGCAATACATTTCTGATGATTACTAGACAACATACTAGTATGACAAAACACACAGTAAGCATCAACCATAACATCATTAGAAACATTCAAAGATTCAGCATTCGTTACATCATATTCAGAATTACACTTTGACAAGTTGGATTCTAATCTAGACATAACATGCGTTTTATTCGACTTCCTATTGTGAACTTCTACTTCAGCATCTTTAGGTGATCCACTCTTAGGTTTCCAGACCCTAATCTTCTTGTTGGTCTTTTTGGTGGTCTTGGATCTTCTAACCTTAGGAGGGTTGCCTAATCCTGTGGAAGTTGAAGCTTGCACATTAGTGGTTATTGAAGATGCTGTCTTATGAGTCTCGTCTACTCTGTACATTCCTGGAGCAATCACATTATTTTGTACAACTTTCCCTTTGTCAAGTACTCTGAGTTTCTCTTTCAAATATGAATTTTTGAGTCCAATTCTCTGTTTAACCGAACAGTGTCATTTCTATTTTCACAAACTTCATCAATATCTTTTTCATACTCAAAAATTTGATGTTTTAAAACATCAATTTCTTTTTCAAGATTTTGAAGTTTTGAAACATGAACGTTTTGAGAAGATAAAGATTCTTTTTGGCTTTGTAGTGCTAACTCAAAGTTAATACTCTGAGTCTGACACCATTGCAACTTTTGGTTAAGTTTGAAAATTTCTTTTGCACATTTGGTTTCCACATCATCATTGATTTGTCTAAGTCTCTCATTTTCTTTATGCAAATTATCAATCTCAATCATCATTGTCTCAATTTCAACACAGTGATCATCAACAAGCAATTCATTGCATGACAAATAGATAGCATTCATAATCACAGATATCACATCAGAACTGAGAACATTCGTCAAGAGTCGATCTGAATCTTTTTCCAAAGCTTTCTTTTGACGTTTTTGTTTTAAAAAATTGTTATCTTTTGCTTTGAAAATGCTCATCATTGATGCAACTTCTGATTGAAGTTCCTGTTCCTACTGTGTTGCACAAAGTCACAGGTGTTTGATATATGGCAAAAATTGCTTTTGAAAAATTTCTCTCTTTTCTTTCTCATAGGGAGAGAGAAAAGTAGAGATTTTGACTTCAGAATTACGATCAATTGCGTCTTCCAAAAGTTTGATGTCATCCATAAATGTATTAAAATATTTAAGAATGCGAAATTGTTTTGGCATTTGTGCATTGACACCTTGATTTGGTAAAAGGCCATTGACTTGTGCTACAGTGGTTACTGGACCAACTTCAGACGAAGCATTTATTTCAGTTAAAGAACACGGTTGTTCAGATCTATCTTTTTGAGGTACAAAAGTTTCACTAATATGAGGTATTTTTGAGTAATCATATGGTTTGTTATAATATACACAACTCAACTTAGATCGACTCTCGTCCTCGTGTTCCAATTCCTCTTCAGTATTATCTACAACCACACGTATGAAAGTATCATCCAACAATAATTCTGCACTGTACAACTTTGGATTTTCCTTGAGTGCTTTGTTTAAAAAACGTGGTTGATCATTTCCAATTGCAAAGCCATATCCTTGGGGATTTGGTTTGACAGTTAATTTTTTAATAGTAGTTACAGATTCACCCGTGTTATAAACATCGTTTTGAAATTCTTTAAGTTTGCCTTCCAATGCCACAATTTCCTCAAGGTATGAATTAACACGTTTTCTAGAAACTTGTCTGTGTTCAGAAAAATTTTCTTGACAAGTTGACAATTCTGTTTTGGTTTTAGAAAGTTCAGAATGGAGAATGTCAACCTGTTTTTGAAAATCAAAATTTTCTTGTTCCTTTTGTGAAATTAATTCATTTTTGGAAACGAACAATTCACGAACTTGATGTTCTAAATTTTGTACCGTCACGTATGACTCTTGGAATGCAGACTCAATGCTTTTCCCACGTTTTTCTTTGTTTTCAAAATTTGAAAGTTGTTGCTTGTAGCACTCAAGATCCTTGGTTAACAATGCAACTTTGGCTTTTAAGTTTCTGTTAATGTCATTGCATTTATCGATCTGGGATTTCTGTGCATTTAATTGTGTTTGGGTGGTCAACAATAAGGTCATAAGCTCTGGATCTGTATCATGCATAAGATCATTTTGTTCAATGTGATCATGATTGTCAACATCAGCAGAATCATCAAATGAAATAACGGGGTTAATTTGATCATCATCAAATGTAACAACGGTGTTTATTTGATCATTGTCTTGAGATGATAATGATGAGTCATTTTGACCAATATTTTCTTGTGCAGATGAAGATGCAGATGGTGATGCAATTTCATGAATAAGACAGTCAGATTCAGATACTTGAGATAAGCCGTCGGTATCATAGACCGGGCCTGTCTCACTCATATTCATTTCTTGCATGTTTGCCATCAACATTACGGCTGCATTTTCCTCAAGGTCTTCCATTTCATCATCTGAGAATGCATGTGCCATAAAGTTGTGTTCTTTCTCGGTCAAAGTACCACCAGATTTTTCATCTTTCAATGCCAGAAGAAGAGCCTTCTTATGATAAGCACTGCCCATTGTCCTTGGCTTTGGGCATGCATTTGCCATATGACCATTCCTACCACAATTGTAGCATGTAATTGAAGTGTTTGCAATCCCTTTCTTCTCTGTTCCAACAATCTGAGCCCTCCTCTGTGAATTACCCATGTTATTTCTACCACTTCCTCCTGAACCGAACCTTTGACCACTAGAATTCCCCATATAACGTCCTGAACCAAATCTTCCTGAAGCCCTGTTCTGAAATTCAACCCTTCCATCATTAACCACTGCTTGATTCCTTGTGTTTGATGAATACCTTAATCGATTGTTAGACCTGTTTGAGAATTTGCTAGAGGCGCGGGCGATCAACACAAATCCCTCGTTCAAAGAGTTAAAGACATCATCTTTATCTTTGTCAACGTTGGAGTACATACTATAATCAGTGTTGTTGTATGAGACGAGTTGATTATCAGAGTATTGTGAAGGTGCTTCATATGGGACAAGTTGGTTTGAAGGTTGTGAAGGATAACCCGAAGAGGTGGTGGTGGTTGAACAAAATCCTGATTTGGTGGTGCAAAGTGAGATTGAGCCATTAAAGCAAGTGGGTTTGAAGTAGGTACTGATGAGAATCCACCACGAGCTGCTCGATCCTTGTCAACTTCGGATTGGTGATGTTTGAGGTAATCATACAACAACCCATAAGATGTGTTGTGTAGATTCTTGGCCTGGCGAACGAAAGTCATGTACTTTTGCCAATCCGGTCCGAGACACCCTAGAAACTTAGAGTTCACTGCAATCTTTTGTAAAATGATGTTGTGACGATCCAGATCGTTGATAATGTTGGTAAACCGATGGTAGTATGATTCTAAAGATTCTCCAGCTTCAATGGTGAAATGTGTGTATTCCATATAAAGCTTAGATTCCAAGTTGATGGAGCGTGATGTGTCGTTGCGGTTTAGCAGTATTAATGCCTACTCAAGTTTTAAATTTATATTTAGCCGACTTATCAATAACACACACACTTAACGAGCAGTGTACCCGGTCAGTATGAATATAATGGTAAGTAGAGTGTCGATCACAAAGAGTGGAACGTATTATCTAGTCATTCTAATCAGTATTTTAATATTCTAAGCAATGTTGCAAAAATCGGTCAACTCGGCCGATTAATCGCCGATTACAAGGTAATCGGCCCTATACCTTGTAGAATTTCAAAAATCGGCCAAAAAATCGGTCAGGCAAAAAAATCGGCCGAATCGGCCAAAAAATCGGCCAAATCGGCCGAATCGGTCAGCTTTGAAAAAATAAAAATTTAGGCATTCTACTTAATTTGGGGATCGTTTATTTCACTTATAACGCACAATGAGCCTCATAATCAGAATTGGAGCCTTTTATTGAGGTTTGGAAACATAGTATGCTTGGAATCAGTTACGATCTTTAGTTTGGTCTCCAGAAATACCCAAAACATGAAAAAAATGCCAATCCGATTAATCACCGATTAATCCCGCCTCGGCCGATTACTCGCTGCAGGGTGGTCGACCGCCCGGCTACCGATTCACGATTTTTGCAACACTGATTCTAAGTTAACTATACAACCTAATGTAACACAAGGGGGTTCAGCCTGAGAGACTGGCACATTTTGGTTGCAATTAAATAATAAACTAAACTAATGAGCACGAATCAGCGATAGGCATGCACGTACACAGATAAATACTCGAGACAATAAGAAGACCTGTCCTGATGATTAAGTAGATTGTCACTTGTTTTATTGATAGTTTTATATGAAGTGTATGTAATTAACCCTTTCTCGTTGGCCCTAATCTTATCGGCGAGTAAACCCTTAATGATTACTTATGTCTAAAAGTTATTCCTAAGTGATCAATTTAGAAACAACCGTGGGAGCCACATTCTCTTCCGTAGTCAGATGCGCAAGCCACTAATAAACACAGAGGTTATCAATGCACTAATAAGTAGTAACCAAAGACATCAACATATAAACTTTAATTGATGGGAAAGCAGTTTTAAGGGAGTGCAATCTTTCTCGTCACATTACACAAGCCACCAATCCTGATGAATTAAAGTTTACTAACACAATAAAACAAAACTACTTAATGAATTAAATACATGCAGGACCTTCTTACAGCTCTTGTATCTTCGTTCGAGTGTGTCTTGTGCTGCCTAATCGTCTGAATTCGGCCTTAGGTTTCTGTTTCATACTTCATATATATTATGCTATGCCTCCGAAATTCGTCTGGTCTTGGGGTATTTATAGTTTCTGTCTGAGGGTAAGATGCGGCGCATCTAATAAGTAGATGTGGCGCATTGACTTAAGTTCGCGTGGGGTCCAAGATTAATATATTTAGGAATATTCGTACACCGCCAGAAGATGCGGCGTAACTCCATTCTCAGATGCGGCGCATGTCCTTGCTGTCTTGGATCGTATCTTGTGAAATCTTGATAGTGATGCGCCGAATGTAATAAGAAAGATGCGGCGTATCTGGAGCAGAATGTCTTGATCTTGTACATTTTAGTAGACTCTTATCTTCTTGCTTGTTTTGCTCCATAATTAGTCCAAAATCGCCAAGTTTCACCAAATGCTTGTTTTTACCTGAGAATTACAAAAGTAAACGATTAAGTATTAATTCTCACAGATAATATAATAAAACAAGTCAAATAAATAGGATAAATGACGGTAATAAAATGTACTTATTTGAGTTCATCAAATATCCCCCCACTTGAACTTTACTTGTCCCCAAGTAAACCTTAGAATTAATCTTATGAAAATGTATCCTAAAAGATATTAAGATTTATTTTTATATTTAAGCATGTATTCATTTTTGTCATAATCACACAACCAAACACTTAACGAATTAGAAGTAAAATAAAATAATTTGATAAAAGCAAATCTAATCGTTTAACTGTCCAGTCGTGACGAATATTCTATCATAAGCTTGGCAAATATACACATCTCCCCCACTAAAGCCAAGGAATAACAAGTCTAAAGCGGTAAAAAGGGTTTTGAGGTTTAAGGGTTAATCATTCTCCTTAATCTCTATCGATCTCAAATTCCAGAAAAGGCGACAAAATCACAAATACATGATCGAATCCACGAACACGATACTTGCAATTGCTCAAATCCTTAACTCGAATAGGCTAAAGATAGGACCAAGTAATCTTCACCAATAATATTATATCAAAAAGGGCGACAAAATCATAAATACATAGCCGAATCCACGACTACGATACTTAAGATTGCTCAAATCCCTAATCTCAATAAATCAAAGGTTTGGATAATGAATTATATAGGGTATGGATAATATTTGGGATATAAATTGGTGTAAAATGAAAAATAAACAAAACAGATAAATTAAAATCCTAAGTGTGGTTAATCACTATCCCAACCATCCCATGAATAAGACTCATATCATAGAATAACTCACGCTTTAACACTTGAAACACACGCTTTAGGTAGACACGAATTATACTCAACAATATCTTAATCAAAGAATAAACCTTAGTTGGTGTTCCCATAACTGCCAACTCCCATTCAATCCATAGATATAATATAACACAACCAGTGGTGATATCGACCACTTAACACAAAACTTTACATAAGTTGGTCAAAACGAACTTCCAACTTTTCCTTTTTCTTTTCTATTTTTTTCGATTTTTTTTTTTTTTTTTTTTTTTTTTTTTAACTTGATTTGAAACATAAACATAGATGTGTAAAATTTCACCACATCACTATAACTTTCTTTCCGGATAATTTTTACATACTTTTCATGACTTCAGAAATAACGGTAATAGTGAAAGTAGTAAACACACGAAAAATAAACTCAAAGATATACAATATTTACTTTCACTCCAATTGCATTGTGCAATTTCCCGACCTAACCAAAGATAATGAATTACGCACGCGAACACAGGTAATGTAAGGAAACACACTTTGCCTAAAGCATTTAACCAACCACGGATTTTAATCAACAGGGTAGGCTAAGGTGTAAGGGTGTAACGAAACATTATAACAAAGGTGTAAGAAACGAAAGGAATGGCTCTGAGTGTTTTTCTAGGGGTATCTTACTCTAAAAGTGAGAGTAACAAAAGGGTTTATACGGGGGTTAACTAACCAGTGTAGTTAGTTAATAACACAAAACATATAAAGGCTATTTGGGTGTAATCCTAGAAATTTACCAATTTAGACAAGTCATTCCAATTATATAAAATAATACTTATTATGGTGGTCTCGAATAGTATACAAGCCAAGTTCTAAAGTTTACAAGTCACCGGCACACTCATAGATTTGTGAATTTAAAAAAAAAAAAATAATCATAATTTTTGAAAATAACGTCATGTGTGCAGCTATGCAACTTAGACTTTAAACAAAAACATGCTAAAATTTTTTAATTTGGATATATTAAGCACATTTTAAGCATAATTTTTGAAAAGTTTAGGACAAGTAAGTGTTCTAATTCTCCAATCCCCCCACTTAAGTTAAACAACGTCCTCGTTGTTTGTATAAAAGGTTAAAAACTGGAAAATAAAAGAATTAGAACAGAAAAACTCCCCTGAGATTTGCTCGGTATGATCCTCCATTTTTAGTATAAGAGCAAAAATCAACTTCCTTGTGGATGAGAACGTTTAAGCTTCATATTTGATGTATCCACAGGAAATGCAGGAATCTATAATACCACCAAGACTTTAAACACACCTAAGTTAAGAAGGTTCAAACTTGCATAATACATTAGTAGTTAGTAAAAATAAAACATAAAAATTAAAATGAAAATCATCAGGTCAGTCGATGCGCCGTATCTTATGGAAGAAGATACGCCGTATCGAGCCTGGAATAATTACGAAATAAAAATAAAATAAAGGATAGGATGCGGCGCATCTGTTGTACCAGATGCGGCGCATGTTTTCACCAGACAGACTGTTAACAGTCTGTTGTAAAATTGCTCGTTCCACGGTTTTCTCTCATGTCTTCCCGTATTCTCATGCTGAACTTAATGCCAGTCTTTGTCAAGCATAATAAGAAATATAAACTGAAACATCAAATGCATATATGATAATAACGATTAGTACAATCCAAAAAGAATAATAGTATGCGTGGAACAATGTCAATAAACACGTAAAATCAAGAGATCAAGGGTCAGTGTGGTCGTGTGGGTGGGTCCCTGAAGTGCTGGCATCATCCGTCCTAGCCCGGACTCTGCGAGTGTATGCAAGTGTCACTCCTGCAACATGAGTACCATCTGGACGAGTGTGGGTAATACCCTGCTGCTCAAAAAGTCGGCTCACACTCGTAACCAGCCACTCCGAGTCCCTCCTCATACCATCTACAACGCCTCTCAAGGCTCTCAGCTCTCCCTCAACTGCCTCAACTCTCTGACTCACCGTGCGTACAGGTGCTGGTGCCTGTGGCTCCTCCTGATGGGCTGGAGCAGCAGCCGGAGCTCCCTGGGGACCTCCCTGCTCCGCCTCTGGCCCTGCAGCTCTAGCGGGCCCCAATGCTACCCAAACGTAATCCCCCATAGCCAACTGACAGATCCCAAGTCTAACCAAATAATTCCTGTCAATAACCGGGAGATGGGTCACCACAACCTCCAGCCCTGCTGGAATCTCCTCTCCAATCACTCCAAAATGGCGGGCCAGCCTAGATACAAAATGCCTGCCAGTCATATGACTCCTCCTATCTCTCCCTGCAGCTGCCCGGTGGAGGTAATGTGCCAGAAAGTGGGGGATGTTCACCGACAACCCCTCGTCCATGCTCCTCAAAAGGAAAAGGTCAAGAGTGGTCACCTTCTCAGGTGACTGACCTCTCCCAGCAATGGTCAAAGCTATCATGCGGTGGCACAACCTCCTCATGGGCTCCCTGATCAGTGTGTAAGAAGGGGTGGAAGTAGTGATATCACCCCCTGAAGAGATCCTATCCCAGTAATCTCCGAGCAATGCCCTATCAGGAACTGCCCTCAAGCTGTCAGCCCAGTACCTGGCAAATCCATCAGAATCAAGCTCCTCAGCAGTGTGTAACCCCATAGCCAGAATAAACTCCCTCATCGACATCTGCCTGTGCACTCCCCCCAACCTAAAAACCAAAGTGTCGGCAGTATCCAACTCTGTATCAGTCTCCCTGTAATGGACAGTACTGAAGAACTCCAACATAAGCTCCCTGATAAGAGGCTCATCGACCCCAAACAACCTCTCCCAAGCAAAAGATCTAAACACCACCTCATCATCATCATCACTAACCACCATCTCCAACCTATGATGCAAACTATCAGCAGCATGCCCCGCTCCAATCAATCCAACATCAGCAATATCCAAAACCTGGACCCTAAATATTCTCTTAAAGTAAATCGAGTCTAGTCTCCGCAAGTAATCATCCAAAGTACCCGGAGTCAGTCCCATACCCTCGAAACGTAGCCACTGATGTCTGTGTGCAGCCTCTGGTAATGCCATCTGAAATAAATTTTCAAAGTTAGTAAACAGTCTGCAAATTAGGTAGATACGGCGCATCTGTTTTAATCAGTGCGGCGTATCTACACAAAATATAAGGGATGCGGGGCAAGAAATGAGATACGGCGTATGGAGATGCGTCGTATCTAGATTAAGTAATACGACGTATCTATAATTTTATTAATTTGGAAATAGGTCGTTACGCCGCATCAATTAACCTAGATGCGCCGCATCTAAAAGCATATCAGTATAAAATAAAGGGGGTCAGGCATGCTTTCCAAGAATCCGTATCCGTGACGTAAACTCCCACTTAATATCACAGTTTCATTTACCCATTATAACAGTTCTAAAAGCTCATTACACCACCACTAATCCATTTTCCTCAAAATTCAAAATCGAATTCAAAACCCAAATTTTCATTCAAATCAAACTAGGCCAGAAATCTAATGATTTATGCAAATTAAATACGGGGAAAATTATCTAATGCAAGTCCTAATCATATCTCTATATCATTTAAGCCCTAATCGAATTAATCACATAAACCCTAATTTTTATATTAAACAAGATTAAATCGAAATAGAATAATTACCTTAATTATATGATTAGGAGTAGGTTAAGAGATCGGATTAGAGGGTTGATTTGAGAAAAATGCTCGGATTTAGGGTTTAATTTTACTGCGTGTATGTTCTTAACTGTGTGAGGATTTGGGGTAAAAAATTGAGATCCGGCGCATTCCCGTCGTATTTATAGGGCAAAACGATGCGCCGTATTGAAAAATTGGAATGCGCCGTATCTATTTAATCTCATTGACTAGTTAATGAGTCCTAGTTGGTCAGAGATACGGCGCTTGGGATATTTAGATCCGCCGTATCGCTATCTTAGTGAACGAAATTTAAATAACGAACGTACCTCGGCCTCCGCAACACAATTCCTTATACATCATATTGGGGTTAAACGGCATACCATATGATATAAATGAATTCAAAATAATAGCAATAGGCATAAACGTTTTATCAATAATTGTAATCTTATTGTTTAGTGGATAAGGATTTATTCCGAGGTTAGGAATAAATATTGTTTTTAAGCATACAAAATTAAGATTACAATTAGAATCAGATGTATTATATGGATAATAAAATTGAGATTATATTGTAGAGAACTTTCCTTTGGGCTGGTTGAATTATCGAAGAGTTTACCTGGAATTTTATTTCAAGAATTTAAGACGTTCAATGTTACCAGTACTGAGTTTTCCCCCCCTCTAGTTGTCTTAGGTTCGATCACTCCAGCTAGCGTCTCTTGGTTTGGTACAGGATGTAATCTTCCATAGTGATGCTTAAGCCATCACTTATCCTGAAAGTAAACAACTTGCGCACGAGAGTAGTGGAACGATCAAAGTGAATATCAAAAATCAACTATACTTATCAAATTGAATTCGTCGTATTAACAAAAGTTAATGCGCCGTATTTTTGTTACGTTTCAAAATACAAGATTTTTGATTCAGAAGATACGCCGTATCGACAGAGATCGATGCGTCGTATCTGTTTAATAATTCGAAAACTGTTTTTAATTAAAATAATAGATACGCCGTATCTGCTAAAGCAGATGCGTCGTATGGCGTTAACATTTAGAAAAAAAAATTCTTATTAAAAATAGATACGCCGTATCTTGGGGAAAGATGCGTCGTATCGAATTAATTAAACGCGTTGTATTTTATAAAAATTAAACGCAATACGCCGTATCTATGAAAATAGATGCGCCGTATCGTTTGAATAAGCTCAGTACAACGATAGCAGTATGCAGAAAATACGAAAAATAAAAACAAATAAAAAAAACAAACGAAAATAAACAAAAATTAAACACACAAAAACAGAAAATATGCAAAATAATACAATGAATGCAATTTAACTAATATACAACAGAGTTAGCGGTTAGATTAAAAATTAAAAAGAAAAACCTAATTAAAATACTAATCAAATTAACAGATAATAACAATTCACTCCCCGGCAACGGCGCCAAAAACTTGATGGAGCGTGATGTGTCGTTGCGGTTTAGCAGTATTAATGCCTACTCAAGTTTTAAATTTATATTTAGCCGACTTATCAATAACACACACACTTAACGAGCAGTGTACCCGGTCAGTATGAATATAATGGTAAGTAGAGTGTCGATCACTAAGAGTGGAACGTATTATCTAGTCATTCTAATCAGTATTTTAATATTCTAAGTTAACTATACAACCTAATCTAACGCAAGGGGGTTCAGCCTGAGAGACTGGCACGTTTTGGTTGCAATTAAATAATAAACTAAACTAATGAGCACGAATCAGCGATAGGCATGCACGTACACAGATAAATACTCGAGACAATAAGAAGACCTGTCCTGATGATTAAGTAGATTGTCACTTGTTTTATTGATAGTTTTATATGAAGTGTATGTAATTAACCCTTTCTCGTTGGCCCTAATCTTATCGGCGAGTAAACCTTTAATGATTACTTATGTCTAAAAGTTATTCCTAAGTGATCAATTTAGAAACAACCGTGGGAGCCACATTCTCTTCCGTAGTCAAATGCGCAGGCCACTAATAAACACAGAGGTTATCAATGCACTAATAAGTAGTAACCAAAGACATCAACATATAAACTTTAATTGATGGGAAAGCAGTTTTAAGGGAGTGCAATCTTTCTCGTCACATTACACAAGCCACCAATCCTGATGAATTAAAGTTTACTAACACAATAAAACAAAACTACTTAATGAATTAAATACATGCAGGACCTTCTTACAGCTCTTGTATCTTCGTTCGGGTGTGTCTTGTGCTGCCTAATCGTCTGAATTCGGCCTTAGGTTTCTGTTTCGTACTTCGTATATATTATGCTATCCTCCGAAATTCGTCTGGTCTTGGGGTATTTATAGTTTCTGTCTGAGGGTAAGATGCGGCGCATCTAATAAGTAGATGCGGCGCATTGACTTAACTTCGCGTGGGGTCCAAGATTAATATATTTAGGAATATTCGTACACCGCCAGAAGATGCGGCGTAACTCCATTCTCAGATGCGGCGCATGTCCTTGCTGTCTTGGATCGTATCTTGTGAAATCTTGATAGTGATGCGCCGTATGTAATAAGAAAGATGCGGCGTATCTGGAGCAGAATGTCTTGATCTTGTACATTTCAGTAGACTCTTATCTTCTTGCTTGTTTTGCTCCATAATTAGTCCAAAATCGCCAAGTTTACCGAATGCTTGTTTTTACCTGAGAATTACAAAAGTAAACGATTAAGTATCAATTCTCACAGATAATATAATAAAACAAGTCAAATAAATAGGATAAATGACGGTAATAAAATGTACTTATTTGAGTTCATCACAAGTCTTCCTGATTTAACTCAGTACCTTCCATGAGAAGGTGCACATGCTCCCACATATCCTTTGCTGCCTTTTGTGCATCGATGCTCCTGAGGATAGGATTTGGATTCCCTTGGAGGATGTAAGACATGGCTAACTCATTAGCTTCTTGTTGAAGAACTTGTTCTGAGGTGAGTTGAGCTAGAGGAATAGGGGTTGTTGTGGCTTCCCTTAGAGGAACATGATTTGGATCTGCAGGAATGGTTGTAGTAGGAGTTCGATACGGTCCATCAATGATAAAATTCTTCAGACACTTCCCATGAGGTTTCTTTAACTCTATAAATCGGAGAAAACAATTAGACCACTGCACATAATTCCCTGGTGTTAACATTGGTGGTGTGTCCAAAGATCCTGCTTCATGTCTCGACTGTTGACTACTTATAGCTTCACACATTTTGTTAAACCAGTGTGGTTCTCTTGAAGGAGGTTGGTAATTTTGCATTGGTTGTTGAGGGACTTGTTGCTGTGAAAGAAATTGATCTTGCTGCATTAACATGTGTTGTTGTTGATACTGTGGTTGATATTGTGGTTGAGGATACTGTTGTGGATATGGTTGTTGTTGACGATACTGTTGTTGTTGTTGTTGATTGTAGAAGTAGTTATGATATGGTGGTTGAGACATTCTTGTGTTTTGTGTGGATCTTGTAGATAATAAAGATGTGTGTTGTGAGATGTTTGGTTTTGGTTTAGTGATGTTCTTGTTGAATTTTGATAGATTACTGTTCACAACAATTGCGATAACACTGTTCACACTTTGCCAAATTCGATAAGGGTCTGAATTGCGATAAGAGTCTTAATTGCGATAGCCTGAGAATTGCGATAAGTCCAAGAATTGAGATAAGTCCAAGAATTAAGATAGCTTCAGCAATTGCAATAGAAATTGATAATTGCGATAAGCTTTCTAAATTGCGATAGAACAGACAATTGCGATAAATTATCTAAATTGCGATAGAAAAGGCAATTTCGATAAGTTAGCAGAATTGCGATAGATCTTGCAATTTCGATAGGTTATCTAAATTAAAATTCTGATCACTTTCTCAAAATCTTATACAAGATATGAGATTTGCCTCCAAGTCGAAGTATTTTCACAAACTTATACAAGCAAGGAAAACACTGAACTCCAATTGCGATAAACCCTTAGGCAACTGAAATTGCGATAAACCCTTGGTGACAATTCCGATAACTCCTTATACAAGGAATTTGTGGTAAACCCTCAAGTACAATTGCGATATACCCTCTTTTCACAATTTGCGATAGACCCTCTTTTCACCAGATTGCGATAAACCCTCTTTTCATAAGATTGCGATAAAACGTTAACTATTACAAATCACTTTTACGCTTAAAAAACGAAGTTTTAACCGAATGTTTTGGTTCAAAAACGTTTAATAACCCGTAAATATTCAGAAAGTTACAACGTTTAACATCTAATCCTAGATTTGGTAAATTTCAACGAAGATTAACGAATGAAAAACTGGTGATAATCGAATAAAACTCGAACAATAAATCTACTAGAACTCAACTTTCGACAATAAATCTAATCTCTACTCACTATAATAACTTTTTCACTTGTACAAGTGCGAAAGTTAGTAAAAGAAATGAGATATTTGAGTCGTTTTTTACCACAAAACCAAACGTAAATCTACGAAACTAAATGTAAATCTACCAAACCAAACGAAAAAACCAGTAAATTACGATGGATACTACTCAAAAACACACAACTATTTATCTTATGGCAATTGATAACACTTGATGGTCCCTATTAAAGCTTCAACACAAGGTCTACTCACTACTAATACCACGTTAACTACTATAACTAAACTACGTATGAAACTAATAAAGTAACAACGAGAGATTAGAGATGAAGAGAATAAGAGACGGATGATTTCATTACACTCAATAGACTAACAAAGCTTCTACATAGTAGTGAATAAAACCAACAAATAAAATGATGCATGAGCCCTTCTATTTATAGAGTGAGATTAGGGCGTCACATGCATAATAGTTTCTAGAAGCAATAAACATGGCCACATGGCCCATGAGCTCCTAATGAGCCGTGGGCTTTACAACATACTTAGAGCCCAATTAGAGCAACATAATAAACACTATGACCAAGACTTGTAAATATATGAAACGTGTTCCTAACACTTAGCATAAGTCAAATATCTGATAACAAGTGTAAAGTAATATTTTTCGAGGATGGTAATGAAATAACTGAGGATGGAAAGACTATAGGTAGAGGAACAAGGAAAAGCGGCTTGTATGTGATGAAACTAGGAAATAAGCCAAGGGATAAAATTTGCCTAGCGACAATAGATGAAAAATCCACACTATGGCATAGGAGATTAGGAAATTTAAATATGCATTTAATCCGATCATTGGCGTCAAACGATTTAGATAGAAATCAACCTACGTGATGCGAGATTTGCAAGACCTCGAAAAGAAGTTTTACAATCCTCTAAGTAGTGTACCTGATCACTGTAGTGTAGTATAGGTAAGACTCGGAGGAAAGTTCATTCTCTAGGGGAATAGTGTCGCTAGGTCAAGAAGTATGACGAGATAGGTCTAGTGGTGAGGGATGATTCTTTTTGTCTTTTTATATTTTTATGAAAGCAATTAAAATCTCGGGTTTTGAAAATTTGGGCGGAATTAGTTGCTAGTCAACTAACTCAAAACTAATTATAACTTGAAATTAAAGTAATTATAAAGAAAAGTAAATTGGTGACTTCTTATGGTAGGGAAAAGCGTGTTCACTTAAATTTAATTACTCCCTAGTTATCTCCTATTGATTTGTCGAATTGTCACGTCCTTGTTTTAGTTGAAGCATTGTATTCCATAATATTAGTCGTGGGGAGGTTCCGAAGTCCCCAACTCTATGAATCTTAGTCTCCCCTAAAAACCTTAAAGTCTATTAAGTTTTATAGGATCTACAAGCCGCAATTCATGCAAAAAATACAACGAGAAAAACCAATAGTGCACTCTACGGTTACGTTTCTAAGACGTTCAAGCTAGTTACATATAAGAGGTCAGCCAGTTTTCTTTGCCTAATGCGAAGCAATCAACTAAACAAGAGGTGAAAAATCATTTATCAACAACTAGGTTTCACTAGATCTAAGTGAACACAAATAAATCTAAGCTAGCATGTTAAAGAGAAGAGAAGATAAACAAGTAATCAAACAACACATAGACATATTGAATGATTAAACGAATAACTTATCTTCAATAAAACATGTGTTTTGGGGGCTGAAGAACCCTCACAAAAGCTGCCAAATTTGTCCACAAAACCCTACTCCAAGATGTTACACGAATTAATGAAAACATGCGAAAGTATATATAGTTTCACAACGGTGACGACGTCACTTGCGAAGTGTGACGCCCTCAGCTCGCCTACAATTAGAGTTTCGTCTTCTCCAAGTTGTCTTGTGACGGCGTCGCTTAGGAACCCTGACACCGTCAAGTGCTATCTAACGCCGTCCCATAGTAAATCTTATGGGCCGTCTTTTGTTAACTTTGCATGGATTTTTAGTCTTCAAATACACCTGATGCCGTCAGGTTATAAAGTCATCAAATTTGACCAAGGTATCTCTTGTTAATTCTGAGCCAAGAATCCTCCATTATTTGCACGTAATGGCGTCACGTTGTAATGTGTGACGCCGTCAGACTCTCATATCTGACAGAATTCGGGACTTCGTCCTTTTCTTCATTTTTTTGTCGTTTCGAGCCCAAAACATGCCATTTTACAGATTTCTCATTGTATGTCCCTTTACACGCTTAGAGTTAACTAGAAAGTTAATCTATTTGTGTTTATGACTAATACAATGTTATGATTAATTCTAACAGTTATAAAACGTGAATATAAAAAAAACTCAAGGTAATTTTCAACGTTTAAATTCTTATTAGAAATGAATCAAAGAATCTATACCCAAGTGTTTTGCGGAACAAACACTTAGGATTGAATAGACAAGGTATGGTGGTGTCTCCTATCTAAACTCAAGTTTTGCTTGAGTGGTAATAATGCGACCTCACTGAGCTATCTCAGGGATGCGTTACTCTTTGTAGGAGAGAAGTTGTTTTGCAAAAGTCTAAGCTTTAAATGTACAAAACACACTCAACTTCTCTGCTTCTCAATCTATTTATACACAAGTAAAATGAGTAAAAGTAATTAAAATATTACAAGTTGTTGAGCAAGCGTGTCTGACAATTACAACAGTAATTGTCATTTTCAAGAACCAATAGAAATGGCCTATTAAGTCTTTAGAAGTGGTTGGTCTGACACTCCAAGACTTTAAGCCGTCTTAGGAAGGATTTCTTCCTGAAAAGAAAAGATTTGATCTTATCTTAAATCCTTCCTAGATATTTCTGCCTTTCTTCTCAGGCACTTAGATCTTCAGGACACGCTTCTCAGTTATCACTCTTAATTACTTCATTGTTGTTGAGGAGACTGGGGTTCAGTAAGTTCTTGTCAAACACTTACTAAACCATCATCTTCTTCTTTGGCTTAAGTGCTATATCAGGGAGTACCGCCTTCCTGAGTAGTGAATCCTTCTACTTGAATTCGCCTTAAGCATCCTGAAGATGACTCACTGAGAGGCTGTTCTCTCAGTGACTTGAATTGTTCTCGTTTTAAGTTAACACTTAGTTAATTTGTGTCCAAATCATGTTTTAAGTATTCTTGGGTTTTTCTTGACCCAACAATCTCCCCCTATTTGGATATAAATTATTCCTAAGTGTTTTGATCAGTTATGAGTGAGCTAACGACTTCTACTCATACTGAATGTACTAGAATGTAAATAAGGACACTGAAATAATAAATCATCATCTTATTAATATCATTACAAGTCCTAACAAACTAAGTACAAAAAAGGTGGTGGTGGTGGTAGTCAGGCAGATTCATCAGTTCAACTTAATACCAAGGGCTTCAAGCTTGGGCTTCTTTGACTGCAGCTCTTGTTGGTCAGGATGCTCATGGATTTTACTTTTTAGATCTTGACAAAACTTCACATTTTCAGGACTATTGAGTGGAGAGGCCATCATTAGAAAACCAAGCATAGCTTTGATCCCTGACAAATCGATATCACTCTACCTCTGGAAGGCTTTGTCTCCGAACTCATCAATGAAGAACAAACCTCTTTCAGGTTGTTCAATGACCATATTGTTCCTGAAAGGAACACCTTCAGGGAGAGCCCTATTGCAGTCAAGACCAGGAACCTTGATCTCAGGTTTAGCTTCAATCTTCTTTCTTTTTCTTGAAGAAGACTGAGAGGGAGCTGGTTGTGCTGAATCAAGAAGAAGAGATGGAGTGCCAAGTTCCTGAGGTGCAGCTGTCAATCTTTCGTACCTCAAACTTAAGGACTTCATCAGACTAGGGACCACAACATTTGATTTCTTTGCTATTAATGGATCCAACTCATCCAATTCTGTGATCCCAAAGTCAGCGAATCTGAAGGTGGTATGAACATCAAAGTTTCGCATGTCAGCACCTCTGTAGACAGTTACAGTGGCTGGATTGGTGTTTCGATGAATATGAACATCAGTGATTGGTTCTGGCTTCAACCTGTTAGTCATATACCACTGATATTTCTTAATCCTGTTCTGTCTGATCTCTTCAGCCCTTTTATTCCTTTCCTCCCTTTTCTTCCTGAGAGTGATCATCTCCTCAGTCTGAGCTTTTACAAAAGTCATACCACCCTCTCTTCCTGAAAGATCCTTAGCCTCAAGACCAATCTTCTCAGCCTCTTCATGAACAACCTTGATAATAGCAGGCTTGCTCACCTTTTCTTCCTCCTTTAACTTCTTCTTTGCTTCCTCTTCCTCCAGGTAAGCACTGAGTTCATCAGCTGAGAAGTGGTGAAGAACTCCATCAATATCATAAGGGATCCTGGCTGGTGATTCAGGATCCTTTGCTACCAAGATTGGTGCTGGTTGAGGCTCAGGATCAGTGAGGATGCCTTTGCTTTTATCCTGATGGGTGGAAGAAGCTTCAAGAATCTCCCTTTCAGTATGAGAAGGAGGAGAAGGAGGTTGCTGGCTTGTAGAAGCTTCAGGGACTCCAATGTCTTTCTCCCCCTCAACTGTTGCTTGAGCCATGGTGATAGCAAGAGTTGGAGCCACTGGAGCAGCAGGACCCTTGAAGGCCTGATAGATCTCAGTCATCATTGATTTGATGTCCGAGGTGTCTTTCTGAAGAGCTGAGATCTTATCCCCCAGAGATGCCTGAGAAGCTTCGATGCCTGACATCCTTGACCCAAGAGACCATGCCAAAGATGTTGAAGATTGTGCCCAAGTACCCAGATGTTTTTCCTGAAGACCCAAGGAAGTCCTGATTGAGTCCAATGAAGAGCTAAGACCCTGAATATTAGAATCCTTCAGTAAGCTGAGAAGATCACTGAATTCAGCTGATTGCTTCTGGTAAGTCTCAGCAGCCTGAAGGACCTTCTTGTTGAGTTCCGGGTCATCCTTGACAACTGTTTGAATAGTTCCAAGGCTTTTGGTGATGCCATCAAGAGTAAGATTGAACTTCCAGAAATGAAGATCAATAGCTGTCAGGGAGTTACTGGTGTCAGAATGTATCTCGATTACATCATCATGATAACTTTCAACATCTGCCTTCAGGTTGGCATAGTGAATAGCAGCTTCAGTGTGATGATCAAATATTTCTTCAGTGAGACTAGTGAAAAGAGCTCTATTGGTCTTGAGTAGGAACTTGACCAATTTTCTTTTAGTGAGGGGAAGAGAGTCATCATACTTTTTGAAGATGTCCCCAGTATCAGAAGAATCAGAAGATTGAGAACCTGACTCTTCACTTTGGTGTGGAGATGACTGATGTGATTGTTCAGGTTGTTCAGATTGTACATCAGTTTCCATATCCTCACCTGCCTCAAAAATTTCCTCTTCACTCTCTTCCTTGAGCTCTTCATCAGACTCAATAAGAGCCTGAAAGTTTCCCATGGACTCAATACCCAAAAATTCAACCGGCTCCTCTTTATAAAAAGACTCGCCTTTGGTTTGGCCAGGTCCTGACCACGTTGTCATAATAACTGAGTGGGTTTGCTCAGCCTGACTAGCCATAATAACTGGGGTAATACCAGCTTGGCTTTTGGGGGCAGTTCCTGAGAGAGTCAGACCGCCTGAGGGGTTTATGGGTTCCATATCAGCGGGTTGTTTCTTTCCCTCTGAGTATTTGTCCCCCTAAGCACCTTCAACCACTGATGGGTGTTTTCCAGTGGTATCACTAGGTACTGATTGTGAAAGTTGGTGGACCCCCTTCCCATCAGGATTGTGCTGTCCTTTTGGGGATTTAGGGTCCTTTTCTCCCTGAGATCCTGAGGGTGATTGCTCAGGAACGTTAACGGGATGTGAATGTTTGTGGGTCCCCTTCTCAGTAAGGTAGTGCTGCCTTACCGAGGATTTAGAACCCTTTCCTCCCTTGGGAACTGATTGTTTTTTGACGGTTCCTTCATCGGGATGTGAGGGGTGTGGGTCCTCTTCCCAGTAGGGTGGTGCTGCCCTACCGAGGATTCAGGACCCTTTCCTCCCTTGGGCACTGATTGTGATTTATCAGTACCTTCATCGGGATGTGAGGGGTGAATGCTTCCTGATCCCTCTGACTTGTTTATGTCAGTTGAACCATGTGGAAAGGGTGTGCCCGAGGTTACTGAGGATGATTGCTCAGTGACCTCCGTTGGCCTTTGTTTTGAGGTCAAGAGGGTCTCAGAAATGGGTGTCTCAGAGGTCTCGGCCTTTTTCAACCTCTTTTTAAGGTTTAGTTAGTTTTGAGGATCAGTCTCAGTGGCGAGTGGCTTGGGTCTAACCACCTGGCTGGACTGACCCTTCTTTGTCTTCTTCACCTTTTTGGTCGGTGAAGGAACTGGTGAGACAACGTCTTTACCCTGAATGACTAATTGCATGTATTCAGTCAGGGCAATATTTGTCACCTCACTGATGCCACTAGTGAAGTTTGACTTGTGCAGGACGTCAGGCTTCGTACCTTCTGCATCAGGCCTCACGTAGTCAGAACCAAGTAGGTCCTGAAGCACACAGGAAACAAATCTAGGGTAGGACATATGCCTTTGCCTATGTTTTCCTGAGAGCTTGGCAACAAGGTCTCGGAAGATTATTCCTCCTATGTCAATTTTTGTACCCTCAAGGAGACTGAACAACATCAATTGTTGTGATGAGTTCAATTGTTCCATAGAGGATTTATTTCCACCCAGGACCTGAATGACAAATGTCATCAGTATCCTCCAGATAGGATTGAACCATGTTTTAACTACTGAAGCTTTCTCCAATAAGCCTCCAGCAGACATTTTAGGACGTCTGGGGTCATGGGGTGCTAAAAAGATCAGTTCATTCTTTATATCCTGATCAGTAGGGTTGGGTGCAAATGCTTCAGCAAAGTCAAGGCCTGTGGCTTTGATAAAGGTTGAGTAGTCAAGGGAGAGGGTTCTGCTCCCATTCATCACCGTGAAGGTGATGATTGACTCTTTGGTGTCTTTGGGGCTGGTAGCCACAGCCGTGCACCAGAATTCCCTCAAATAGTCATGGTAGATGACTGAGGGGGTGTGGGTGAAAGCCTTTCCAAGAAAACAATTACGAAGAAATTTCATAACGTTCTTGTAGGCTGGGTAGTTTTGTGGATAAGAGAAATTTCCTACCACATTGTTCTTTGTTAGGTCAACGTCCCCAGTGAGGAATTCCACATTGGGGCCGTATGCTATAGCTTTAGAAGAAGCCATTTGTGGGTAAGTCTGGGTTTGACTAAGGTTTCTAGGTTTCTAAAGCTTAAGAATACACACACAATTTGTTTTTGAGAATTAAAAATGGCAGAGTTTTGCTTAAGATTCTATAAAAACGTGTGTGTGTTTCTTTTGGTTGGGGTATTTATAGGAAAGTGGAGATGGGGGTGTTTTAGGCATTTGAGCGGTTTTAATTTATTCAAAAAGAATTATTGGAAACTATTTTGAATAAAATTTTTTGGGATCCGCATTTAATGCCAACACTCCACTTTCTTGGTTTGGCATAACAGTCAAGGTGAACAGTTGAGCAGTTCTACAAAAGTGTAATTTGCAGAGATGAGTCATCACATATCTGTAATGTGATTGGAGAGGCATTTAATGCCAAGTGGGAATGTGGTGGCCCAGAGGTGGAAGCCAGAAAGGCAAAAAAAAAAAAATATTCTTAAATTAAATATGAGTTCAGTTACCAACCTCGGACATTTACTAACTAGATACTTAGAGCATTTAAGTCAGTATTTAATGTCTCTTTTCAGGGCCCTGAATGACTTTTCATTCAGTTATGGTTTTTCAGGGACTTGGGATTAATCACTGATGATTCAGGAATATGGAATGATTCCTGAGCTACAAGGATTCAGGAACTTGGGTTTAGTTCCTGAACCCTAAAGATTTCAGGAACTTGGGTTTAGTTCCTGAGGTTGAGGATTCAGTGATTTGTTTTCACTGATGTACACATTGAGTCAGGGACCTGAGGTTTTAAGAATTTACACTTCAGTTGGAAGGAATCAATCAGTGGACTGATTCTCTATATCCAACATTCCTAATTCAGCTTTCAGCCTTGTGAAAGTTGGTTCATCCAAAGGTTTGGTGAAGATATCAGCTAACTAATATTCAGTAGGGATGAAGTGTAATTCAATGTCACCATTCATGATATGGTCCCTGATGAAATGATATCTGATATCAATGTGTTTTGTTCTCTGATGAAGAACAGGGTTGTTTGAGATTTCAATTGCACTTGTGTTATCACAAAAGATTGGTACCATCTTATACTGAATTCCATAGTCACTGAGTTGACTTTTCATCCAGAGTACATTTGCACAACAACTAGCTGCTGCAACATATTCAGCCTCAGCTGAGGACAAGGCAACTGATTGTTGCTTCTTAGCACTCCAACAGACTAGTTTCCCACCAAGAATTTGGCAAGAGCCTGAGGTGCTTTTTCTGTCCATGTTGCATCCAACATAGTCAGAGTCTGAGTATCCTTTAAGATCAAGGCCTGAGCATTTTGGATAATATAATCCAAGGTTTGGAGTACCTTTCAGGTACCTCAATATCCTTTTCACAGTAGTGATGTGTGATTCTCTTGGGTCAGATTGATATCTGGCACATAGACATACTGAGAATTGGATATCAGGCCTTGATGCAAGTAGATACATCAGTGATCGTATCATTCCTCTAAAGAGAGTTTGATTTACTGGTTTACCAGTGAGATCAGGACCAAGGTTCTTTGGGGGGACCATGGGAGTTTTGACTGAGGCACAGTCACTGAGATCATACTTCTTCAGTAGATTCTTTACATACTTCTCTTGACTGATAGTGGTTCCTCTATCAGTCTGCTTGATCTGTAGACCAAGGAAGTATGTCAGTTCTCCCATCATGCTCATTTCAAACTTCTTTGCCATTAGTTTTTCAAATTGTTTGCAAAGTTTGAAACTTGTTGAGCCAAAGATGATGTCATCAACATACACTTGTACTAGTATGACATCATTATTTGTCTTATAGATAAACAATGTGTTGTCTATCTTGCCTCTGACAAATTTATTTTGGATTAAGAAGGCTGAGAGAGTCTCATACCATGCCCTGGGAGCTTGCTTCAGTCCATAAAGGGCTTTGTTAAGCTTACAGACATGATCAGGAGACTCATGGCTTTCAAATCCAGGAGGTTGCTGAACAAAAACTTCTTCTTTCAGTGAACCATTTAAGAATGCACTTTTAACATCCATTTGGTATACTCTGAAGTTCATGTATGTAGCAAAAGCAAGGAAGATCCTGATGGCTTCCATCCTTGCTACTGGTGCAAATGTTTCTTCATAGTCAATGCCTTCTTGTTGATTATAGCCTTTGGCTACAAGTCTGGCTTTGTTTTTAATGACTATGCCATTTTCATCAGTTTTGTTCTTGAATACCCATTTCATGCCAATGACTGAGACATTCTCAGGACATTTGACCAAGGTCATTACCTTGTTTCTGTCAAATTGTTCCAGTTCATCATGCATGGCATGAACCCAACTTGGATATGTAAGTGCTTCTTTAACACTTTTGGGTTTAATTGTGGAAATGAAGTCCACAAATAGGCATTCATTGGCTGAGGCTGCTCTTAGACTAGCAGCCATGCTCCTGGTGAGCATGCCTTCAGTAGGCTCTCCAATAATATTAACAAGTTCAATGTCCTGAGACCTAGTCCAACTTTCCTGAGGTCCTGGATACTGATTTGAACTTGTGGAGGCCTGATTGGGTAGAGGGGTTGGTTCTGGAGTAGACACATGATCATTGATTGGATCTTGAGTGTCTACCAGATCACTGAGATTGTTTGGTTCTTGAGCATTTTGAACAAACTGATTAATTTCATCAGTGTTTGCATGTGCCTCAACAAACTCAGTGATGGTTGGGTTAGGTAGGTTGTGAGGGATTATGTAATAGGAGAGGTTAGCATCATCTTGATACTGAGTAGAAGGATTGTTTTCAGGAAGATATTCATCGGGAGGATATCTTGAAGAGTTATCAATTCCTATCTCTTCTACTGAGGCAGTTGAGAACCTGATTGCATCAGTGCTCTCATCAAAGGTAACATGAAATATTTCCTCAGTCTGCTGTCTCCTTGTGTTGAACACTCTGAAGGCTTTTGAGACAAGTGAGTATCCCAGGAAGTATCCATCATCAGTTTTTGCATCAAATTTCCCTAAGTGATCCTTGTGATTATGAATAAACACAGGACACCCAAAGACATAAAAGTAGCTGATGTCAGGGATTCTTCATTTTAATAACTCATATGGGGTTTTCCCATGTCTCTTGACAATGATGGATCTGTTTTGTGTATAACAGGCAGTTTTGACTGCATCAGTCCAAAAATGGTTGGAAAGGACTGATACACATAGCATTGTCTGAGCAGCTTCAATGAGTGTTCTATTTTTCCTTTCAGCAACACCATTTTTTTCAGGTATGTATGGAGAGGAAAAGTTTTGGGAAATACCTTTCTCATCACAGAAACATTCAAGTTCATAATTTTTGAACTCAGTCCCATTGTCTGTTCTAATCTGTTTGACTTTAATGTCATTTTGATTTTCAATGTTCCTGACAAAGGACAAGATTGTTTCAGCTGCCTGACTCTTTTTGATCAGGAAGAATACCCAAGTGTATCTAGAGTATTCATCCACTATGACCAGAGTATACTTCTCATGGTTAGTAGACCTTGGACTGATAGGTCCAAATAGATCCATATGGAGAAGATGTAGGCAGTTCCTGTTGGAAAAGTTGGTTTTGGTTTTAAAGGATGCTCTGTGATGTTTACCTTTTTCACAAGCTAAGCATGGTTTATCCTTTGAAAACACAAGTGATGGTAAGCCAAGGACCTTGTTTTGTTTTACAAGATTGTTTATGATTTTAAAGTTCAGGTGGGTGAGTCTCTTATGCCAAAGCCAGTTGAGTGTATCAGTGGCCTTAGCAAAGAGACAAGTTCCATCCTGAGTTAGACTGGACATGTCTAATACATAAACATCTTGTCTTCTTGGTGCAATGAGGACAATTTCCTTATTTGCATTGAAGATGGTTCCTTGCTTATCATCAAACTGAACTATGTATTTTTGATGTGCGTGTGTATTGCTCTAATTTTTATACCCACGGTATGTCGTTGTGGTTTTAGCAGTATTCAAGTTTTAAATTTATATTTAGCCGACTTATCAATAACATACACTTTAACGAGCAGTGTACCCGGTCAGTATGAATATAATGGTAAGTAGAGTGTCGATCACTAAGAGTGGAACGTATTATCTAGTTATTCTAATCAGTATTTTAATATCTTAAGTTAGCTATACAACCTAATCTAACGCAAGGGGGTTTCAGCCTGAGAGACTGGCACGGTTTGGTTATGATTAAATATAAACTAAACTAATAAGCACGAATCAGCGATTAGCACACAGATGTAAACCTTGTTAAGTAGCTCGTCACTTGTTTTATTGCTAGTTTTATATGAAGTGTATAGTTCGATGCAACGCACCGAGATTAAATCCTTTCTCGTTGGCTCTAATCTTATCGGCGAGTAAACCCTTAATGATTACTTATGACTATCCTATTTACCCTTTCTTCCTACTTTTTCTACAGACGATAGAATGCATAGGCGATAAAAATAAATAGGCGAGGACAGAGGCATGGCGACCCGATCAATGCTCAGCTAGACACAGAGGTTATTGATGCGTGGTTTTGCGACCTTACAACAGGTTTTACCTCTCGAGGGATCTCAAGAGGCTTGCAATCCCCACCAGGCAGTGTACCTGACCGATGTAGTATAGTGTAGTGGCAAGTACCGGGGGATTGATCGTTCTCTAGGGGAATAGTGTCGTTAGGATTGAAAAACTACTCTAATAGGTCTAAGGGTGAGGGAAGATTCTTTTTGTATTTTTTTATATTTTTATAAAAGCAAGTAAAATCTCGGGTTTGAAGGAGTGGGCGGAATTAGTTGCTAGTCAACTAACCCAAATAACTACAATTGCAAATAAAATAAAATGACTGAAAATAAAAAGGTTGTGGAACTTATATGGAGAGAAATGTGTTTACTTAGATTTCCTTACTCCCTAACTATCTTTTACCCGTTGATTAGTGTGTATTAATTGCGTGGATGACGGGTGTATTCCTTAATACCAATCGTGGGGTGGCGTACGTACTTCCCCAACTCTATAAGCTCCTACTTCACTCCTATGTCGAGCCGGCTAAGAAGCTCCTAACATGGGATCACTAGAATTCGCTCATGCATTAATTACAACCATAAAAACCTTAGTACGCATTGGTTCATGTTTCTTAAGACGTTCAAGCAAGTTACCGTATAGGAGGTTAGCCAGTTTTCCTAAGCCTAACATCGATAAACAATCATCCAATACAATTAATAACACACCAACAACCAATAATCAATAGTTAGGTTTCATTAGATCTAAGCAAACACAAGATAAATCTAGCCTAGCATGTTGAATAAAAGACAAGAACAAGATATAATCAAACAACACATAGACATATTGAATGATTAATTGATTACTTATCTTCAATTGAACATGGGAGATCCAAGGGTATAAAACCCTTAAAAGTAGCAGAAAAATCGTCTTAGGGTTTCTCCTCACAAAGTTGCTCACTAATGACTAAAAATTATGAGAATATATATAGAAAATCAGATCTGACGGCGTCACATTATAGAGCTGACGCCGTCACCTCGCCGCGGTTAGGGTTTCTTGATGGCCTTCTTGACGCCATCCGCTTTTAATCATCCAAAATCCTCTCTGGCGCGTCAAGGGTTGACGGCGTCACAATGGTGCTTGACGCCATCACAGGTACTTTCCCAGCCGATTTTGAGACTTTGTCGTTTTCTTCACTTTTATGCTCCAAAAACGTCCAAAATGCTTCCTTTTCCAGATTTCTTCTCCAAAGTACCTAAAATGACAAAAGGAACGATTTAGGGCAATATTTGATCAAATAAATACGATTTAGGGCTTAAATGACCCCCTAAAAGCGGTACACTTTTCGCTTCATCAAATACCCTTACACTTGAGATTTGCTTGTCCTCAAGCAAATGCGCTTTTATTCTAATCAAAATACAAGTTAGGGGTCATTTAACGCTAATATAAAAGTAATTACAACAAATAGTCGTTCCACTTTAATCATAATAAGCACGGAGATTACAAACTAGCACCTCACAAGTAGTGTTTAGATACTCACATCTCTCAGGTGTCATAAAAGTATATCTCATAAATGAAAATGAATAATATCTCTCACTACCTGTCATAGCAAATAGATTACCATAGGCTTGGGAAAGGATCAAAAACCTCCTCCACTAGGCGTAAACACCTAAGATAAACTATCAAAGAGGGCTTTTAAATGGGTTATAACGTTAGGTGTAGGGATATGATAAACACGGTTTTGTTGGATAAAGGATATTTTACTGGTGGCGAGTTAAAGATCTTGATTAATTACATGTACAATATGGCGTTGCTAAGCCAAGACTAGACTCGACTTAAGCTAATGAAAAAAAAATAAATAACAAAAAGATAAAATAAACATAAAATGAAACGGGATGGTAGTCCGTATGTTTTTTTTTTTTTTTTTTTTTTTTTTTTTTTTTTTTTTTTTTTTTTTTTTTTGCATACACTCTTGCCCTACCATCCAAAATAATACATCGTAGGGGGGTTGTATCCCCCTTACACTTGAACTCTTACATAACTTTACAATTAACTATTCTAATGACTCGAATTAAGATAATCGAAACACTTGGAGTACTTTTTAAAATATTTAGCACATATGGGGGTAATAATGTTGTTCTTCCCCATTACTCCATTACACTAGTTCTTTACCCATGAGTCCCAATCGTCCCAAAACAATATGTACAAGGATATGACTCAACTTAGCAACCATGTAATCAATTAGATAATTAACTTGGGGTTTAAACAAATGTTGTCACAATAATGCACTAAAAATGAGTGCATACAAGGTAGGCTAAGGCGATTTGGGTGTACATTTAAGTGGGGTGTAAACAAATTCTTACTTTAAGTAAAATGCTTAAAGTTAGAAACGAAAAGATAGGCTCTAAGGGGTGTACTAGGGGTATCGTTTACTAAAAATGAGTACAACGCAAAGGGTGTGGGAGAATTACTTGACCAATGTAGCCAATGTAATTATAACAAAAACACAGGTGTAAAACAATGGGTTAATCCTAATGCCTCTTATCATGTAGTAAATCTAACTACACGAATGTAGTCTCACTTGTGGCCTCGGAATGGTCCTAACTCAAGTTCTAGAATCTAAGTGCTACCGGTACACACATCATAGCATAAATGCTTTTCCTACCAATTCTAGGGGCGAACCTCACATATTTGGGGGTGGAAAATTTTTTTAGTGGTACCGTTTTGTGCTAGTCATATAACTCCTATCCGTAAGACGCTCATTAAAACCAAAGTTTCACTCCTATATGTTGTAAAAAAATTTAAATTTGGCACTAAAATTGCCTTAACAGGTATTTCTCTCAGTTTTATTACACATCTACCATTAAACAAACAAAAAATTAAGCGTAATAGCATTCTCTAAGGTATCGTACTTTACCTCCCCCCCCCCCCTTACACTTAAGATGAACATTGTCCCCAATGTTCAAATAACAAGATGTAAAAGTAAATAAGGTAAAAGAATGAAATCAAATACTCCCCTGATTCGCTCGGTGGATAAAGAGGTAACATGGTTAGATCTTCTTCCAAGGTAATGTTGAAGCTTCAAGATTAAAGCAGCGCCAAAAGCTAGATTCCACATACATCTCCTTGTCCAAAATAACCTGTTAAACCTGAGAAAACAAACACGAAAACCTGCATAACATCGGCGGGATAAATCTGTATTAGGATATAATGCTTGTGGAATGATTATTTTGCAGATTCCTGGAGTTTATAAGTTAGAGATTTAATAAAGCATTTTATGATTCCGGAAGAAAAACAAAACTTTCAAAAAAAAAATTCCAAAAAACTGTTCCTGACGCCGTCAGAAGTGATCTGACAGATTTTTCATTTTAAGTTTCCGAAAAATTTCTGGAAAAACTCAATCCTTATTTCCTGGAAATCCTGCAAAATATCATTATGACTCGATACAAGCATTTGACTCAAACAATTACTAATATGTATGTTAATTTAATATTGTTATGATTCATGTTCATTTGTTCTAATAAACCGATTTGGATTTCCCTTACACTTATCTTTTGCAAAATACCTTTATATGTAGTTAAGACGAAGTTAAAAACAAGATAAAGCATTTTCACAATTTAGTTTCGAACATGAATCAATAATAATAAAAATTAAACATACATACGGAAGCAAATAAAATCAAACAAACAAATAAATAAACACACAAAGCAAATAAAGCTTGGGTTGCCTCCCAAGAAGCACTTTTCTTTATTAACGAGTCTTGTAGCTAGACTCAAAGTCACCGTACATTACGTGACTCCATCATTGGTCACGGTTTCTAGGTTCCCCTTTGATTCTCTATCAGAATCACTTTTATAGTAAAGGTATTTCGGGTCCTCGAGATCAAAAGGATTGTTTTGGTATTTAGAACTAAGCTCCTTAACATGCTTAAAGAATCCACATGACAGGTCAAAAATGTCCTTACATCCTCTTCTCACATCATCATCACATAACACGAGTTAGGAACTTAACCCATCGAGCCCTCCATAATCAATCTCCTTGAATTCTCTCATCTTGTAAGGCGTTTGGTATGAGATTTCCCTAATCCCATTGGTGAAAGTCATGATCCCATTGAGCTCATCCACAACCAAGCTTGTGGCCTTGCAAAAAGGTGCCCCAAAAACAACTTGTGATAACCTGGGATCGATGTACTTTTCGATATTATCGACGATTGCGAAGCTCATAGTGAATGTCATATTTCCTACAAACACCTGTACACCATCATCTATGCCAATGTCATCCTTCCCTTTATGAATCATCCCCCATCTGCAAATGTTATTATAATGAAACAAGGACATCACATTTTTGGGTAAACATGTGTCAATGTAAACATTATAAAAATGCTTGTGACCAATCATGCAAGGTATTTTGAGATTATTCGGATCACGTCGCTTAATTCGGCCAGACCTTTTACCGTGTAGCCCCCATGTGTTGCAAATTGCTGATGGTTGATACTCATACACTTCTTCACTGCCATCCTGAAAAATCACTTTCCTGACACCATCGGTAAATAATGCACTACTATCATCCTCATCGAGTATCACTCCCGTTGCTTTTATGAATGGTTTGCCTAGAACAAGGCTAGTTAAGGATGGGCTGATGATCGAGTTCATGTTATTAGATACAGTTAGCTCGATATGAAAGAGGAACTTTTCTACCACAATTGGTACCCTTCTTATTACCCCGATGATATTAAACCCTTCATATTTGACCTGTTTGGTGAAGGCTTTGTTATATAGAGAAAGGGATATTGCATTCATAGAAGAGTTGGGGTTTATGTAGGCATCTTTTATAAACTTTTTCCTAGTGGTGCAAGATATCTTAAAGACCCTGGGAGCGCCATCCTCTATTCTCACTCCAAATCCCATAGGCTGCTTTGCTGTGCCCCTCTCAAGTTCCTCCACCAGGGGGCGGTCTAGCAGTCCTGGGAGCCCATGAGGCATTTCGGATTTCTCTTCCGAGCCCTCCTCATCACTCACCTCTCTTGTACTAGAGTTCTTTGGTGCGTCTAGATAGTCGTCGGGCGCCTCAGGGTTCTTTTCGGGAACTTCACCCTCCATTTCATTGTCCACATTCTCGGTTGATTGTTGGTCCAAGTTGGGTTTAGGAATAGGTATTGTTGTAATGGTGTTCACGAAGTGGAGTGGTTTTGAAGGGGTATGAGTATCTCTAGTTTCTTTTCCGTTTTGTGATATGTGTTTGAAGAGTTTACTAGGGTGCTTGATTTTTACAGGAGGGGGTGTTTGGTAAGTCACTGTGACAGATTTGATCTCATTGACTCGTGCCAACTCACAAGTTGACCTCTCAGCAATGCGATCATTGATAACCCTTAACAGGTTATCAACCTTGTTGTTCATATTAACTTGTTGTTGTCTAAATTGATTCTCAAGTTTGGAGAGCTGTGTTTCTTGAGAGAGAATGAATTTTTGCAGTGATTCCTCGCGATTTTGTTGTTTATGCGTATGCTGATGATGATAATGTTCAGACCAGGTGAGTGGGGGAGAGTCATTGAATGATACGCTTCGAGTTTGGTTCCAACTAAAATTTGGCTTACTCTTCCATGCCTCATACCTATCTTCGGAATTCTTGGGTCCATAATTAGTGGTGAGCCACTTATCTCCCACCTTATCGATTCGCAAGGATGCGAATTCTTTGAAAGCCTGTTTGGGGAGTTCCATGCAATCACGAGTGTCGTGGGGACCACTACATAATTCACACGAAGAAGTGATTTTGTTCACTTGGCTTGAAGGTTTAGGAGCCTCGTAGGATTTCATAAGAAACTTGACTTGGTCTTCAAGTTCTATGATCCTACGGTCGGAAGTGCTTGAATTGTTCGAAGGCAAAGATATTGCCTTGACCGTTTTATTCAAATCACGGGGATCATTCCAACTTTCGTTGTCATAAAGAGCAAGATCTTCCAGGAGAGTCCATGATTTTTCCGCACTTAGATCACGGAGCTTACCACCGGCCGATTGGTCAATGGTTTGCCTCGTGGAGAGATTGATGTGGTCATAGAAGATTTGGACTTGGAGCCAAAGTTCTATGCCATGGTGAGGGACTTTTTTGAGTAAGTCCTTGAATCGAGTCCATGCCTCGTAGAGGGTTTCGCCTTGACGTTGTTGGAACATCAAGATATCATTCCTTAGCTTGGTAGTTCTTCCCGGTGGGAAAAACTGAGCAAGGAAACGAGTGGTGAGATCATCCCAAGAGGTGATGGATCCTGCGGGTAGACGCTCTAGCCATTGACTAGCTTGGTCCCGCAGAGAGAATTGAAAGAGACGCAGTCGGGTCGTCTCTCGAGTGGCAACATCAAGGTCTATAGAATCAACGATTTTGAGAAAGTCCTTGAGATGTTGATTAGGATCTTCAGAACGAAGTCCATGGAATGCGCATCCGCTTTGCACCAACCGGATGGTGTCGGATCGCAAGGGAGTGACAAAAACTTGATGCGTGGTTTTGCGACCTTACAACAGGTTTTACCTCTCGAGGGATCTCAAGAGGCTTGCAACCCCACCAGGCAGTGTACCTGACCGATGTAGTATAGTGTAGTGGCAAGTACGGGGGATTGATCGTTCTCCACAGGGAATAGTGTTCGTTAGGATTGAAAAACTACTCTAATAGGTCTAAGGGTGAGGGAAGATTCTTTTTGTATTTTTATATTTTTATGAAAGCAAGTAAAATCTCGGGTTTGAAGGAGTGGGCGGAATTAGTTGCTAGTCAACTAACCCAAATAACTACGAATGCAAATAAAATAAAATAACAGAAAATGAAAATGTGGTAAAACTTATGTGGAAAGAAATGTGTTTACTTAGATTTCCTTACTCCCTAACTATCTTTTACCGGTTGATTAGTGTGTATTAATTGCGTGGATGACGGGTGTATTCCTTAATACCAATCGTGGGGTGGCGTACGTACTTCCCCAACTCTACAAGCTCCTACTTCACTCCTATGTCGAGCCGGCTAGGAAGCTCCTAACATGGGATCACTAGAATTCGCTTGTGCATTAAATACAACCATAAAAACCTTTAGTACGCATTGGTTCATGTTTCTTAAGACGTTCAAGCAAGTTACCGAATAGGAAGTTAGCCAGTTTTCTTAAGCCTAACATAGATAAATAATCATCCAATACAACTAATAACACACTAATAACCAATAATTAATAGCTAGGTTTCATTAGATCTAAGCAAACACAAAGATAACCTAGCCTAGCATGTTAAACAAAAGACAAGAACAAGATAGAATCAAACAACACATAGACATATTGAATGATTAATTGATAACTTATCTTCAATGTAACATGGAAGATCTCAAGGCAAAAAGCCTTGAAAAAGCTGCTAAAATTGTCTTAGGGTTTTTCACACACAAAGTTCCACAATAAGTTCCACACTAATGACAAAAAATTGCAAAACTATATATAGACTTTCAGATCTGACGGCGTCACGTTATGGAGTGTGACGCCGTCACCTCGCCGCTTTTAGGGTTCCCGGATGGCCTTCTTGACGCCGTCCCTCTTTAGCTCTCCAAAATCCGTTCTGGCTTATCAAGGCTTGACGCCGTCAGAATTAGGAGTGACGCCGTCCCGATTTAACTTATACCGTGACGACCTTGATCATTCCAAAGGGTGACGCCATCAGAATTCCCATGCAAATTTCTCTGGCTTATCATGAGTAATTTTCATATCCACCACTTTTGCCAAGCCATGACGCCGTCCAGACCAATTTCTGACGCCGTCTAAGGTACTTTTTAGCCGATTTTGAGACTTTGTCGTTTTCTTCAATTTTATGCTCCAAAAACGTCCAAAATGCTTCCTTTTCCAGATTTCTTCTCAAAAGTACCTAAAATGACAAAAGGAACAATTTAGGGCAATATTTGATCAAATAAATACGATTTAGGGCTTAAATGACCCCTTAAAAGCGGTACACTTTTCGCTTCATCAAATACCCTTACACTTGAGATTTGCTTGTCCTCAAGCAAATGCGCTTTTATTCTAATCAAAATACAAGTTAGGGGTCATTTAATGCTAATATAAAAGTAATTGCAACATATAGTCGTTCCACTTTAATCATAATAAGCACGTAGATTACAAACTAGCACCTCACAAGTAGTGTTTAGATACTCACATCTCTCAAGTGTCATCAAAATAAATCTCATAAATGAAAACGGATATTATCTCTCACTACCTGTCATAGCAAATAGATTACCATAGGCTTGGGAAAGGATCGAAAACCTCCTCCACTAGGCGTAAGCACCTAAGATAAACTATCAAAGAGGGCTTTTACATGGGTTATAACGTTAGGTGTAGGGATATGATAAACACGGTTTTGTTGGATAAGGAATATTTTACTGGTGGCGAGTTAAAGATCTTGATTAATTACATGTACTATACAATGTTGCTAAGCCAAGACTCGACTCAATCTTAAGCTAAAAACAAAATAACAAAAAACATAAAACAAACATAAAATGAGACGGGATGGTAGTCCGTATGTTTTTTCTATTTTTCTTTTTCTCATTTTTTTGTATTTTTCTTGATTTTTTTTTTTTTTTTTTTTTTTTTTTTTTCATACACTCTTTCCCTACAATCCAAAATAATACATCATAGGGGCGTTGCATTCCCCTTACACTTGAACTTTTACATAACTTTACAAATAACTAATCTAATGACTCGGATTAAGATAATTGAAAAACTTGGAGTACTTTTAAAATATTTAGCACATATGGGGGTAATAAATGATGTTCTTCCCCATTACTCCATTACACTAGTACTTTACCCATGAGTCCCAATCGTCCCAAAACAATATATACAAGGATATGACTCGACTTAGCAACCATGTAATCAACTAGATAATTAACTTGGGTTTAAACAAATGTTGTCACAATAATGCACTAAAAATGAGTGCATACAAGGTAGGCTAAGGCGATTTGGGTGTACATTTCAGTGGGGTGTAAACAAATTCTTCCTTTAAGTAAAATGCTTAAAGGTCGAAACGAAAAGATAGGCTCTGAGGGGTGTACTAGGGGTATCGTGTACTAAAAATGAGTACAACGCAAAGGGTGTGGGAGAATTACTTGACCAATGTAGCCAACGTAATTATACCAAAAACACAGGTGTAAAACAATGGGTTAATCCTAATGCCTCTTATCATGTAGTAAATCTAACTACACGAATGTAGTCTCACTTGTGGCCTCGGAATGGTCCTAACGCAAGTTTTAGAATCTAAGTGCTACCGGTACACACATCATAGCAAAATGCTTTTCCTACCAATTCTAGGGGCGAACCTCACATATTTGGGGGTGGAAAATTTTTTAGTGGTACGGTTTTTTGTGCTAGTCATATAACTCCTATCCATGAGACGCTCATTAAGATCAAAGTTTCACTCCTAAATGTTGTAAAAAATTTTAAATTTGGCACTAAAATTGCCCTAACAGGTATTTATCTCAGTTTTATTACACATCTACTATTAAACAAACAAAAATCAAGTGTAATAGCATTCTCTAATCGTACTTTTAACCCCCCCCCCTTACACTTAAGATGAACATTGTCCCCAATGTTCAAATAACAAGATGTAAAAGCATAAAGTAAAAGAATGAAATCAAATACTCCCCTGATTCGCTCGGTGGATAATGAAGTAACACGGTTAGATCTTCTTCCAAAGTAATGTTGAAGCTCCATGACTAATGCATCGCCAAAAGCTTGATTCAACAAACATTTCCTTGTCCAAAATAACCTGTTAAACCTGAGAAAACAAACACGAAAACCTGCATAACATCAGCGGGATAAACTCTATATATAAGGATATAATGCTTGTGGAATGATAATTTTGCAGATTCCTGGAGATTATAAGTTAGAGATTTAATAAAAACTTTTTATGAAAACAAAACTTTCAAAAATTTTCAGAAAATTAAACCTGACGCCGTCAGGTTGTAAATCCTGACGCCGTCAGAAATGATCTGACAGAATTCTCCTGTTAAGTTTCTGGAAAAATTTTGGAAAAAACTATACCTTACTTCCTGGAAATCCTGCAAAACATCATTATGACTCGATACAAGCATTTGACTCAAACAAATACTAATATGTATGTTAATTTATTATTATTACGATTCATGTTCATTTGTGTTCTAATAAACCGATTTAGATTTCCCTTACACTTAACTTTTGCAAAATACCTTTATATGTAGTTAAGACGAAGTTAAAAACAAGATAAAGCATTTTCACAAATTAGTTTTTGAACATGAATCAATAATAATAAAATTTTAACATACATACGGAAACAAATAAAATCAAACAAACAAATAAACACACAAAGCAAATAAAACTTGGGTTGCCTCCCAAGAAGCGCTTTTCTTTATTAACGAGTCTTGTAGCTAGACTCAAAGTAAGGCTCATCTAGTGTCGCTTATGCTCACGTATCCGAGTGTGAGCCATCTAATTGTTGCCTCATCTTTCTTGTATTCATCATTCAGCTCCAAACATCCATGATAGTATCTCTTGTTTTTCTCATGTGGATATTTGAGCCCCTTCCTCTTATCATTCTCACTTAACAAATCAAGAGGCACAAGTCTATTGCAAGATTCAATGGAGTAGTTCTTAAACCTAGGATGTGCTCGGGGCATTTGGTAAGTAAAATCTTCATCCCCATCCGAGAATGTAATTAACCCGTCCACAATTTTTTCGTCAAGGTTGGTCAACCTTTTGAAGGGTTCTCCAAAATTGACTTGGGTTAATTTGTTATCAATAAATTCTCCTAAGTTCTCCATAACCATAAATTCCACCAAATACACAAAACTTCCAACGAATACGTGTAGTGGCTTAGTCCTAGCAACAATGTTATCTCCTTGATATTCTAGCTCATCTACCATGATTTTATTATAATTAGCGCGAGAGATAATGTTCATAGGCAAAGATGAGTTAAGATAAGCATAAAAATCATGATAACCAATCTTACACGGAAATTGCATGTTAAAGAGGCTATCCTTTTCGATCTTAGTCCTAGGGTCAACATACTTAAAGGGATCAATTTCCTCTTTTCCCCATTCCTCGTTAACTACTTCTCCATTACCGGCATCCTCATCGGAGTCTGAGTAGTAAAACGGACTAACATAGTCATTCTCATGGTCAGACTCCTCCATCTCAGAATTGTTACCAAAGTGGTGGTCGGGTGAAAGGTTGTTGTTTTCTATGATGGGGGCGGGAACGGGTAGTTGGAAATTTGCACGGCGGAAAATACGAATAACAGGGATCAAGCGATCACTATTACTCATGAGGCAGGTGGAAGGTGTCACAAATAAAAATACAAAGAAATACGATAGACTAAAGAAAACCTAGAAAAATAAAATAAAAATCTCACTAGAAAGGAATCTAGTGAGTAGACCTATAAAATAAAAAATTCAACCAAAACAATAACTATTCCCCGGCAACGGCGCCAAAAACTTGATGCGTGGTTTTGCAACCTTACAACAGGTTTACCTCTCGAGGGATCTCAAGAGGCTTACAACCCCACCAGGCAGTGTACCTGACCGATGTAGTATAGTGTAGTGGTAAGTACGGGGGATTGATCGTTCTCCACAGGGAATAGTGTTCGTTAGGTATGAAAAACTACTCTAATAGGTCTAAGGGTGAGAGAAGATTCTTTTTATGTTTTTATAATTTTATGAAAGCAAGTAAAATCTCGGGTTTGAAAGAGTGGGCGGAATTAGTTGCTAGTCAACTAACCCAGGATACTACGAATGCAAATAAAATAAAATAACAGAAAATGAAAATGTGGTAAAACTTATGTGGAAAGAAATGTGTTTACTTAGATTTCCTTACTCCCTAACTATCTTTTACCGGTTGATTAGTGTGTATTAATTGCGTGGATGACGGGTGTATTCCTTAATACCAATCGTGGGGTGGCGTACGTACTTCCCCAACTCTACAAGCTCCTACTTCACTCCTATGTCGAGCCGGCTAGGAAGCTCCTAACATGGGATCACTAGAATTCGCTTGTGCATTAAATACAACCATAAAAACCTTTAGTACGCATTGGTTCATGTTTCTTAAGACGTTCAAGCAAGTTACCGAATAGGAAGTTAGCCAGTTTTCTTAAGCCTAACATAGATAAACAATCATCCAATACAACTAATAACACACTAATAACCAATAATCAATAGCTAGGTTTCATTAGATCTAAGCAAACACAAAGATAACCTAGCCTAGCATGTTAAACAAAAGACAAGAACAAGATAGAATCAAACAACACATAGACATATTGAATGATTAATTGATAACTTATCTTCAATGTAACATGGAAGATCTCAAGGCAAAAAGCCTTGAAAAAGCTGCTAAAATCGTCTTAGGGTTTTTCACACACAAAGTTCCACACTAATGACAAAAAATTGCAAAACTATATATAGACTTTCAGATCTGACGGCGTCACGTTATGGAGTGTGACGCCGTCACCTCGCCGCTTTTAGGGTTCCCGGATGGCCTTCTTGACGCCGTCCCTCTTTAGCTCTCCAAAATCCGTTCTGGCTTATCAAGGCTTGACGCCGTCAGAATTAGGCGTGACGCCGTCCCGCTTTAACTTATACCGTGACGACCTTGATCACTCCAAAGGGTGACGCCGTCAGAATTCCCATGCAAATTTCTCTGGCTTATCATGAGTAATTTTCATATCCACCACTTTTGCCAAGCCATGACGCCGTCCAGACCAATTTCTGACGCCGTCTAAGGTACTTTTTAGCCGATTTTGAGACTTTGTCGTTTTCTTCACTTTTATGCTCCAAAAACGTCCAAAATGCTTCCTTTTCCAGATTTCTTCTCAAAAGTACCTAAAATGACAAAAGGAACGATTTAGGGCAATATTTGATCAAATAAATACGATTTAGGGCTTAAATGACCCCCTAAAAGCGGTACACTTTTCGCTTCATCAGTGACATTGGCTCCTTGAGTGAGCTCAATGGTGTTTCGATAGCCATGGTGGCTAGGACGAGAGTAGTCTCCTAAGGTACGGGCTCTAGGAGGTGGGTGTTGTTGTGGTGGTGGGTTGTTGGGATCGAGGATATTACCACCTTCCATGATGTCGGATGGTAATGGTTACGAACAAAGAAACGAAGAAAAAAGATAGACTAAAGAAAAACCTAGAAAAATAAAATAAAAATCTCACTAGAAAGGAATCTAGTGAGTAGACCTAATAAAATAAAAATTCAACCTAAACAATAACTATTCCCCGGCAACGGCGCCAAAAACTTGATGCGTGGTTTTGCGACCTTACAACAGGTTTTACCTCTCGAGGGATCTCAAGAGGCTTGCAATCCCCACCAGGCAGTGTACCTGACCGATGTAGTATAGTGTAGTGGCAAGTACCAGGGGATTGATCGTTCTCTAGGGGAATAGTGTCGTTAGGATTGAAAAACTACTCTAATAGGTCTAAGGGTGAGGGAAGATTCTTTTTGTATTTTTTTATATTTTTATAAAAGCAAGTAAAATCTCGGGTTTGAAAGAGTGGGCGGAATTAGTTGCTAGTCAACTAACCCAAATAACTACAATTGCAAATAAAATAAAATAACTGAAAATAAAAAGGTTGTGGAACTTATATGGAGAGAAATGTGTTTACTTAGATTTCCTTACTCCCTAACTATCTTTTACCGGTTGATTAGTGTGTATTAATTGTGTGGATGACGTGTTTATTCCTTAATACCAATCGTGGGGTGGCGTACGTACTTCCCCAACTCTATAAGCTCCTACTTCACTCCTATGTCGAGCCGGCTAAGAAGCTCCTAACATGGGATCACTAGAATTCGCTCATGCATTAAATACAACCATAAAAACCTTAGTACGCATTGGTTCATGTTTCTTAAGACGTTCAAGCAAGTTACCGTATAGGAGGTTAGCCAGTTTTCCTAAGCCTAACATCGATAAACAATCATCCAATACAATTAATAACACACCAACAACCAATAATCAATAGTTAGGTTTCATTAGATCTAAGCAAACACAAGATAAATCTAGCCTAGCATGTTGAATAAAAGAAAAGAACAAGATATAATCAAACAACACATAGACATATTGAATGATTAATTGATTACTTATCTTCAATTGAACATGGGAGATCCAAGGGTATAAAACCCTTCAAAAGTAGCAGAAAAATCGTCTTAGGGTTTCTCCTCACAAAGTTGCACACTAATGACTAAAAATTATGAGAATATATATAGAAAATCAGATCTGACGGCGTCACGTTATAGAGCTGACGCCGTCACACCTCGCCGCGGTTAGGGTTTCTTGATGGCCTTCTTGACGCCGTCCCCTTTTAATCATCCAAAATCCTCTCTGGCGCGTCAAGGGTTGACGGCGTCACAATGGTGCTTGACGCCGTCACAGGTACTTTTCCAGCCGATTTTGAGACTTTTTCGTTTTCTTCACTTTTATGCTCCAAAAACGTCCAAAATGCTTCCTTTTCCAGATTTCTTCTCCAAAGTACCTAAAACGACAAAAGGAACGATTTAGGGCAATATTTGATCAAATAAATACGATTTAGGGCTTAAATGACCCCCTAAAAGCGGTACACTTTTCGCTTCATCAGTTATCAATGCACTAATAAAAGTCACCAAAGACATCAACATATAAACTTTAATTAATGGGAAAGCAATTTTAAGGGGAGTTGAAGTGCATGATTAAATCAATGACACAAGCCCATCAATCCTGATAAATTAAAGTGTAGTAATACAATAAAACAAAACTACTTAATGAATTGAATACATGCAGGACCTTCTTACAGCTCATGTATCTTCGTTTAGGGTGTGTCTTGTGCTGCTACTTCGTCTGAATTCGGCCTTAGGGTTTTGTGGTCTTCGGTCTTGTTGTCTTGAATCAAAAAGTCTTCAAATTCGTCTGACTTTGGGGTATTTATAGTTTCTGTCTGAGGGTTAGATGCGGCGCATTGAATAAGTAGATGCGGCGCATTGACTTAACTTCGCGTGGGGTCCAAGATTAATATATTCAGGAATATTCGTATACCGCCAGAAGATGCGGCGTAACTCCGTTCTTGTATGCGGCGCATGTCCTTTGCCGTCTTGGATTATGACTTGTGAAATCTTGATAGTGATACGCCGTATATAATAAGTAGGATGCGGCGTATCTGGAGCAGAATGGTCTTGATCTTGTACATTTCAGTAGACTCTTAACTTCTTGCTTGTTTTGCTCCATAATTAGTCCAAAATCGCCAAGTTTCACATAATACTTGTTTTTACCTGAGAATTACAAAAGTAAACATTAACGTATCAATTCTCACAGATAATATAATAAAACAAGTCAAATAAATAGGATAAATGATGGTAATAAAATGTACTTATTTGAGTTCATCAAACTGAACTATGTATTTTGCATCACATAGTTGACTGACACTGATCAGATTGTACTTAAGACCATTTACATAAGCTATCCTAGTAAAGACAATACCATTGCAGTTTACTGAACCATAACCCTCAGTGAGACATGATGAATTATCTGCAAATATCACTTTGGGTCCTGGTTCTTCCACATATTTGTGCAGACACTCCTTAACACCAGTCATGCTCCTTGAACATTCACTGTCTAGATGCCAGATAGGATCCCTGGCATGCTTCTGCATAAATAGTAAACTGGGTCAATTCTTTCTAGGACTCCATTTCATGGAGGGTTTGGTTTTGTAGGTCTTTATGAAAGTATTAATTGATTCATGGTCAGTGGTTGAGTGGACTGAGCTACCACATGTTTTGCATTTAGTCGCAGGGGTAGCCTCAGTAGTCTGAGAGGATTGTTTATTCATTCCTCTTTTTGACTGAATGACCTTCTCTTTTCCTGAGGATTTCTGAGTGGAACTTCCACTAGATTCACAGTGTTTGTCAATTTGACAATCCTTAGGATGATGGTCATTGAATCCACACAATGGGCAAGGTGGAAAAGGCTTGGCCTTTTGCTTCTGTTTCTGCTTAGAATCAGAAGGGTAGTTCAGGCACTGAGCCTTAAGTCCTGAAAAGTTTGACATGACTGAGCATTGTTTATGATCAGAGGTCCTATGATCTTCCTTTTTACAAATCATGCAATAAAGGACTCTATAGCAATCATCAGTGAGATGATTTGTATAGTTGCATAGTTCACATCTTTTCAGGGATTTTGTGGGTTTGGGTTTGGTCTTTGAGGAAGCTGGTTTTTGTTCCTTCTTGGATTGAGAAGGTTTCTCAGAAGATGCAATCTTCTCTCCCAGCTTCCTGACCATTTCAGCCAACTGATCAAATTTTGAATCAGGGCTTTGGGTAGTTACTTCAGAAGGGACTGAAGTTGATGAGTCATCAGTATTTACTAAGACATCAAGGGTTGGTCTCTTCAGGATGGTTGTTCCCTTTCCTGATCTCTCCTTTGGAGAGTGTGGTGAGAAGACCATTGGTGGGAGGCCTAAGTTAGGTGCAACACCCTGAAGGGTATTCAGTGGAGGAAGTAGTGGGTATGATTCTGATTCAGACTCATTCACAGACTCAGTGATACTGAGTTGTTCAGTGAGTTCAAGCTTACTGAGTTGTTCAGTAAGTCCAAGCATATTTTTCAAGGCTTGACTTTCAGGAAGCAAGATCTTTCCAGTCTCAAAGTTTGGTAACTTACTGACTGGGTTGTCCCTGACAATTCAGTCATTAGACTTGGGAAGCATTTCTTGCTCAAAAGATATGCCAGCTGGAACAAAGTTCAGTTCATTGTGACCCACATTTGGATCAATCATAAGAGGGTCAATTACAATAGTTTTATGAGAGATTAATCCCACAGTGTCAAAAACCTTAGGGTTCTTCTTGGTCCAGCTTTGGATGACAGCCTTTTCTTTGTTAAGTTCAGTTTGAAGTGCTTGATTTTGTTTCAAAATCTCAGTGTTCTGAATTTGTAGAGTTATTGTTTCTAGTTTGGCTTGCTTTAGTACAAGCAGTTCATCTCTATATTTATTCAATTCTGACACAATATTGTTATATTTTGAAAACAGGTTAAGCCTTTGTTCCTCAACAAACTTTAGATCAACACAAATATAATTCATGTAAGACTGCCAATCAGAATCATCATCCATAGAAAGTAAAGTATTTACCTTTTTCATGGTGATGTTGACCCACTCTCCATTCCTAGCATGGCTTTTTCCCACAGCCACCTGATCCTCTTCAGAAAGTGCCATCAGTGCACTAACTCTTATTTCCTCATCTAAGGAAGCCTCTTCTTCATCCCAATCATATGCTTCTGCTACTAATACCTTGTTCTTTGTCTGAATAGGTTTAGATGTTTGAGCAGCCTGAGGCAATATGGGGTTAGTTTCAAGAAGTGAAAGTGTAGCTTTGATTTTCCTATATTTTGTTTCAAAATCCTTTTGACCCTTGTTTTGAAATTGTTGGGTGGACTGAAACATTTTAGGTTGAAACTTGCTAGTTCCTGAGAATTTGTAAGAGGGTTCTGAGATAGTTTTAGAATAACAGTCCCTAGCAAAATGACCCTTTTTACCACATTTAAAGCATTCAGTGGTCTCATTTGCTTTTGGTTTTGTAAAGTTGGAGTGATGTCTTTTGATGAAACGTCTTGAACTAGCAAGGAGTCCCCTTTCTTGGAATTCCAAGTTCAGGTCGTTCAGGTACTCCTCACCAGTCCTTTCATCAATTTCTTCTTCAGAATCCTCTTGAATATCCTGCACAACACCATTAGAATAGAAAGCAGTTGATATGGGTGTGGAGGTTAAGGCCTTTTTGGACTCAAGAGCTTTTGAGTCAGGGTATCTCCTTGAGATCAAGTTATCTTCATAGAAAAACTTCCCATAAATTTCAGGGAGCTCAAGGGTCTGAATGTGGTTAGCATTCCTCAGGCCTAGTGAGAAGTTCAGCCACTTCTCAGGGAGACTGTTGACAAAGCAAACATTTGTCTCATGCTTAGACAGTACAACACCATCATTTGATAATTCATTTATCAAAGTCTTGTATCTGGTGTAGGTCTGTGAGAGACTTTTTGAGTCTTTTGCCCTGAAAGTATTATACTCAAGTTTAAGGTCCATGACCCTATTTTCCTTGGTATCTGAGGGACCCTCAAAGCTGTTTACCAAGTCATCCCAATTTTGCTTGGCTGTTAGACAGTTGATGACTGATTCCATTATATCGTTAGGAAGACATGATATAAGGATGCTTTTCAGGCGTTGGTCTTGATTGACCACCCTCCTCTCATCAATGGTCCATTGGGCCTCAGGCTTGTTTAGCCCTGCGGCTGTCTTAGGGACAAATGGGCCATCCCTGATACAGGTGATGTAGTAGGGTTCCATACCGGTAAGATAGCAAATCATACGCTTCTTCCATTTGCTAAATTTCCCAGCTTCAATTCTGGGTGCAACAGCGGAGTAGCTGCCACCCTTTTTGTCGAATAGCTGGGGTACATTGATATCAGTCATAGTAGGATCATGGTTTTAAAAACCTAGAGCACTTTTGGTTCGTTTAAAAAGATTTTATAAACCAGAGGCTCTGATACCACTTGTAGGTCCCTTTACACGCTTAGAGTTAACTAGAAAGTTAATATATTTGTGTTTATGACTAATACAACGTTATGATTAATTCTAACAGTTATAAAACGTGAATATAAAAAAAACTCGAGGTAATTTTCAACGTTTAAATTCTTATTAGAAATGAATCAAAGAATCTATACCCAATGTTTTTGCGGAACAAACACTTGTGATTGAATAGACAATGTATGGTGGTGTCTCCTATCTAAACTCAAGTTTTGCTTGAGTGGTAACAATGCGACCTCACTGAGCTATCTCAGGGATGCGTTACTCTTTGTAGGAGAGAAGTTGTTTTGCAAAAGTCTAAGCTTTAATTGTACAAAACACACTCAACTTCTCTCCTTCTCAATCTATTTATACACAAGTAAATTGAGTAAAAGTAATTAAAATATTACAAGTTGTTGAGCAAGCGTGTCTGACAATTACAACAGTAATTGTCATTTCCAAGAACCAATAGAAATGGCCTATTAAGTCTTTAGAAGTGGTTGGTCTGACACTCCAAGACTTTAAGCCGTCTTAGGAAGGATTTCTTCCTGACAAGATAAGATTTGATCTTATCTTAAATCCTTCCTAGATATTTCTGCCTTTCTTCTCAGGCACTTAGATCTTCAGGACACGCTTCTCAGTTATCACTCTTAATTACTTCATTGTTGTTGAGGAGACTGGGGTTCAGTAAGTTCTTGTCAAACACTTACTGAACCATCATCTTCTTCTTTGGCTTAAGTGCTACATCAGGGAGTACCGCCTTCCTGAGTAGTGAATCATTCTACTTGAATTCGCCTTAAGCATCCTGAAGATGACTCACTGAGAGGCTGTTCTCTCAGTGACTTGAATTGTTCTCGGTTTAAGTTAACACTTAGTTAATTTGTGTCCAAATCATGTTTTAAGTATTCTTGGGTTTTTCTTGACCCAACACTCATCCCAAGTACCGAAAATGCAAAAAGAAACGATTTAGGGCAATATTTGATCATATTAATACGATTTTGGGCTTAAATGACCCGTTAAAAAGGTAACAAATAAATACTTATCAAGTATCCCTACACTTGGGATTTGCTTATCCTCAAGTAAATATGCTTTTATCCTAATCAATTTACAAATTTGGGGTCATTTAACATTAATATAAAAGTAATTACGACATACAATCGTTCCACGTTAGTCAAAATAAGCACGGAAATTATATACTAGCATCTCTCATAAAATGTTTGGATTCTCACATCTCTCGGGTGTATAAAGTTATATAACAAATAGAAACGGGAAAAGTATAACACTCACTACCTGTCATAGCACATAAATTACCATAGGCTTGGGAACGGATCAAACCTCCACCACTTTGACGTAAGCACCTAGGATAAACTATCGAAGAGGTCTTTTTAAAGGGTTGTAACGTTAGGTGTAAGGGTATGGAAAACACGATTTTATTGGATAAGGGGAAATTTACTGGTGGCAAGTCAATCATCTTAGTTAATTACATGTACAATGAGGCGTTGCTAAGCCAAGACTCGACTCAACTCGACTCGCTAACTACTAACTCTTTTTGTATTTTTCTTGACACTTTCTTGATTTAAACAAAAATAAAAGACGGGATGGTAGTCCGTATGTTTTTTCTCTTGTCTTTTTCTACTTTTTTTTCTTTTTACATTTTTTTTTCTTTTTTTTCTCTCTCTTTTTTTCATTTTTTTTTATTTTTTTCATACATTCTTGCCCTACCATCCAAAATAATACATCAAAGGGATTACTTGCAACCTCCCTACACTTGAACTTTTACATAAATGAAACTAACTAACGACCCGAATTAAGAAAATCAAAACACGTGGAGTACCTTAAACATTAACGGACATATGGCGGTAACTTCCCCATTACTCAATAACAACTATTACTTTTACCCATTAGTCCCAAATGTCCCAAAACTGTATTTACAATATATGACTCGACTTAGCAACCATGCAACCAATTAGACAATTAACAAAGGGTTTAACACAATTGTTGTAACAATAATTGTTGGGTTTTATATTGAGCTGATAATACAAAACAATAAAAGAAGAATGAAGCAAATACGAAACTACAAGGACTTAAAAGACAAAGAAGGAATTCTACACGCTATGGAAGATTATAGAAGATTCCTTAAAAGACATTGATAAAAGATTAGGAAAGTATTTGTTTCCTAATACAGTTATGAGTCTTTGTAAACCCTAATATCTCTATTATATAAAGAGACATAGGGCATATGTTTTAGTGTACACAAGTAAAGATGTAGTCGACTAGTAAAAGTGTATATGTCTAGGCGTTTGGTTGTTTGTGTAAACACCTAGGTTAGTTTTAGTTTAGCCTCAAGGATCTTTGATCCCTGTTATTGTTGAGTAACCGTTCTACAATTGATCAAGTAGAATTGGGGCTAATTGTGTATGTAATTGTTATAGTGAAGATAATGATGAAGAAACCTTGTTACAATAACATTGATGTCTTGTTTAATTCCGCTGCGTATATTGTTAACCTTTGTTATTGTTATTCCTATAGCTCAAAATAATCTAAGGAGTTCTAAAAAACTCCACAATTGGTTCAAAGCTCAGGGAGCTCGTGATCTAGGATCTACAAGGTTTTATTAGTAGAAGAAAGAAGAACAAAATCGACTTTGGTTTTTATGTTCGTAGTTTTCTACAGTGCTGTGGTAAAAAGGCGATATATCATTCGTTAACTGTTGGATCTTAACGAAATTTTTACTAGAGGTTCTTCATACATCAAGATACATTCTCACTGGAGGGATCTTCAGTCTGAGCTGTCAATTAAAAGATATAAATTGTCGAAGTCTGCTGCATAAAAAGGTACGATGAAGGATTGAAGTTACTGATTCTACAATTACTAATGAACGCATGGTGGAAGTAAGGACACATCGTCTGGGTTTACTGGTTAGGGTTACAAGAAAGAAGAACAATCAAGGAGGTTAGTATCTTGGTACTTAACGAGTTAAAATCTTAACTTTTGAGTTAGGGTTTTCAATTTTCATTCTAGTTGTTAGTGTTGCTGGTTCTCGGTTAATGTTGCTTACATAAGTTAATACTGCTGGTAACACACAAGTTAGTACTGCTCCTTATTGTTTCTGCTGCTCGACAATATTAGTACTGCTACACTTGGTTTGTACTGATGTGCCTCATTAATGCTGCTAGTAGTATTTGATAATGTTGCTACTTCAATGTACTATCCGTTAATGCTGTCATGGTAACTTAAGTACTCGTTAATGCTGCTCGTTGAATATCTGTAAGTTACTACCACTGGTACAGATTCTGCCTATCGTCACACTGGAAATGCGTGACTATATGCATATAGTCACACACGTTTTTTTGGGTGTGTGTGACAAAAAGTCGCGCCACCGTAGGTATCATATGGTCACATTGTTTATTTTGTGGCCGTTTTCATCGAAAAAGAGTGACCAAAACCCGAATATGTGTGACTAATTAGGCACAAGTTTTGTTGGATTCATCAGTATGTGTGACTATTTCCCATCCTATGGCCACACGAAAATATAATAAATGTGACGTTTGTGATGATTTAGTCACACATCGTGTGTTGTTTTTTTCGAGTTAGTCACATACAATTTAAAAAACAGTGGCCAAAAGTGTTAATAAGTGTGACCATATGCTGTTTAAAGTGAAGAAATGTGTACTATTGATCATCCAATGGTCACATGAATTCTTAGTTTGTGTGGCCTTTTGTAATATTTAGTCACACAAAGCATGTTTGCTTTGGGTATTTAGTCACATACAATTAAGCATAAAGTGGCCAAAAGTGTTAATAAGTGTGACCATATGCTGTTTTAAGTGAAGAAATGTGTATTTTGTGTGACTATTGATCATCCAATGGTCACATGAATTCTTAGTTTGTGTGGCCTTTTGTAATATTTAGTCACACAAAGCATGTTTGTTTTGGGTATTTAGTCACATACAATTAAGCATAAAGTGGCCAAAAGTGTTAATAAGTGTGACCATATGTTGTTTTAAGTGAAGAAATGTGTATTTTGTGTGACTATTGATCATCCAATGGTCACATGAATTCTTAGTTTGTGTGGCCTTTTGTAATATTTAGTCACACAAAGCATGTTTGTTTTGGGTATTTAGTCACATACAATTAAGCATAAAGTGGCCAAAAGTGTTAATAAGTGTGACCATATGTTGTTTTAAGTGAAGAAATGTGTATTTTGTGTGACTATTGATCATCCAATGGCCACATGAATTTTATGTTTGTGTGGCCTTTTGTAATATTTAGTCACACAAAGCATGTTTGTTTTGGTTATTTAGTCACATACAATTAAGCATTAAGTGGCCAAAAGTGTTGATAAGTGTGACCATATGCTGTTTAAAGTGAAGAAATTTGTATTTTGTGTGACTATTGATCATCCAATGGCCACTTGAATTTTATGTTTGTGTGGCCTTTTATAATATTTAGTCACACAAAGCATGCTTGTTTTGGGTATTTAGTCACATACAATTAAGCATAAAGTGGCCAAAGTTGTTAATAAGTGTGACCATATGCTGTTTAAAGTGAAGAAATGTGTATTTTGCGTGACCATTGTTCTTCCAATGGTCACATGAATTTTTATTTTGTGTGGCCTTTGGTACTATTTAGTCACACATCGAATTAAACAAAGAGTGACCAATAATGTTGGAGCAGAGTTGCTACTGCTAGCAGTACTAAGGTAGTCCAAGGTAGTCCTGCTGAAGCAGAGTTACTGCTGCTAGTACTATGCTAGTGCTGCTGGAATGTGTATATATATTATATATAAAACAATATTAAAAAACACAAGAAATTTCAAATTGAATTAAACTCTAATGTATATAACTGGACAAAATATACAATTGTAATGTCGTACTTAATTAATCAAATATCTAAAGACTTTTGAACCTTCACCCCCTTAGCAGTTTGCCTTAAGTCGTTAGCAGATATATATTGTTTCTTCGTTGGTGCCTGTGGTACACATTTAGTCACATGGTTTGTTGGTGTAACCTGTAGTAAACAAAAGACGCTTCTATCAAACATTGAATTACATATGAATAATTATATATGTAGGTTGAAAAAACACATGTACGTACCACCTCTTCAAAAATAACTTGATCCTTTGGCCATGCAACGAAACTACCTTCGACTTCCTTAACTGTTTTGAACCCATTATTTGCTACGTCCGGTATGCATGCTGCATCAACTAACGATGAATCAATTGACACTCTGTAGCAATCATTTGGGAGTGGTAGGTTATGCAGCATTTGCTTTCCATGAGACTGGTATACGGTACCAAAAGCAACGATATTTGATTTCTTTGTGTGCCAGAGTTTGCACTTAAGTGTCTACAAAAAAAAAAAAAAAAAAAAATTGCATGTATATATCAGAAATTATTTAAACAAAAGAATAACAAGAAACATGTTGAAATACATACTGTTGGCAGTGCTTGTGTTAGAGACACATCTTGTTGCGATTGGGAATCTGGAGACCCGTTTCGTCGCTTCTTTTGCTTTGGCTTATTGGGTCCGACAGTTTTAGCAAGTTCCTATATGTATATATAAAACACGTTACATTATTTAAACAAAAGAGTAACAAGAAACATGTTGAAATACATACTGTTGGCAGTGGTTGTGTTGGAGACGACACATTTTGTAGCGATTGGGAATCTGGAGACCCGTTTCGTCGTGACTTAAGGTTATGCTTAGGCCTGACAGTTTTAGCAGCAGGTTCCTATACGTATATATAAAACACGGTACATTAGTCGATCATGTATGTAAAATTCAAAAATCAAAGGGCGATCTTTTATTACTATACTTACCATTGTTTCCGTTACCTTTTTAGAAGTTTCAAGGCCATTGGATTTCTCCTCAATTCCCGCATCTTTAGGACTTACAACACCACTTGTCTGAGTGCCATTGGAGTCACCTGCAATATTGTCAATGGCCATTGGAGTCACCTGCAATATAAATTAAGAAATACAGTCACTCATCAGTTTATGTTCAATGCCTAGTATCATTAGCATCAGTGGTGTTAGCATTAGAAAATGAAATTGTTAACAACATAAAAAATGGCTTACAACTGAGGCTATTGGCGATGGTTGAGTTGGCAGAGTTATATTCATCCCTTTATCATTCAACTGTTGCAGAATTTGAGAAAGCATTACATTTGTGTTTTCCACCTCACCGGATAATTTATTGACCTGCACATCTTTTTCGGTCATCTCGGCGGACAATTTTTTGATCAATTTATCTTTTTCTTCACGCTCGCGTCTCTCATTATCCATTTGAGTTTGAAGTAAGGCAATTTTTTCATTGGCTTCTTGTTTTCTTCGAGGAAGGCCAAAATACTCTTTGTATGTTACTGCACCTCCCACTCCCCTGGCATAACCGCCCTTTTCCTTACCAAATACAAATGTCATGGCATCAGTGCCATCATCAAAACCCGATGTTCCTTCCTTGATCTTGTCATCAGCTTCTTTCTGCACAAAAAATATAGGAAATGTTGGGATTAAAAGTCTTCTTGATGCTGTTAGAGTAACTGCTGGTATACAAGCTACTACTGCTAGTACACAGTTAAATGTTGCTGCTATATAAGCATAATAATAGAATTAGCAGTCAAACTTACAAGTTCATCTCCCTTTGATTTAATATCATCATTTGGGTATTCGCCGTCTTTGTTTACCCTTCCTTTCACCCACATTACATCACGGGGGGTTCTTCATCCGCTTCAATCTCTTTATTTTCGATCTAATAAACATCAAATGCATACCCATGTAAAGTTAAACCAAGATAAACGAAAATATGTGGATGCTTACACATGTACAGTTAAACCAAGATAATCGAAAATATGAGGGTATTAATGCAAATGTGCAAATTAGGCAATGTAAACGGATTCATTTCTCATACTGATCGTCTCTTAATTGGTAAAACAAACATTGTGTAATCTTACCATTTTCTCTTTGACATAAGCATATCCACCTCGTCCCATTTTATGCTGATAAATATTTTGGGAACGCGCCATTTTACCTTTCTCAGATTTCTCCTAAAAACACAAAATCATAAGGCGTTTAGATGCGGTAATGCTGCAAACTGAAAATAATAAAATGACATATACACTTAATTAAAGATGACTAATTAAAACCTTGTATGCTTCGGTGGTCGTGTATTTAACATACTCGACCCAGTCTTCTGATTTAATTATTGTATTATACAAGTCCGGGACTTCATTCAGTTTGGAAGGTGTATTTAGGTTGGGCAAAATGTAGTTGACTTTGAGCTTCCTTCTGTAATTCCTTAGCATTTTACCAAGACTAATCATTATCAATTTTCTGTATTGGACGTCAACAACAAAAAATTTCTGAAAAGATTAACACAATGTTGTTAATTAGTTGCACATAATGTAACTGCATACATAAACTTATGTAGTATTGGGTTACAAAATAGTATATATGTACCAAGATTTCATCCCATAGTTTATCTCTTGCTTCTTTATTCACCTTCTTCCAGTGTAGAATCTTCACACCTATCTGCTCACGAGCCACATCTCCTAAAAAACTCACAAACACTGCTCTGTTTTCCCCTGTTACCCTACCGAGTGCATCGAAGGTTACCTTGAGCTTTGTTGCACCAGGTTTGTCATGCTTCGCGCGAAACTTTACTAGCCTGGTTGAGCCCCTCTTAGCTACTATCTCAGGTGTTTGGTTGGTTAAAGGCTCATCTATATCTTCTTCATCAGAAGACTTTTCGGATTCATATTCTAAGGCGTTATCATCATGTACAATATGATCAAGAGGAAGCAAAGTATGGTTATCAACAATGGGTTCAGTTTCCATGACTCTTGAGCAACAAAGGGTAAAAGAAAATGATTATGGCTTAGCTTGGAGAGTAATGGTGAGAGAAGATTTGATTTTTGTTTTTTATTTGCAGTCTTTTTTTTAAGGAGAGAAAAGAGGCTATACACCAAGAATATGAATCGTTTGTGATTCAAAAAATTTCGATCCAAAAATTTGCCTCCAAGTTGTAATTTGAAATTAACAATTGAATTATTTGAAAATTTTCCCTTTGAACCTGTTAATTAAAGCATAAACTTGATTTTTGTTTTTTATTTACTATCTTAATAATCGCAAATAATGTATCATACTGTGCAACCATCACATCAACAGTACAAACGTAATTACTACATATTGTACCCTTACCAATTACATTTACAAAACACAAATTACTAATTACCTTTTTGTTATTTGGTTTCATTGTTTGCGTGCTTGTGTTTGCCATAAGAATGTGTGTGTTGATTAGGGTTTATTGATTTTTGTGTGTGTTTACAAATGACCGGGTAAAGGGATTAATTGCTGGTTGAATATTGAATTTGTGGTTTGGTTTAACTATAGCTGACGTGGCAAGATTTGTTTAAAAAAAAAAAAAAATACTAATGGTGATGAGGTGGCGGTGAAATCCGGCTATAGCCGGTAAATAGGGATGGCAACGGTTCGGGTTCGGGGCGGGTTTTAGTATACCCATAACCGAACCCGTTTATAATATACCCGTACCCGCCCCATATCCCACCGGATACCCGATTAATATTATCCATCGGTTTTTCGGGTTTCCCCGCGGGTATTAGTTATCCGTACGTAGTTGAATATTATATGGACAAAATTGGCGGTATTAAGATTAAGTCACGCTAAAATCCACCGAAAAAACAAAAGAAAATACTCTAACCACTCCCAACAATAACTCAGCTTTAAACTTTAACACAATGCCACGTCAGCTTTAACACACTCACCCTTAATTAACTGAGCTTTAGTTATACACAAGATGTTTAACGAATGAGCCGAGATGATATGGTTGTATACGAGATGTTTAACGAATGAGCCGAGATGATATGGTTGTATATATACGAGATGTTTAACGAATGAGCCGAGATAATATGGTTGTATACGAGATGTTTAACGAATGAGCCGAGATGATATGATTATACACGAGATGTTTAACGAATGAGCCGAGATGATATATATGGTTGTACACGAGATGTTTAACGAATGAGCCGAGATGATATGGTTGTATACGAGATGTTTAACGAATGAGCCGAGATGATATGGTTATACACGAGATGTTTAACGAATTGAATGAGCCGAGATGATATGGTTGTATACGAGATGTTTAACGAATGAGCCGAGATTATATGTTTGTACATGAGCAACACACCCAACAATAACTCACGCAACCTTTCGACCCTGTTTCATCATTTCTTAAAAGAGTTTAATTTCTAGACCAACCCTGATAGCTGGATGGTCTTGAGGCAACTCACGCAACCTTTCAACCTCTGGATCAGCACGATTATGCATCTGTAGCATAATACGAGTTATCTCACCTAGCAAATTGTTAATCAATTTGAGTTCTTTTTCTTGTTCATTGTGTAATCGGGTGAGGATAGCCTTTTGCACCTCTGCTAGTTAATTTGTTAGCCACAGTGTTTGTGTTAAAATTAGTGATACTTGCGAGAGAGTTTTATAAGAAGTTGTGTGAGAAAACGAAGTGTTGTGAAAGTGGCTTTGATAGTGGAAAGCCGTTAAACTAGCCGTTGGAGGCTATTTTAAAAATCAGATTGAAAGTAAAAGTAACCGTACGAGTATTATTCAAATTCAAACGTAAAGTAACAGTACAACATATTAATAACGAGCGGGATATTTAAATTTTAAAATTTCAAATTCAAATTAAACAAAAAGGCGGGATATATTTAAAATTTATCAATTCAATTCAAATTCAATTCAATTTATAAATTGAAAATAAAGTATCAAATACAAATACATTAAACATGAAATAGAAATACATTAAACATGAAATAGAAATACATTAAATGTCAAATAAAAACTACGTTAACATAAACAATGATTGATTAACATAAACAACATACGATTAACATAAACAACGGACGATTAATAAAAACTATCATCTGAATCTGGGTAACCATCTTCAGAGGATTCGGAAGGTGTGAAAAAACCAGACTCCCACCTTTGCCTACGTTCTTCATCCTCCCTGGCTTGCCGCTCCAAACGATCAGCTTCCTCTTCTCTTTCAAGTGCTTCCATTTCCAGGAGGACTTGCATATCTGCTTCCTCTTGCCTAAGTTGTTCCTCAGTTAACCCAAACGGATTTGGGTCTTGGTTATGAACTGGTTCATTTTCAGGTTGATTATTCACCGGAAAATTTTCCGGTTGGAAAACCGGAAAGATATGCTCGGGTGGAGTATGGAATTTTTCATTTTCGCTAGGTGGGCTTGGAAACTGTTGGCCAAAATCCTTTTGGCGAGGTGGGCTTGGAAATTGTTGGCCAAAATCCTTTTGGCGAGGTGGGCTTGGAAATTGTTGCCCGAAATCTTTTCTGGAAGACATCTTGAATTTGAGATGCTTGGATCTTGAGTATTTGAGAAGTTTGGAATGTGTTTCTGTGTGACTTGTGCTTCAGAAGCATTGGTATTTATAGGGTACAAATGCACACGTTTTATTAACGTGACTTTGAATTTTAATTGTTGGGGCTAACCTGCGTTAATGCAGCGTTAATATGTTGTACTTTATCTTATGTTTGAATTTGAATTTTAATTTTAATTTGTTAAGGCTGAGTTATTGTTGGAAGTGGCCTAAATATACCCATACTTCTCAAACACATTCAGACTGCGATAGATATTAAAGCATGTATTTACATTAAACATGTACTAGAAAATATCAATTACCCTAATGAAAAAGTCAATTAGTCATTAAAGTTAGCACACAAATTACATTAAACATCATTAATATAATATAGAAAATATCAATTACCCTAATGAAAAAGTCAATTAGTCAATCCAACACCAAACACACTTCTAGATCAACTACACTAGTCAAATCCAAACCAAACACAAACCAAATCCGATCAATATTATCCATCTGTTTACTTTTGGCGCCTCTCGATGGTCCCTTTCCCGCCTAAAGTATTGGGAACCGTTCGTATACCTCTCTAGCCTATTTGTACAACTCAACATGGAAAACCGTTCATAATTAATCAACCGTACCATATACAACTCCTTTGATATTTTCATTAGAAAATAAATTTCAAATTTCAATGGCCGACTCCTCTTCAACTCCTTCTTCCAACAAAAACAAACGCCCAAGGGATGATTCTCCTCCACCAATGCCTGAAAATTATAAAAAAATGGGCATATCCCAAAATATTTGGGAGAAATGTAGTAAAGGCCCGTATGGTGTTGAAAACGCATTGTTAGAAATTCACAACAAGCGTATAAATATGTATGAAGAAAGGAACAAGAAAGATTTAGAGGTCATTGAGGAGCATCAGAAGAAAATTGAGGAGAGGAACAAAAAAATAGAAGAAGAAAGAGAGAAAATAGTTGATGTTTACAGAAGTATTGAAGCTAGTAAATATGTGTCTTAATGTATCTTTTCTTTATATATTTTGCCTATGTATATTTTGCCTATGTAAATGTAAACTTATTTTGACTTGGTTTAATATATGAATGCAGTTATTATGTACAAGTTTATGATATTTGAATACAGCTATTATTATTGTACTGCTAGGTAAACAATTGTACTGCTATCGAAACGTTGTACTGCTGGGTATCCTTTTAGCAGTGGTTGGGAGTGCAGGGTAGTTTGTATCACTTTTTACTTAAAGTGTATAAACCCCCAATTGCTGCACACAATCACATTCACGCACACATTACTCTCTCTCTTCCACTCCCTAATCGAATTTTAATTGTCAAATTGCAAAACCCCCAAATCAAATCATAATGTCGAACCTAACTTTTACCGAACCTCATAATAATGTTGCCTTTTTAGAAAAATCCAATAAGTCTGTAGATTTTACTGAGATCATTGATTTCCTTAATGCAAGCTATATTAAGTTTGCATTAACAGTAAAACCTACTATATATACTTCCAACATTATCCAGTTTTGGTCGTCTGCTAAGGTCAAAACTATTAATGGGGAAGCACAAATCCATGCCCTTGTAGATGGGCAGATGATTATCATTACAGAGGCGTCTATTCGAAGAGATCTTCTCCTAGATGATGCTAACGGAGTTGAGAATCTTCCAAATACTACAATCTTTGAAAAACTTGCACTGATGGGCTATGAGAGATATACAGATGCTTTAAAGTTCCAAAAAGGTAATTTTTCTCCTCAGTGGAAATTCTTAATTCATACTGTCTTAGTGTGTCTAAGTCCAAAGACCACTGCATGGAATGAATTTAGCAGTAATTTAGCTTCTGCTATAATTTGTTTGGCTGAAAATACTCAAAGATTTAATTTCTCAAAATTAATTTTTGATAATATGGTTAAGAACTTGGATGGTTCTTTGGCTAAATATTTTCTATATCCAAGGTTTTTGCAACTCTTTTTGGACAACCAATTTAAAAAAAAGAAAAGTCACAAAAATGTTTATCCCACTCCCTACCTTACCAAAAAGGTTTTTGCTAATATGAGTAGGGTTGGAAAAGATTTTTCAGGGAGAGTGACACCTTTGTTTCCAACAATGTTGGCACTAGCCCAAACCCAAATGGGTGAAGGTTCAGCAATCCCAGCTGGTACCCATCACACACCCACAGAACAACAACAAAAGACCTATAAACGTAGGACTAACACCAAGAACACTGAGCTACCTCAGGCTAGTGGTTCTATACCAACTGTTGCAGATGAGGATGTCACTGGGGGGGAGAGTGACATGTTGGCAAGGGCTGCCACTACTGTGTCTAGCTTAGCAGCAGCACAGGACAGTGGTAACATCATTAAGACCCGAACCAAGACAACTTCTAATGAAGAAAGTTCCTCTGGAACTGATTCAGGTGAAGGTCCCAGTCACATGGAAACAATGGGGGGTTCGGATGTTCATCCTAGGGGTGAGACTGAACTTAACTTTTCCAGTGATCCACCTCTCGGGCTAGGTAACACAAGCCGAAGTGGTGAGGATAGTATGCAACTTTTGAATGAATTGAAGGATACCTGTGCCAAGCTGTCTGCACAAATTGGTGATCTGCGAGCAATAGCTTCTTCCCAAGATGGAGTCATCAAAGCTCAAGGTGGGGAGATAAAGGCTTTGAAGAGAAGGGTTAGGTATTTAGAAGGAGTCAAAGGATCAAGAATTCCCAAACAAAAGGTTAAATCTTCTGAAGCTTCTAAGGATGCTCCCAAACAGGGAGGGAATGAAGGCAAAGTTTCAGGGGAGGATAACCAAGGGAATCAAGTGGTGATTGATCATCGTCTGGGCAAGGTTACAAATGCTGATAGTGCTACTGAGCCAATTACAGTTGGTACTACAAAAGCTAGTACTGCTACACCAGAGGTTTTTGCAAATGCTGTTAGTGTACTTGCTGAGCTGAAGACAGCAAAACCAGTAACCAAAGGTGTTGTGATACAAGAGCCATCATCCTCTCCAAAAGCTAAACAATCAACTCCACAGGTACAAGGCAAAGGTAAAGGGATTCTTACTGAAGAGCCTGTGGAGAAACCATTATCAAAAGAAGAGCAATTAAAAGTTGATGCTGAACTTGCTATGAAATTCTCAGAAAAGTATGATGCAGAACATCAGACAATTTTGGAACAAAGGAGAATACAAGAAGAAAAAGATGCAGAGTTAATAGCTTCATGGGATGAGCAAAGGGCTCAGGTTGCAGCTGATTCTGAGCTTGCTAAGAAACTACATAAACAAGAGCAAGATAAGTACTCAGTAGATGAAAAAGCCAGGATGCTGAAAGAATTTTTTTATGAAAAAAAGAAGTTGTATGTAGAACAAAGATATGCAGCTAAGAAGAACAAGCCACCCACTCAAAAACAAAGAAGAGATCTCATGTGCAGGTAGTTTTTTTTTTTTTTTTTTTTTTTTTTTTTTTTTTTTTTTTTTTTTTTTTGCAAAGGTATTTATATTAATATCAACAATACCCAATATGTACATCATATCATAAACATCTACTCATGTGCAGGTATTTGAAGAATGTGGACAGATGGAAACTAAAGGATTTAAAATTCTTGGATGATAAAAGAATTGAAGAATTATATGCAATTGCCAAGAGAAACAATGATCTCTTCTTGAATGACAGTTCAAAGAGAGCAGGTGAACAGTTGGAAATAGAAAGCAGTAAAAAGAGAAAACAAGAACAAACTGAGCAAGCTGTTGCTGAAGAACAAATGCAAGCTCACACTGAACTTGCAGTTGACTCTGTAGGAGAAGCCATGGATGCACAACCTTTAACTGTCAAACATCCCATTGTTGATTATAAGTCTGGATCTTTTGGGGAAACAGTTTATTACGATATTAAGAGGCATGATGGTTCTTCTAGAAGGTATGTAAGCTTTCTTCACATGGTTCATGATTTTGATAGACAAGATATGATAGCTTTATGGAAATTACTCAAACAAAGATTTGGTAATAAGACACCAGAACAAGCTAATTATGATAGAGAAGTCTGGAATTATTTAAAGGTAATGTTTGAACCAAATCATGAAGATGAATGTTGGAGAAGACTAACGCACAATACTGTTAAAGAATGGAAAATTTTTCAACGATGTGGAGTACATGCTTTAACTGTGAATGAGTTGGTGATCTACATGCTTGTAGAAAAGGATTACCCTTTAAAGTTTCACAAAGACATTCTACATCAGATGTTGCGTGTGAAGAAAACACTCAAGCTTCAGCTTAATTATGATGACATGGCATATGAACTGCTCAGGAAGATGGAAGAGTATCTAGGACCCAAGGACAAGAAATAGAATGTATAGTTATTACTGCTACAATGTATAGTTTGACTTAAACATGTATAGTTATTACTGCTAGTATGTATAGTTATTACTGCTAGAATGTATAGTTATTACTGCTAGAATGTATAGTCTGACATTTATCATGTATATGTCCACTTGCAGTCAAGCTTTATTGTATTTTCAGTTTCCATTTATCATGTATATGCACTTGCAGGCACTTAGTAACATGTTACTTCATTATAAAGTTGAAAATTGACTTTAGAAAGTCAAGTAATCTGGTTCCAGCTAGGGGCAAGTAACATACTTACATACTACTGCATTAAACTAGATAGACTATAAAATCCCAGCATTGTAATGGGGCAAATTAAATGAAGAGTCATGACTAACAGTCTGAACTCAAAATATGACTCTATGATTTAGACACCTAAATAAATACTTCATGTGACCATATGTAACATCTTGAATTTAGTCACACAAACACTCAATGTGACTAATATCAAGGTTAATGATAACTGAGTTCACATTTTGCTATACATATTAGTCACATGAATATTTCAGTGTGACTATTTTCAATGTATTGGTCACATATAATACCCTTATAATGTGGCCATAAACATAATTTAGATGCACATTTGTGGTATGGTGTTACTATTGTATAGCCTATAGTCACATGATTGTGCTACAATTAAATGTGACCATACACATTAGGAATTGGCAGGCAAACACACACTTAACTTTAGACACACATATTAACTTACGTGACTATTTGTATCGAATTTTGGTCACACTTAATCATGTATGCCTATGGTTTAGTGTGACCATATATGACATTTGGTCACACATCTCAAGTGTGTGACATATATTTGTCACTTTTAAATGCATATCGTGACTATGCTTCAAACTTACTTTTCAGTTGTCACACATTTCAAATTCATATGTGGCTAAATTTTCAACAAAAACTAGCAGTCACGCTTAAATAATGTGTGACAAACTTGAGCATATGATTTAGCCACATACACAATTACTTCGTGTGACCATATATGGATTTTGGTCACACTTTTCAATTGCGTGACATATATTTGTCACATATGTATATATATAGTGTGACTAATGTTTCAACCTTATTTGTATCCGTCACACGTCCCAAATTATAAGTGACTAAAAAATCAAAAAAAAATTTACCAGATACGTATAGTCACGAAAATATTCAAATGTGTGGCTATAGCCTCGGATGTAATTCCGAAATGGTCACACAAGTCGGATCAAGTGTGGCTGTTTATTTTATTCTGGTACATTTAGTCACATAAAAAGGCGACTGTGTGGCTGTTCGAAAAACAGCATGTGTGACTAAATCCCATTTTTGTACTAGTGTACTGCTATTGGTCAAATGATGCTGCTTATGATTTTTAATGTTGCTTCAGGAAGTTAGTACTACTACTTAAGTTTTAGTACTGGTACTATATTTTTAGTACTGCTACTATAATTTTAGTATTGCTACTATATTCTTAGTACTACTAGCATTATTCGATACCGGACAGTACATGATTTGGTTCTCGGTTGGATATAGAGATGTTGGATAACACAAACAAGAAGATTTTTGGTTTTGGTTTATTTGTTCTTAAAAGGTTAAAGGCTCGTATTTATTGGTTTAATTGGTTACGAAGAAGATTGTTTATCACCTATTTAGAGTTGAAGTGGAGTTTCACAGGTTTGTGTTCTTATCATATATTAAACGGCTAACAACGTTTAAAGATAACTTGTTCGTGCTTTAACGTTGTGACAAAGACTTGTCAAAATCTAGCAATTGGGATTTGCTATCACTTAAAGGAGTTACATTGTAGTGCTCAGTGTCTCATAGAAGATGAGGATTTTGTCAAGAGGTTGCGGTCTACTTATATTTTTGGTTTTTGGTATAAGTTCAAAGTCGCGTGGATAGTGCAAGACATAAGACACAAGTTTGAGTTGTTCTACTTCATCATCAAGTTTGTTATACTTGGTTTTCTTCAACAGTATTCATTACATGGAGCCTACAGAATTGAAGATTCAAGAAATGGTTAACACATGGATTTCAGGGGAAGCATATTGTAGAGTGTTTAATCATTTACATGCACCATTTGAGGGGAAGGTTTTTACTACTGTAAGTATTTATTACTACAGATAGTTTAAGTTTCTATTGTCTTAAATTCATTATTAGTGCGGAAAACTTCATGGAGGGTAATTTGAGACATTGGAAGGCTGGATTGGAAGTGTGATATTGGTTAGTGGTTGTCAAAATCAAAGTTGCATCTACTTAGCATTCCCTAGTGGATAATGACAAAAAGGGGAAGAAGAAGTGCATAGAAGTTTTGCAACTTGCAGATCCTTGGTGGTACAGCATGTTATGTAAGTTCACATGAGTTGAGCTTAAGGGGAAGTGTGTTTCATTCATTGAAGATCTAGAAGAATGTTTTGTAATTATCAACTAGGGGAAGATTGTTAGGTTTTATATTGAGTTGATAATACAAAACAATAAAAGAAGAATGAAGCAAATACGAAACTACAAGGACTTCAAAGACAAAGAAGGAATTCTACAAGCTATGGAAGATTATAGAATATTCCTTAGAAGATATTGACAAAAGATTAGGAAAGTATTTGTTTCCTAATATAGTTATAAGTCTTTGTAAACCCTAATATCTCTATTATATCAAGAGACATAGGGCGTATGTTTTAGTGTGCACAAGTAAAGATGTAGTCGACTAGTAAAAGTGTGTGTGTCTAGGCGTTTGATTGTTTGTGTAAACGCCTAGGTTAGTTTTAGTTTATCCTCAAGGATCTTTGATCCCTGTTATTGTTGAGTAACCGTTCTACAATTGATCAAGTAGAATTGAGGCTAATTGTGTATGTAATTGTTATAGTGAAGATAATGATGAAGAAACCTTGTTACAATAACATTGATGTCATGTTTAATTCCGCTGCGTATATTGTTAACATTTGTTATTGTTACTCCTAGAGCTCAAAACGATCTAAGGAGTTCTAACAAACTCCATAATAATGCACTAAAGAGGAGTGCATACAAGGTAGGCTAAGGCGATTTGGGCGTACATTTGGAGGTAGATTGTAAACAATGTTCTTCATTAATATTTTGGAATCCACCAAAATATCACGAGAACTGCAAAAAAGATAGGCTCTGAGGGGTATAATAGGAGTATCGTGTACTAAAGATGAGTACATCGCAAGGGTGTGGGAAAATTACTTGGCCTTATTGGTCAAGTATCTTGGCTACATTGGTCAAGTAATTATAAAACAGGTTTAAAACAATGGTTATCCTAATGCCTCTTATCATTTAGTAAATCCTAACTACACGAATGTAGTCTTACTAGCGATCTATGGATGCATCACAAATGCAAGTTCTAGAATCTATATACTACCAGTACACTTATAAGCATTAAAGGTAAATGCTTTTTCCTATCGATCTAAAGGCGAACCTCACATTTTTGGGGTGGAAATTTTTGAGTGGAAGGGTTTTTGTGCTAGCTATATAATTCCTATCCTTGAGACGCTTATTAAAACTAAAGTTTCACTCCTATATATTGTAAAACATTTTAAATTTGGTGCCAAAATTGCCCTAACAAGTATTTCTTTTAGTTTATTACACATTTACTCAAAGATAAAACAAATATCAAGTGAAGTTATAGTATCTAAGGTATCCTATTTTACCCTCCCTACACTTAAATTGAACATTTTCCCCAATGTTCTTGAAAAGTATCAAAGTTATGATAAAGGGAAAAATAAAATAGATGAAAGAAACTAATACTCCCCTGATTTGCTCAGCATGGACGATGTGAAAACATGGTTAAATCCTCCTCCAAGAAAATAAATGCAATAAATGCTCATCATACTTCATCTTTACCTTCTTGTCCAATATAACCTGTAATTCACTAAGAAAACTAACACGAAACCTCGTATAAAATCGGCGGTAAACACTATATATATAAAAATTAATTCCTAGAAAGCGAAGTAAGATATAATGCTTGCAAAATAAATGTTTACAGATTCCTGAAAATTTAAAATTCTAAAATTTTTCAAAATTTAAGTTCCAGCAGAAAAACAAAATCCTAGAAAACTGTGCTGCTACAATGCCTGACGCTGTCGGGTGTTAACCCTTACGTCTTCTGGATTGACCTGACAGTATTTTTGCGTTTTGTTTCTAGAAAATTTTTGGAAAAATATGATTATTAAAACCTGGAAAACTGCAGAACATTCATTGTGACTCGATACAAGCATTTGACTCTAACAAACACACACATATATATGCTAATCATTAATTGTTAACTTTCATGTTCAAATTCGTTCTTGTAAACCAATATGATCTTCCCTACACTTATCTTTTTGTAAAATACCTTTATATGTAATTAAGACGAGGTTAAAAACAAAATAAAGCATTTTCACAAAATTATTCAAAACATGAATGATAAACAATTATAACGGAGTATACATATGACATCAAACAAAATAAAAACAAACAAACAAACAATAAAACATGGGTTGCCTCCCAAGAAGCGCTTTTCTTTATTAACGAATCTTGTAGCTAGACTCAAAGTCATGGCCTATCTTGTATCATCTATGCTCAAATAACCAAGCGTGAGCCACCTAATTGTTGCCTCATCTTTCTTATATTCATCATTCAACTCTAAACATCCACGATAATATCTTCTATTTTTCTCATGTGGATATCTAAGTCCACTCCTTTTATCATTCTCGATCAAAATCTCAAGTGGAGCAAATTTATTACATGCCTCAATTGTAAAATCCTTAAACCTAGGGTGCTAACGGGGCATTTGATAGACAAAATCCTCATCTCCATCGGAGAACGTGATTAACCCATCCATAAGTTTCTCATCTAACTTAGTTAGCCTCTTAAAGGGTTTTCCAAATATGACTTGGGTCAACTTGTCATCAATAAATTCTCCTAGGTTCTCCATGACCATAAAATCTACCAAGTAAACAAAACTTCCGACAAAAACATGCAATGGTTCAACCCTAGCCACAATATTATCTCCTTGATATTCTAACTCATTTACCATAATTTTATTATAATTAGCACGAGAGATTATATTCATTGGCAAAGATGAGTTAAGGTAAGCATTAAAACTCCTATATCTGATTTTACAAGAAAATTGCATATTAAAAAGGCTAACTTTCTCAATCCTTGTCCTAGGGTCAACATATTTATGAGGATATAATTCATCCACTTTTCTAACCTCATCAATAACTTCTCCATCACCTAATTCCTCATCAGAATCCGTAAAATAGAAAGGGTCATTCTCATGGTCAGTGTCATGATCGGATTCATCAATTTCAAAGTCATTACCAAAGTGATGGTCGGGTGAAAGGTTTGGTGGGTTCGCGTCCTCCATAACAGGGGCCAGAATAGGTAACTGAAACTTTCTACGAAGAAAAACACGAATAACAGACATATCTTACGAACAAATGCACAAAGAGAAGGATAAACTAAAAGAAAGCTAAAAGAAAATAAAATCTCACTTGATAGGATTCTAGTGAGTAGACCTAAATAAGATAGAAATTGAACCTAAACTATTAACTATACCCCAACAGCGGCGCCAAAAACTTGATGCGAGATTTGCAAGACCTCGAAAAGAAGTTTTACAATCCTCTAGGCTGTGTACCTAATCGTTGTAGTGTAGTATACGTAAGACTCGGAGGAAAGTTCGTTCTCTAGGGGAATAGTGTCGCTAGGTCAAGATGTATGACGAGATAGGTCTAGAGGTGAGGGATGATTCTTTTTGTATTTATATTTTTATGAAAGCAATTAAAATCTCGGGTTTTGAAAGAGTGGGCGGAATTAGTTGCTAATCAAGTAACCCAAAACTAATTATAACTTGAAATTAAACTAATTAAAAAGAAAAGTAAATTGGTGACTTCTTATGGTAGGGAAAAGCGTGTTCATTTAGACTTAATTACTCCCTAGTTATCTCCTATTGATTTATCGAATTGTCACGTCCTTGTTTTAGTTGAAGCGTGTTATTCCTTAATATTAGTCGTGAGGAGGTGTCGAAGTCCCCAACTCTATGAATCTTAGTCTCCCCTAAAAACCTTAAAGTCTATTAAGTTTTCTAGGATCTACAAGCCGCAATTCATGCAATAAATACAATGAGAAAAACCAATAGTGCACTCTACGGTTGCGTTTATAAGACGTTCAAGCTAGTTACATATAAGAGGTCAGCCAGTTTTCTTAGCCTAACGCGAAGCAATCAACTAAACAAAAGATGACAAATCAATTATCAACAACTAGGTTTCACTAGATCTAAGCGAACACAAATAAATCTAAGCTAGCATGTTAAAGAGAAGAGAAGATAAACAAGTAAGCGAACAACAAATAGACATATTGAATGATTAAACGAATAACTTATCTTCAATAAAACATGTGTTTTGGGGGCTCAAGTACCCTTACAAAAGCTGCGAAATTCGTCCACAGAACCCTACTCCAAGATGTTACACGAATTAATGAAAACATGCGAAAGTATATATAGTTTTACAACGGTGACGGCGTCACTTGCAAAGTGTGACGCCGTCAGCTCGCCTCCAATTAGGGTTTTGTCTTCTCCAAGTTGTCTTGTGATGGCGTCACTTAGGAACCTTGACGCCGTCAAGTGCTATCTGACGATGTCCCTTAGTAAATCTTCTAGGCCATCTCTTGTTAACTTTGCATGGATTTTTGGTCTTCAAATACACTTGACACCGTCTGGTTATAAAGTTATCAAATTTGACTGAGGCGTCGCTTGTTAATTCTGAGCCAAGAATCCTCCATTATTTGCACGTGACAGCGTCACGTTGTAATGTGTGACGCCGTTAGACTCCCATATCTGACAGAATTCGGGACTTCGTCATTTTCTTCACTTTTTCGTCGTTTCTAGCCCAAAACATGCCATTTTCCAGATTTCTCGTCCCAAGTACCTAAAATGCAAAAAGAAACGATTTAGGGCAATATTTGATCATATTAATATGATTTTGGGCTTAAATGACCCCTTTAAAAGGTACCAAATAAATCTTTATCACTACGCTTAAGTTTGATCAACACTTTTGCGGCGCTTGTAAAATAGGAAAACAGTCTCATGGGAGTCACAAGGCTAAGAATATAGTATCAACTACTAGATGCCTAGAACTTCTGCACATGGATCTCATCGGTCCATCCGCCGTACGGAGTTACGGAGGAAATTGTAGAAAACTAGAAGGGGGTTGAATAGTTTTACCGATTAAAACTTTGTTTTAAAACTTTTAGATCGACTTATGTCAATCTAGTTTTGACGTGTTGGATATTGATAGTTGTATAGGCATTTAAACTACACTACGAGAAAGAGATAGAGAGACACAACCATAACACAAGTATTTATAGTGGTTCGGCTACAAGGACTCCTTCCTTGCCCTACTCCACTCCCCGAGTACCCAACTCAAGAGTTCCGTAAACACTACACAAAACAAACTCCTTTCACCGGCGGAGAAGCTTTCACAATGTCACTTACACTTTGTAACACCCCAACCCGAGAAGGGTCAAAATGCAACATTATGGTGTCAATCAGAAAATAAATGCAAGCGGAAGACTTAAATAAAACCTAAGTCAAGAAACAAAATGATCTACAAAACATTACAAATCCAAACGAGTCTAAAAACAAATGAAATACTAAGTCATAAACATAATCCAGAAGACAAAGGAAACTATGGTTGGGTTGGTCCACTAAGAGCTCCTACTCTCATCACTCAATCCCAGCATCCCGCTTAATACCTGCCGCATAGAAAAGAAAATCGGGCTAAGCTAACGCTCAGTGAACAGATATAAATAATGAAAAGTAATAAATCATAAACGAATAAGCGAAATGAATCCAACGAAAACCTGCCGAAACAAGATGTTATATGAAATAAGAGATGAATGTGAATCAAGGAATAATCAAAGGATGTCAAGGAATAGTAAGAGAACTGTCAAGGAATTGCCCAAGTGCCTAAACATGATACATGAAAAGACCAAAACATTCAAAACAAACATATCATATCATAGCACATCATATCATATTATATCAGAACAAATCATAGCAAATGGAGACATGACCTCCCAAAAGTGTATGGCAAACACATCTATATATATCAAATCTGAACTAAGTACCTAGGATGCATCCATACGCTCCCCTGCAAAACAAAGTTATACATGACCATTGATGAACTCAAATAAGTACATTTTATTACTATCATTTATCCTATTAATTTGACTTGTTTTATTATATTATGTATGAGGATTGATACTTAATCGTTTACTTTTGTAATTCTCAGGTAAAAACAAGCATTTGGTGAAACTTAGCGATTTTGGACTAATTATGGAGCAAAACATGCAAGAAGTTAAGAGTCTACTGAAATGAAGAAGATCAAGACTAATCTGCTCCAGATGCGCCGCATCTCACGCATTACATACGGCGCATCTCTATTAAGATATCACGAGATACGATCCAAGATACAAGAGGACATGCGCCGCATCTAATCATGGAGTTACGCCGCATCTTCTGGCGGTCTACGAATATTCCTGAATATTATAATCTTGGACCCCACGCGAAGTTAAGTCAATGCGCCGCATCTACTTACTAGATGCGCCGCATCTTCCCTCAGACAGAAACTATAAATACCCCAAGACCAGACGAATTTCGAGAGCAATATATTAGATTCGAAGACCGAAGCAGCAGAACCCTAGGACGAATTCAGTCAAGGAGGCAGCACAAGACACACCAAACGAAGATACAAGAGCTGTAAGAAGGTGCTGCATGTGTTTAATTCATTAAGTAGTTTTGTTTTATTGTGTTAGCAAACTTTAATTCATCAGGATTGGTGGCTTGTGTAATGTGACAACGAAAGATTGCACTCCCTTTAATACTTGCTTTCCCATCAATTAAAGTTTATATGTTGATGTCTTTGGTTACTACTTATTAGTGCATTGATAACCTCTGTGTTTATTAGTGGCTTGCGGGCATTTGACTGCAGAAAATAATGTGGCTCCCACGGTTATTACTAAATTGATCACTTAGGAATAATTTTTAGACATAAGTAATCATTAAGGGTTTACTCGCCGATAAGAATAGGACCAACGAGAAAGGGTTAACTACATACACTTCATATAAAGCTATCAATAAAACAAATGACAATCTACTTAATCATAAGGACAGCCCTCTTATTGTCTCGAGTATTTATCTGTGTACGTGTGTGCTACTTGCTGATTCGTGCCTATTGGTTTATTTTATTATTTAATTGCAAACAAATCGTGCCAGTCTCTCAGGCTGAAACCCCCTTGCGTTAGGATATTAAAATACTGATTAGAATAACGAGATAATACGTTCCACTCTTACTGATCGACACTATACTTACCATTATATTCATACTGACCGGGTACACTGCTCGTTAAGTGTGTGTGTTATTGATAAGTCGGCTAAATATAAATTTAAAACTTGAGTAGGCATTAAAACTGCTAAACCGCAACGACACATCACGCGCATCAAGTTTTTGGCGCCGTTGCCGGGGAGTGAATTGTTATTATCTGTTAATTTGATTAGTATTTTAATTAGGTTTTTCTTTTTATTAGATTAATTGCATCATTGTATTATTTTGCATATTTGTTGTTTTGTGTGTTATTTGTTTGCCTTTATTTTTGTTTTTGTGTTTATCAATGTTGCAAAAATTGGTCAACTCGGCCGATTAATCGCCGATTACAAGGTAATCGGCCCTATACCTTGTAGAATTTCAAAAATCGGCTAAAAAATCGGTCAGGCAAAAAAATCGGCCAAAAATCGGCCGAATCGGCCAAAAAATCGGCCGAATCGGCCAAAATCGGCCGAATCGGCCAAAAATCGGCCGAATCAGCCAAATCGGTCAGCTTTGAAAAAATAAAAATTTAGGCATTCTACTTAATTTGGGGATCGTTTATTTCACTTATAACGCACAATGAGCCTCATAATCAGAATTGGAGCCTTTTATTGAGGTTTGGAAACATAGTATGCTTGGAATCAGTTACAATCTTTAGTTTGGTCTCCAGAAATACCCAAAACATGCAAAAAATGCCAATCCGATTAATCACCGATTAATCCCGCCTCGGCCGATTACTCGCTGCAGGGTGGTCGACCGCCCGACTACCGATTCACGATTTTTGCAACATTGGTGTTTATTTTTGTTTGTGTGTTTTAATTTTTGTTTTTATTTTTCGTATTTTTTCTGTTCTGCTATCGTTGTACTGTGCTAAATCAAACGATACGGCGCATCTGATCTCTCAGATACGGCGTATTGCGTTTAATTTTTTTTTAAAATACAACGCGTTTAATTAATTCGATACGACGCATCTTTTCCCCAAGATACGGCGTATCTGTTTTTAATAAGAAAATTTTTTCTAAGCGATAAAGTAATACGACGCATCTGCTTTAGCAGATACGGCGTATCTGTTTTTGATAAAAAAAAATTTTTTTTCTCTAAACGTTAACGCCATACGACGCATCTGCTTTCGCAGATACGGCGTATCTATTATTTTAATTAAAAACAGTTTGCGAATTATTAAACAGATACGGCGTATCGATTTTTATCGATACGGCGTATCCTCTGAATCAAAAATCTCGTATTTTTAAACGTAACGAAAATACGGCGCATTAACTTTCGTTAATACGACGTATTTAATTTTAAATAAATATCGATTTTTGATTAATTAATTCGATACGGCGCATTCATAAATTCTAAGCGGCGTATCTATTTTCTGGATAAAGTCTGATTAAATTTTAACGCTTATAAGATACGGCGTATCCAACTTTTTGGATACGGCGCATCGTCTGCAGATATCAGCTATTTGTATTCATATATCCGTTTCTATATTCATTAATTTCTCTTCTAGCGAACAAATCCTACTGATGATTTTACCTTTGATGACAGATTTTGCTATGGAAGACATATCAGTTAACGGATATCTTGCTGAGGAATGCTTGCTTTCAGATTCATTCAATGTACTCATGATCGATGCAGATTTATTCTCTTGGGAGACTCCTCTTGAAGCTGCTTTTAAGGAATTCATGCGTTTGTGCAACATTGACGAAGGGGTGTTCTCTTATGATGTATTTGTAAGGTACACTGGAGATGAACTGTCGCTCTTATGGCCTATCATTGAATCCAAAGGATTGAACTGGACTACTATCGAAGAAGATGATGGGAAATTCTATCTTGCATACATGGACTCAAGCAACAACTGCTGTAGTGGAGGCAATACCCAAATCTCTTACATGCCTTATTCCGAACAGTACTGGGGATTAAATGAGAACTATCTGGACAATGAAGGAATTTATGCTGTGGCGGAGTTACTATTTCATGGCAGGTTGGTAAGATTGATGGATCTCTCCCTCAATGATTGGGTAGAACTTTAATATGGTAGTCCGGAATTAGCCCCTGCAAATGAAGTCAAGCAGATTATGACTTCATGGTTGACGCGGAGTTTTAAGAAGCAATTTAACGAGTTCATGGAGATAAGAAGAAATATGATTGGGAAGGCTTGCTTTGACGTTAACCACGATCCTAACGATGTTGATTTTTCAGAATGGTTGGCTAGTAAGTTTAATAACCATAAGAGCATGGATCGAGCTACTAAGGACGCATTATGGGTATATTGGATGAGAGGTGAAGACGAAGAAGTAGAAAGCGACTATGGGTTGTCACTTCATGATTCAACAGTTAATGAGTGCATTGAAGAATTATTCAAAATTGACATTGATGTGTTCGATTATGAGACACCCTTGTGCAAGCAGTTCAAGGAATTTAACTACCTTCTTCGAGTCGACGATGATGTGCTTACTGGAGATCTACCAGGATGTAAGACTTATGACGATTTCAAAAACACCTGGTACTATGAATGGAATGACCAAGTACCATGGGTTTGGGATAAACCATGGGAATCTGAGCACATTAATCACACTTGTACACCCTTCGTTTTCAAGGACGGGAGTAGTGTTTGGCCGACCTGTGATTATAAAAGTGACGGAACCTGTAATGGGGGAAGTATAATTGGGATGAAACGGGTTGGAAACGATGTAACCTTTGAAGATTATGAGTGGTACGATAATGTTGAAGACTGCCTACAAAAAGCGGAGGCTTTGCAAGAAAAGGGTAGAATTGAACGCTTGAAAGGACTCAAAGGAACATCGAATACTACTTTCTGGGAATGGGTGCATGAACAATTTGATGATTTTACGAAGCTTAGTCGACGGTTACAATGGGATTTGGAAAGAGAATGGGAGGCGATTCAAGACAATAAGTCATTAATTGAAGAACTAGATGATTATTTGATTAAGGATCCTTATTTCGAGTTCGTTGATAAAGACAATGAAGAGTTTACCAAAAGGAAGTGTCGACTACTTGGGATTCCTTACAATGAGCCACCCATGATTATTTCTGAAAAATTTAAAATCATCAAATATTCTTTAGGTCCTGATGAAGAGTATACTGCGGCGAAGACAAAGAGTTATATTAGATTAAGTCGAACGGAAGAAAACGTCGCAGAGATATACGGGAAAATCTTTCGGATGAAGGAAGAAGGATGGACCGTGACAAGAACTAAATAAAGAGCTGAACGTGAGTCTAACTTGAAGACTCTGGAATAAAGACAAGTGCTTACCGGGAGACAACCGGAGAATTTTTATTATTCTGTTTTCTGTGTCGAGTCAGTCAGGCCCACATGAGGATACGGCGCATCTCAATTCTGAGATGCGACGCATCTCCTGCAATGGTCATATCTTATTTTATTTTTTCTGCATTTTTATTTTCGACTTTAAAACTATTTATCAGTTTATTTTAATGCGGCGCATCCCTGGTTAAGGATGCGGCGCATCTTTTATTCTGATCCGTATTTATTCTAGGCTCGATACGGCGTATCTTCTTCCATAAGATACGGCGCATCGACTGACCTGACGATTTTCAGTTTTAATTTTTAAGTTTTATTTTTCCTAACTACTAATGTATTATGCAAGTTTGAACCTTTCTTATCTTAGGTGTGTTTTAAAGTGTTGGTGGTATTATAGTTTCCTGGATTTCCTGTGGATACATCAAGTATGAAGCTTTAACGTTCTCATCCACAAGAAAGATGATTTTTGCTCTTATACAAATGGAGGATCATACCGAGCAAATCTCAGGGGAGTTTTTCTGTTCTAATTCTTTTATTTTCCAATTTTTAACCTTTTATACAAACAACGAGGACGTTGTTTAACTTAAGTGGGGGGATTGGAGAATTAGAAAACTTAACAATTACTTGTCCTAAACTTTTTCAAAAATTATGCTTAAAATGTGCTTAATATATCAAACTTAAAAATTTTTAGCATGTTTTTGTTTAAGATCTAAGTTGCATAGCTGCACACATGACGTTATTTTCAAAAATTATGATTTTCAAAAATTCACAAATCTATGAGTGTGCCGGTGACTTGTAAACTTTAGAACTTGGCTTGTATACTATTCGAGACCACCATAATAAGTATTATATTTATATAATTGGAATGACTTGTCTAAATTGGTAAAATTCTAGGATTACACCCAAATAGCCTATTATATGTTATGTGTTATTAACTAACTACACTGGTTAGTTAACCCCCGTATAAACCCTTTTGTTACTCTCATTTTTAGAGTAAGATACCCCTAGAAAAACACTCAGAGCCATTCCTTTCGTTTCTTACACCTATGTTTAAAATGTTTCGTTACACCCTTACACCTTAGCCTACCCTGTAGATTAGAATCCGTGGTTGGTTAATTGCTATAGGCAAAGTGTGTTTCCTTACATTACCTGTGTTCGCGTGCATAATTCATTATCTATGGTTAGGTCGGGAAATTGCACAATGCAATTGGAATGAAAGTAAATATTGTATATCTTTGAGTTTATTTTTCGTGTGTTTACTACTTTCACTATTACCGTTATTTCTGAAGTATGAAGTATGGAAAAATTATCCAGAATTATCATTATAGTGATGTGGTGAAATTTTACACATCTATGTTGATGTCAAAAAAAAAAAAAAGAAAAAGAAAAAAAAAAAAAAAATCGAAAAAATAAGAAAAAGAAAGAAAGAAAGAGTTGGATGTTTGTTTTAACCAACTTATGTAAAGTTTTGTATTAAGTGGTCGATATCACCACTATTTGTTGTACTATATCTATGGATTGAATGGGAATTGGCAGTTATGGGAACGCCAATTAAGGTTTATTCTTTGATTAAGATCTTGTTGAGTATAATTCGTGTCTACCTAAAGCGTGTGTTTCAAGTATTAAAGCGTGAGTTATTCGATGATATGAGTCTTATTCATGGGATGGTTGGGATAGTGATTAACCACACTTAGGATTTTAATTTATTTGTTTTGTTTATTTTTCATTTTACACCAATTTATATCCCAAATGTTATCCATGCCCTTTATTATTCTTTATCCAACCAAACCTTTGATTTATTGAGATTAGGGATTTGAGCAATCTTAAGTATCGTAGTCGTGGATTCGGCTATGTATTTATGATTTTGTCGCCCTTTTTGATATATTATTATTGGTGAAGTTTGGACCTATCTTTAGCCTATTCGAGTTAAGGATTTGAGCAATTGCAAGTATCGTGTTCGTGGATTCGATCATGTATTTGTGATTTTGTCGCCTTTTCTGGAATTTGAGATCGATAGTGATCAAGAATAATTAACCCTTAAGCCTAAAAACCCTTTTTACCACTTTAGACTTGTTATTCCTTAGCTTTAGTGGAGGAGATGTGTATACTTGCCAAGCTTATGATAGAATATTCGTCACGACTGGACAGTTAAACGATTAGATTTGCTTTTATCAACTTGTTTTATTTTACTTCTAATTCGTTAAGTGTTTAGTTGTGTGATTATGAAATAAACGAATACATGCTTAAATATAAAAATAAATCCTAACATCTTTTAGGATACATTTTCATAAGAGAAATTCTAAGGTTTACTTGGGGACAAGTAAAGTTCAAGTGGGGGGATATTTGATGAACTCAAATAATTACATTTTATTACTATCATTTATCCTATTAATTTGACTTGTTTTATTATATTATGTATGAGGATTGATACTTAATCGTTTACTTTTGTAATTCTCAGGTAAAAACAAGCATTTGGTGAAACTTAGCGATTTTGGACTAATTATGGAGCAAAACATGCAAGAAGTTAAGAGTCTACTGAAATGAAGAAGATCAAGACTAATCTGCTCCAGATGCGCCGCATCTCACTCATTACGTACGGCGCATCTCTATTAAGATATCACCAGATACGATCCAAGATACAAGAGGACATGCGCCGCATCTAATCATGGAGTTACGCCGCATCTTCTGGCGGTCTACGAATATTCCTGAATATTATAATCTTGGACCCCACGCGAAGTTAAGTCAATGCGCCGCATCTACTTACTAGATGCGCCGCATCTTCCCTCAGACAGAAACTATAAATACCCCAAGACCAGACGAATTTCGAGAGCAATATATTAGATTCGAAGACCGAAGCAGCAGAACCCTAGGACGAATTCAGTCAAGGAGGCAGCACAAGACACACCAAACGAAGATACAAGAGCTGTAAGAAGGTGCTGCATGTGTTTAATTCATTAAGTAGTTTTGTTTTATTGTGTTAGCAAACTTTAATTCATCAGGATTGGTGGCTTGTGTAATGTGACAACGAAAGATTGCACTCCCTTTAATACTTGCTTTCCCATCAATTAAAGTTTATATGTTGATGTCTTTGGTTACTACTTATTAGTGCATTGATAACCTCTGTGTTTATTAGTGGCTTGCGGGCATTTGACTGCGGAAAATAATGTGGCTCCCACGGTTATTACTAAATTGATCACTTAGGAATAACTTTTAGACATAAGTAATCATTAAGGGTTTACTCGCCGATAAGAATAGGACCAACGAGAAAGGGTTAACTACATACACTTCATATAAAGCTATCAATAAAACAAGTGACATTCTACTTAATCATAAGGACAGCCCTCTTATTGTCTCGAGTATTTATCTGTGTACGTGTGTGCTATTTGCTGATTCGTGCCTATTGGTTTATTTTATTATTTAATTGCAAACAAATCGTGCCAGTCTCTCAGGCTGAAACCCCCTTGCGTTAGGATATTAAAATACTGATTAGAATAACGAGATAATACGTTCCACTCTTAGTGATCGACACTCTACTTACCATTATATTCATACTGACCGGGTACACTGCTCGTTAAGTGTGTGTGTTATTGATAAGTCGGCTAAATATAAATTTAAAACTTGAGTAGGCATTAAAACTGCTAAACCGCAACGACACATCACGCGCATCAACCATACACCTATACTCTGACAAGTATACTTACGTATGGAAGGTGGCCAAATGCGCAGTAAACAAATGCGAACGCTGTGGACAAAAACACACCTCCACAGATAGCGTCATGCAATTAGTGCCTCAATGACATGGCAATGGTTCCGACATGGCTAGTTAGTACCTTTGGATAATGGATTAGGTCAAATGATATATATAAACATAGGGAAACAATCAAGGGTTATCCATTAAAGATAGTGTACAAATGGAATAAATTGAATAAAAATCAAATGGTATAATCAAACGAATATCATATCAAAGGAATCATAACAAAGGGTTCATATCAATGGAATCACAAACGAATATCATAACAAATGTAACAAAGTCAAGGATCAAAGAGTCATGAGAAACCCTTACCGAGAAAGGGTAGAATATCTGTACCTTATGAATGAAAGCAAATGAGAAAATGAACACAAAGAAAATGGATTACTCATCCTTCACCAGATCTACACGAATTAGGGTTCATAATATACTTATTAGCTCATTTAATGTCATAACGGATTTTTTACTTATTATTAATCACGTTCTCAACTTAGGGTTTATAGATTAGGTCAGATTCATAATTATTCCAAGTCTTAGGGTTAATAATGATAATTAATTAGACATAGGTTTTATATGTGTTTCAAATCCTTAGTTAACTTAATTAGGGTTTAAATATACCAAAACAGATTTTTAGGTTTAGAATGCAAATCTGACTTAGTTTCTTATTAATTTATAGACCTATCAAATGAGCTTCTTAGGCTCCCCAATTTTTATTTGTGACTCCTACATAAGTTAAGAACCTCCCCAAATTTTTGAAGATTTTATTACTAAGTGCAAGTACCATTTCAAAATTTTTTTTCCCAAACCTGCCCAGAAAGTGCACTGCAGGTATACCTCGAAAGTTTGTATTTTATTAACCCATTTGAACCTTTCAAAAAAATCCATAAAAATTCTAGTAAGTCATATACATCTTAAACATTAACCCTGTCAAATGAGACCTCTAAATTCCTTATGGTTTTAAAACTAAAAATCTAAAACACCAATTGATTTTCAGACATCCAAAACACAATTTTGACACTTAACCTTGTAAAAATCAAAAGACCATCTTCCCGACCTCCAATGGCTATAAAACTTGATATATAGAAAGTACACATCATGAACTCGTTTTAGACTCAAAAAACATGAAAAAGCATGTTGTTATTGTAGGACCTTGATATATAGAAAGTACACATCATGAACTCGTTTTAGACTCAAAAAACATGAAAAAGCATGTTGTTATTGTAGGACCTTAGACCTAGTAAACTTTATCAGACAATATTGATCAACGATGGTGGTACAAGAGTATATAAGGGTATGGTGCGTTAAGACTAGAGAGAGAAAGTGGTGAGATGAAGAGAACTTTTATTAAAGCAAAAACACACACTTACACACTCAAGCACACACCTCAAATGTGTCATTTGAGGTGCTTTTATATATGGAAAGAGACGCCCTAAAGGGCTTGGTTAAGGGCTTAGATTGGATTGGATTGGACTTTACATAAGAGACTAACTTATATATAAATACTAACCTATTAGATTAATCCAATCCACAAGCCCTTTGACTATTCTACTTTATTTTCTATAACACGTATACAAAGTTTCTATGACTTGAATGACCGCCACTTTTCTTTAATACTAACAATCTCCCCCTAAGGGGTGGTCATTCGAATGATGCTCCATGTGATTTGGTCTTTTGTCTTCTAGGTCTTGAACTTTGTGTGTTGTCATAGAATAGTCTTGATTCTTTGTTCCTTCATGCTTTGTGATCTTTGAAGTAATGTCATTTGATATTTCTTGCCTTTGATCAACATCTTCACAGGTTTGTCGTGTCGTCTTTTCCAACATACTCATACTTCTTGATAAGACTTTGAACTTCATACTTGTGTCTTTCTTAATTGATTCATGAACTTGTTCTTTACTTCTTTATTAGCTCTTTGACTTTGACGTAACTCATTGTCTTTAACTTGATCTCTTTGTCTAGAACGTTCTTCACTTGAGCTTGTTGAGGATGAACTTCATAAGTATGAGTATGTGGAGGTGAAGATGTTGAAATATATGATGATGGTAAATGGCCTTTCCTCCAAGGGGACTTTCATCAGTACCTGCATAAAAATGTTAGTTGAAATCACCAATCGATCATTGTGGACTTTTCTTAGAGATCAGACCACTACGATTGTTTTACTGATGAATGTCTTGATTCCATTCACCTTGGTCGGGCACATCAGCCGTCCTAATCCCGTTGAGGGACAGTTATCAATACTATGGATAAATCCAAGTAGAGACCCACGTCTTAAGGACTCAATTCATGAAAGGAATCTCCTTGGCGGGATTTCCAAAGGCTGTTCCTGAATTGGATACCCTCAAGAAGGCTTACAACAGATATACCGAAGTATACCCACAATTCAGGTGAGCCGCTGAAGTATACCGGAGTATCACTCCACGACTGTAGACCGTTTGAAACAAGTAACCATCATGATAGATAAGGCAAGATCCGTAGATCTTATAAAGACTCTTATACACCTTGTGTCCTTTTTGGCGAACACAAGTGTATTATATTGGAAGTGTATCCTAAGAGATCTTTTAATGAATCTCATGGCTCTAGACTCGATTATGTGCGTTTTGGTTTTAGTCGTCGGAGGCATGGAGCAGAGTGCCACCTTTTCAATATCAACACATCTCGGAGTGAGAGGTCGATAGATTATGCAAGGTTCTCCGTGAGAAATGAAACAAATATCTTTTAAGAGATACCTGAGTGGCTATTTCTTTTCACCCTTTTCACAAACTTTTCTTTTTAATTCTTCAACCCCTTCTTTCTCCTTTCATCACTTTTCTCCTTTTTTCAATCATACCTAAGGACTTCTAATTCTAATCTATTGGAATTGTCCTTGGGTAGATCCCTCCGGCTCTGGCGGATCATAGGACATAAACCTAACCATAATCACCTTATTACTCCATGATTATCCTAGGTTCATCGATCACATGCCATAAAACCTTTTGTGAAAATCTCTCAAAGTGTTTATGATTATAAAACACATTTTGTTAACACTTCGAGAGTTTTGCATTTTCTGAAATACTCCCCCTTCACATGTGCTTATTTTTTCTTAAAGATATGTTTGCACATGTTAGGTAGAGTTCGCACTTTATTTTAATGATTTTCAGTGAGCATGACCGATTCGAAACACGCTTACATCACTAGTTAGACTAGCTTGAAATTATTACCCGTCCTGGTCAAGTTCAAGGAAAGTCTCTCGAGACGGTAAATTCTACTTAGACAAGCCCTATTCGAGACACGCTTACATCACTGGTTAGACTAGCTTCAAGTTATTACCCGTCCAGGACAAGTCTTTTCGATTACTGACATTTAAGCTTCATCAATTCGTTGGTTATATCTGAGTCGAGCTCTTTTGAGATTCAACTACGATCTTTAAACATTTTTTTATCACATTTTAACCACGTCTTCTCCCCCTCAAAAATAGCATATTCGTGATATTTTTTATATCAACTGATTAATAGAAAAGCTTTTGGAGATATAGACGGACTTGTTTTTGCATGAAATCGGAACATTTTGATTTTGATTTTTATACTCTCCCTTAATGAAAGCATATTTCGAACATAAATTTTAAAATCAATTAAGGGTTTGGAGGGAGTTATCTTGAGCACAGAATAATTTGAAAGATTTTGAAAAATCTTTTAAAAAATCTTGATCATGTGCTCAAGGATTCTTTTGAACAATGAGTTATGTACTTAGATGTACACAAGTCTTTTTGTAAAAACGAGATTTTGTGTGAAATCTTTTCGTTTGTTTAGACTCGGACTTTTTGAAAATGATTTCGTCTTTGAAATTACGAGTCCTGATCTGAAATAATTAGAAGTCATCATTTATGTCCGGGTTTCATACTAAAGTATACGAAAGCCATAGTGAAGAAATTTTGAGAAACGACAGGTTTTAGAAAATAATTTAGTGAACTCTCGCTCAAGCATCTGTACATGTCCGTATCATTGTTGAATGACATTTCTAGATACGTACAGAATATCTATTATACGAGAGATATTTTGTGAGAAGAATAATTTTAGTTTTTTGATTCTATATTGTTTTTGTATTTTTGAAATTTTTTAATGTTTTTGGATTTTTGAAATTTAAAATTTTGTATTTTTTTTTTTTTTTTTTTTTTTTTTTTTTTTTTTTGGTTTTTCAAATTTTGTAGTTGGTTTTTCAAAAATATTTACAGCGAAGCTATTTTGAAAATATTTTCAAGAAGATTCGAGAAGACTTTCTAGCTCCTCAGGAGTTAGGCTTCGCATGCCAATTCATCGAACTAAATCGTCAAACCTTTCTTTTGGAAGGGCTTTAGTAAATAGATCGGCGAGTTGGTAATCTGTCTTCACAAAAATAATTTCAACAGTACCCTCTTCTACGTGCTCTTTGATGAAGTGATAGCAGACTCTAATATGCTTGGTCTTTGAGTGTTGTACAGGATTGCACGAGATGGCTATGGCGCTTTTCGAGTCACAATACAAAGGTATTCTGTCGAAAGTAAAGCCATAATCTTTGTGTCCTCATCCATAGAACTTGGGCACAACACGCAGATAGAGACACATACTCGGCTTCTGCGGTTGATAATGCAGTACAATCTTGTTTCCTTGATGACCAGCCTACTAGCTTTTCACCCAAAAATTGTGCTCCACCTGATGTACTTTTTGCTGTTACTTGACAACCTGCATGGTCAGCATCTGAAAATGCTATTAGTTTAAACTCAGAATCCTTCAGATACCAAAGTCCCTTGTTAATGGTTCTTCGTAGGTACCGAAAGATCCGTTTGACCTCTTGGAGGTGAAGTTCAGTAGGCCTTGCCTGAAACCGTGCTAATAAGCAAACAACAAAATGAATATCGGGTCGACTAGCAGTAAGGTACATGAGAGAACCAATCATGCTCTGATATTTTTTCGGATCGATGGGTTTCCCAAATAAATCAGCACCGATTTTTGGTGAAGTGACCATTGGTGTACCAACAGAATCACAGTTTTCCATACCATGTTTTTTCAAAATCTCAATTGTATATTTAGCTTGATTAATAAAAATACCACGAGGGGATTGGTGTATTTGTAAACCAAGAAAGAATTTTTTTCCCCATCATGGACATTTCAAATTTGCTTTTCATGAGATTTTCAAAATATTTTGAATGCTTCGGATTTGTGGATCCAAAAATAATGTCGTCCACATAAATCTGAACAATCAAAATATCCTCTTTTAATTTTTTTGTGAACGAGGGAGGATCAACAGTTCCTTTGGTGAAATTATTTTTTATCAGGAAAGATGATAGTTTGTCATACCACGCTCTTGGAGCTTGTTTTAAACCATAAATGGTTTTATTTAGCTTGTAGACGTATTCTGGATGTTCCTTGTCAATGAATCCTTCTGGCTGACTCACATACACTTCTTCTTTCAGAGTTCAATTCAAGAATGCCGTCTTGATGACCATCTGATATACAATGATGTTTTTGTGAGCTGCATAGGCCAAGAAAATCCAGACTGCTTCAAGTCCTGCTAGTGGCGCGAATGATTCTTCGAAATCTATCCCTTCTTCCTGTCAGAATCCTTTAGCCAAAAGACGAGCTTTGTTGCGAATTACAGTCATTTCTTCATCCTTTTTGTTCTTCCATTACCATTTGAGATCATTAACAAGTTTGTCAATTAGTCTTGGAACTAATTCCCAACTATCATGTAAACGGTATTGAAGAATTTCTTCCTGCATCGATTTAATCCATGTGTTTTCTACCATTGATTCCCGAATGTTCTTTGGTTCTTCGAGGCTTATTGAGCAAATGTAAATACACATTTCGGGGTCTGTGGCAAGTTGTCCTCTCGTTTGAACTGGTCTTGAAGGTTCACTAATAACTTGTTCTATTGGATGGTCTTTTGTCCATTGGAGTGTAGAAGGGTACCTTGGGTTTAACGTATGTGTGTTAGATGGTTCTTGTAACCTTGAAGATTGTTGATATAAATAATGCCTAAAAACATTATCAATACTTATTCATATCTCTATGTTTTGATGATCACAAAATGTAAACTCATCAAACATAAACTTATTAAGTAAACAAGTATTTAGTTGGAAATATTCATTTCTACAACTTAATCACTTAAGGTATGAATGAACAAATGCTTAATGCATTATATGATCAAAGGAACATTTTCTTAATCACTAGATTTTTTATAAAATGACCCAAAACATTTTATATCTTTTAGAAAATCATTTTTGGTATTAAATAAAAATGTTTAATCTTTTATAAATTATGAATTCAAATTTTCAACCAAAAATGGTAAAAATGTTCCAGAAAAACCTTCCTCACAAAAAGACAAATCTGGGCAACGGTCAGATGGGCGGCCCCCCTAAATATACAAGGCGGCCCCCTTAATTTTAAGGGGACCGCCCCGCTCCTCCAGCTGTCCAGATTTGCCTATAAATACTGGACTTTCCCTGGACTTTTTCCTCACCTTTTGCACCCCAAACCTTCTGTTCTAAATCTCCTCTAATCCTTGTAAATCATTTCTAAAATCCTTTGATCATATTCTCTTAAGCATTGGTTTCCAAGTGATCCAAGCTTCTACCACCCAAGTGCAAAAGAAGAATACTCCTTCAACCACTAGAGAAGAAGTATTACAACTTAGTATCATCTTGCTATCTAAGTTGTTTGTGTAATCATTCATTCATTTGTGTATAAGTTGTGTATACTTGTTAGATAGGTGTGAACATAATTGATTAGGCTAGATTAGTGTGTAAGTAGTCAAGTTGTGAAGAAGTGAAGGTGTGTAAGTAGTGAAGGTGTGAAGAAGAAGAAGAACATACAAGTAGTGCTAGGTAGTGAAGTAGGTGTGAAGCTATTGTGAAGAAGGTGTGAAGTCGTGAAGAAGTTGTGAAGAAGGTGTGTAGTTGTAGTAAAGAAGTTGTAAAGAAGTTGTGAAGAAGTCATGAAGAAGTCGTGAAGAAGAAGTTGTGAAGTAGTTGTGATTTAAGTTGTGAGATTGGTTCTAGCTACGATTAGAACTCGACATCTAGCTTTGTGTCGTTAAACCGGTGTAAGCGAAAGTTGTGTAAGGTTTTCTCCGCCATAAGGGAGCTTGTTGACATAGTGAAGAAAACTCTCGAGTTTGGTGCTTGAGGAGTGGAGTAGGGCAACGAAAGTTTCCTTGTAGCCGAACCACTATAAATCTCTTGTCTCTCGGTTAGATCTTTCCATCTCTATCTTGCATTTCATTTCATTACTTTATTTGCATTGTTAATTTAGATTTATTTATATTTGTTCATATTGTTCAAGAGTTGAGTTCACATAAATTCGAATCTAAGTTTTTATAAGTAAATAAAGTTTTCATAATAAAATTAAAAAGACGTAAAACTATTCAACCCCCCCCCCCCCTTCTAGTTTTCCACAATTGGTATCAAGAGCCACGTTAAACAAGATTTTTAAAATATATTGTATTTTAAAACTTGAATCGATCTATGGAATCGGAAAAATATTTAGAAGGGCAATGTATGCAAAGACCACCGCTATTTGAAAGTCATGGTTTTCTTTATTGGAAAAATAGATTCGAAACTTATGTGAAATCAAAATATCTTGATCTTTGGCATGTTATTACCTTTGGTGATTTTCCCCCTATTCAAAATAATCCGTTAACTAAAAGTGATGAAATTGTACCTTTTGAAAAACAAAATGATGATTTGAAAAAGAAACTAGCTAAAAATAATGAGGCAAAAATGGTTATTTATAATGCGTTATCACGTAAAGAATACGAAAGGATCTTTATGTGTGAAACCGCAAAAGAAATTTGGAACTCCTTACTAATAACTCACCAAGGTAATAGTCAAGTCAAAGATAATAAAATAGATCTTCTTGTTCAATAATATGAACAATTTACGATTCCGGAAGAGGAATCAATAGATAATGCTTTTGCTAGGTTTAACACTATCATCACAAGTTTAAAAGCACTTGATGAGAATTTTTCTAGTAAGAATTTTGTTAGGAAATTTCTTAGGGCTCTTCATCCAAAATGGCGGGCTAAGGTTACAGCGATTGAAGAATCGAAGAACTTGTCAACTCTTCAACTTGACGAGTTGATCGGCAACTTGAAAGTCTACGAAGCAATAATAAAGAAAGACTCCGAGATGGTCAAAGGAAAAAGAGAGGAAAGCAAGTCAATTGCATTGAAAGCTAGGAAGGAATCTAGTGAAGAGGATAGCTCAACCTCCGAGAGTGATAACAAAGAATATGCTATGGCCGTAAGAGAGTTCAAGAAATTTCTAAAGAGACGAGGAAGATTCACAAGACAACCACGAGATGAAAGAAGATCTCTTCAAGAAATAAGAATGATAACTACGGGAAAAGAAAATGCTTTAGATGTGGAAGCCCAAACCATCTCATTGGCGAATGTCCAAAGCCACCGGGTTATGATTACCAAAACGCCTTTGTTAGTGGAGCATGGAGTGATAGCAAAAAAGACGAAGCGGACAAAGCAAACGACGAAAAATGTCTTATGGCAAAGACATCAAATGAGGTACTTTCCGAAACCAAATACTTTAGTGAAAAAAATCAATCATTAGACGAAGAAGACCTAGATAATGAATATAATAGGTTATGCAAATTAGGTCAAAAAGTCATGGCTAAAAATAAATCACTAAAACATATTAATAATCGATTAGAAAATGAAGTACTCGAATAAAAAATTAAACTACAACATTTAGAAAAAGGAAAAGAAGTTTTTATAGAATGTAAAACATGTCTAGAGGTCAAAAATGAAAATGAAAAACTTAAAGATGAAATTTCCAAACTTGACAAGTTTAAAAATAGTAGTAACTCACTTAAGAAAATAATAAGTGGTCAAGGAACTTCGGGAGATAAAACCGGTCTAGGATTCAACTCAAATAATGTTTCAACTAGTGAAAATAAAAATGTAAAGTTTGAATGTCAATCTAGTAAACAAAAACCATTAGAGTCAAAACCTAAGTATATACTTATAAAAGATAGAAAAATACCTATTGCGAGTGATGAGGAAGTAAAAAGTTTTTATAAACCATCATTAAAAGCCAAAACCGGATTTTCTAAACCGAAATTAAGATCTAAAACTCCACCTCCAAATAGACCAAATAATCCTCATCCTCGGTCTAAAACCCCTCAATCTAGAAGAAATCAAGGTAGACAAAACTTTCCTAATAATAATAATCACTCAATGTGGAATTATTCACTTCAACCAAGTTACAACCCTTGGGGAATACTTTAACCATACATGCAAATGCAAACCATGTTTGGTTCAAAAAATTTTGGACAAATGAGACAATGGGGACCAAGTGGCTAAATCGTCACTCATTGAATAATTCAGAAACTCATCTATGATTGGCTTCTATAAGTCAATATATCATCTTGAAGTATTTAAAGAAAAGTTGGACATAAGGTACGTTCTCTCTTTAAATTTCATGAGTAGTTACTTCATACATATAGTCTTATTAATCATTGCCTTAGGATATGGTTAGTTTGATAGGTTGCATTGCATTCACACCTTTAGTTATATCCGTTTTATGATTTAATAAACTAGAAACCCTTTAGTTAGCCCCCTAAGTATTAAATAAAGCATTCACTGTCGAACTCATTTAGCCTTCTCAAATTTAAAATGGAAATCTTCTATGTCCACTATTAGAAAACTCATGGTGATGAAGTGAAATAAGTTAAGTGGATTAATCATTAACATAGAAGTAAGATTAGATTTCTCGCGTTAGAAAACTATGGATGAAACAAGCTCTCGTAGAATATGGCATCAAGTTAGATAAGTGTGCGACAACAAAGGAGCTATAGATGTTAGGTTATATCCCATTCAACACTCTCGCGTCAAACATATAGAATTTCGTCATCACTTCCTTATGACCATAGGATATGTAGAAAAGGGTAGCATGTGACAATAGCCTTAACCAATTCCCTTGAGCATGAGATCTTTAACATCCATTTTTAAAATCTAGGATTAATGGTATTTGTTGTCAAAAATCTAGTATCTTTAAAAATATACAAAAACTTCACATTTTGGAAAAATAATTTTTTAAATGACTATTTCACTTTTCTATTAACATGTTTTACTATCTCATTTTTCTTCTTTATCTATGTCCATAATTCTATTTTGGTCAAAGTCAAAGATTGGGAATTTCTTTTTACCCATTTTCATAAACACATTTTTGAAATAAAACCCAATCTATTTTATTCAAATAACTTTCACATCTACATAAAAACCCACTTTTAAACATTGTTGAATAATGCTAAAAACATTTCTTTAAATCATGCATGGTGATCTCATATTTGTCATCTATATTTATGTACATGATTTTTATAAGTGAACTAAGTCAAATCAAGCGGACCATGGTTTGTCTATTAAGATTTTGTTTGTAACAAGTCTAGAAGTCCATGCTATCTTAAGTTCCCATTTATTGCACATAGGCACACATTAGAATCCATCTAATAGTTCATTAATCTTCCCACTTAGATATAATTTAGAAAATACTTGGTGTAGTTTATTATTTCCTAGTCCATATATATTACTTGCTTGATGAGTATGTTTACATGCTAGATGAAATTACTTGTTTCCTTAATCTCTTTAATTAACATGTTTTCATAGATATCTATTACATGCTTAATTGCCTCAAAGAATTGGACTTGCTTGAAACTAAACCCAAAAACACAACCCTTTCTACAATTTTTGGTCAAAAACCCATTTCCAGTAATCTGGAAACCACCAGATGGGCGGCCCCCTTAAATCATAAGGCGGCCCCCTTAATGTTTAAGGGGACCGGCCATCTGATGGTCGAATGTGCTATTCCCTTTTTATATTTTTTTGGCCCATTTCATCCTACACTTCCCAAAATTCACAAACATATCTTATTCAAATTCATCCAACAAATTCTATTCATTCCTTAATACCATCAATCCCACACTATAAACACTCCCATTCCTCATAATCTTCCATCATCTCATAAACACTCCCACTCCTCATAAACAAACAACACCTCTACCCACATTTGTTCCCAACTATACTCCCAATCCTCAAGCTCATTCCAATGAACCCTTTCACAAACCTCATCATAATAACCAATCACCCATCTTTACTCCCAAAAATACCCATTCATCTCTTCCATATGATTCATATGAAGAGCATGATCAATCCCTAAACAATTATTCCAATCTCATTCACAACACCTCACATCTTATTCAACCTACCAATGTACCATCCAAAACACTCACCACTCTTAGAATATCCCCTTCTTTCATATCTCCATCCTCATCCACTCATAATTACCCAAACTCACAAATGTCTCCACCACCAAGAGTATCACCACCACCTCCTACCAACTCACATGTTACTCCTATGTTACATGTTCAAACATCCATCCCAGATAACAACCATACTCAACCATCATTACATTTCTAAACCACCCTCCAAAATTTACCTTCCTAAACCACACCATTCTTACACTATAAATAGCCCTTTTCCATCATTAGTGTTCATTCATCCATCAAAACAACCACACTCCACCATCATCACCTTCTTCCAAACACTTGAAGTTCATTGAAGAACTTAAAGAAGCCCATGAGCTTTGTGCTCTTCTTGCCTTACACCTTGCTCAATTGGATCAACTCCCTTCTAGTCCTCCTTCATCACAAAATAACCTCAACCTCCACCTTCGTTCCAAACTACACATCTCAACCTTAAACCAACCTCATTGAAATCTTTCAAAACCCTCATCATATTGGTCAAACATCCAACTTTACTTCCAACTACACACCCCAATTTCTTCCACTTCCACCAAATGACCAAATCTACATTCCCAACCAAATCCATGACCGTAGTGATCTCCTTGCTATGCACTTTGCAACAAGGGCCAACCTCCATCCTCACCCTACTCAAATTGCTCACCTCACCCTCACAATTTGAATCAAGTTGATAATTATGTCAACTATTGTTCTTGTTGTGTCCTTCTCCAAAAACAAATCATTGCCTTAAATAAACATTTCACTTGTATTGAGTATCTTCTTACTAGATCTCATCCAACATCTCCACTTGAGTGAAGATATTTCTTGGATCAAATATCTACTCACTCGTCCTCATCCTATTCCTTCTCTAAACCAATATAACATCGTTAGATCCACTCCATCTGCTCCATTTCCCTCACCATCAAATAACTAAATACTATTCACATGCTTTCCGCTCCAAACTCTCCACCTCCAAACTCTCCACCTCCAAAAATATACCTCTATTAATCTAACATCCTTACCCTCACTCAACCAATTCCATTCCAAACACTCTACCATCAACCATCTAAGCATAACTGTATGCTTATTTTCCAAGCTTTCGTGTCGCAAGCAAGTCCGAAAGCTCTCTTTGGCAATTTAGGACCTTTTTCTTGTTATATGTTTCAAGCATACTAATTAATGTCTTGCTATATGTTCTTAATATTTGTTTGCCATGATTGTTGTTATGTATGCTTGTGCTTCTAATATTTTTCTTGCAAGTATTTCATATCTCGATTCCTTGGTGCCCTCAAACGAGGGGGAGCACACATCAAGGGGGAGTTTTCGCCCCGACAAATTTCGTATCTGAAATTTGTCGGCATAACCTTTTTGATTCTACAAAAAGGGGGAGAAGTGAATATAAACTCACTAAATACTTGTCCAAAAATAATGTTTTGGATTTAATGAGTTTAAGTTTTGTAATCATCAAAAAGGGGGAGATTGTTGATATAAATAATGCCTAAAAACATTATCAATACTTATTCATATCTCTATGTTTTGATGATCACAAAATGTAAACTCATCAAACATAAAATTATTAAGTAAACAAGTATTTAGTTGGAAATATTCATTTCTACAACTTAATCACTTAAGGTATGAATGAACAAATGCTTAATGCATTATATGATCAAAGGAACATTTTCTTAATCACTAGATTTTTTATAAAATGACCCAAAATATTTTATATCTTTTAGAAAATCATTTTTGGTATTAAATAAAAATGTTTAATCTTTTATAAAATTATGAATTCAAATTTTCAACCAAAAATGGTAAAAATGTTCCAGAAAAACCTTCCTCACAAAAAGACAAATCTGGGAAACGGTCAGATGGGCGGCCCCCTTAATTTTAAGGGGACCACCCCCTATTTAAGGGGACCGCCCCGCTCCTCCAGCTGTCCAGATTTGCCTATAAATACTGGACTTTCTCTGGACTTTTTCCTCACCTTTTGCACCCCAAACCTTCTGTTCTAAATCTCCTCTAATCCTTGTAAATCCTTTCTAAAATCCTTTGATCATATTCTCTTAAGCATTGGTTTCCAAGTGATCCAAGCTTCTACCACCCAAGTGCAAAAGAAGAATACTCCTTCAACCACTAGAGAAGAAGTATTACAACTTAGTATCATCTTGCTATCTAAGTTGTTTGTGTAATCATTCATTCATTTGTGTATAAGTTATGTATATTTGTTAGATAGGTGTGAACATAATTGATTAGGCTAGATTAGTGTGTAAGTAGTCAAGTTGTGAAGAAGTGAAGGTGTGTAAGTAGTAAAGGTGTGAAGAAGAAGAAGAACATACAAGTAGTGCTAGGTAGTGAAGTAGGTGTGAAGCTATTGTGAAGAAGGTGTGAAGTCGTGAAGAAGTTGTGAAGAAGGTGTGTAGTTGTAGTAAAGAAGTTGTGAAGAAGTCGTGAAGAAGTCGTGAAGAAGTCATGAAGAAGTCGTGAAGAAGAAGTTGTGAAGTAGTTGTGATTTAAGTTGTGAGATTGGTTCTAGCTACGATTAGAACTCGACATCTAGCTTTGTGTCGTTAAACCGGTGTAAGCGAAAGTTGTGTAAGGTTTTCTCCGCCATAAGGGAGCTTGTTGACATAGTGAAGAAATCTCTCGAGTTTGGTGCTCGGGGAGTGGAGTAGGGCAAGGAAGGTGTCCTTGTAGCCGAACCACTATAAATCTCTTGTCTTTCGGTTAGATCTTTCCATCTCTATCTTGCATTTCATTTCATTACTTTATTTGCATTGTTAATTTAGATTTATTTATATTTGTTCATATTGTTCAAGAGTTGACTTCACATAAATTCGAATCTAAGTTTTTGGTGCGGGTCCGAATATGTTTTGATTAGAAGCCATTGGATTAAGCGCGGGTTCTAGAGCGAGTCCCTCAGTAGCCATTTGTGAAATTTCGTCAAACTTCACATTCATCGTCTCCATTATCCTTTTTTCCTTCTATTATACACCCTGAATGCCCTCGAGTTTTCTGAGTATCTAATGAAGATTCCAATATCACCCTTAGCTTTCAGCTTCCCTAGATATTCTCTGTCGTTCGTTGGATAGCACAAAGCGCCAAACACGTGAAGGTAAGAGATATCAGGTTTTCTGTTGTTCACTAGTTCATATGGTATTTTATTGAATCTTGGGTGGATTAGGGAACGGTTCTGAGTGAAACAAGCAATGGCAACAACATCAGCCCATAAGAATAACGGTGCACTAGAATAAATCAGCATTGTGCGAGCAGCTTCCACGAGAGTTCTATTTCTTCTTTGAGCTACCCCATTCTGTTGTGGAGTTCTAACAACAGATGTCTGATGTGTGATTCCAACATCTTCAAAATAAGTACTTAACTCATGATTTGTGAATTCTGTGTCATTGTCTGTTCTTACAATCCTTACTAGAGCTTGAAGTAGGACTTGAATACGCTTCAGAAAGGTGATGATGATGCCTGGTGCTTCATTTTTTATCTCAGAAACTTTACCCATGTATATCTTGAATAGTCATCGACGATAACAAGAATATACTTCTTCCCATTTATGCTTTCAACTCTCATTGGGCCACATAAGTCCATGTGCAACATATGTAACTTTGCTTCTGAACTGGGTACGGTTTTAGGTTTATATGATGCCCTTTTGCTTTTTCCTTGTTCACATGATGGACATAAGTGACCCTTGGTGTATTTGAGCTTAGGAAGTCCGTTGACGATGTTGTCTTTGGGTAATTTGTTAATGGTGTCGAGATTGAGATGGGATAATCTTCTATGCCACAGCCAGGACTTTGTTACGCATGCTCTTGTCATAAGACAAATTGATGATGAAGAGGCCATTTGGTTGATGTCGATAACATATAGGTTGGTGCCACGATTCCCAGTTAAGAGATCATTGCCAACCAAATTTCTAACAAAGCACGTGTTTCTCCTAAATGCAACCTCTAAATCTGCATCACAAAACTGCCCGACTGAAAACAAATTGTGTCCCAACCCTTCGACGTAGTAAACTCGAGTGATCAAATAATTCCCAAACTGAAGATCACCATAACCCAGAATAGCTGCTACATGATCATTTCCAAAGCGTACATTTCCCATGAATTTCCAGACGAAATTGATCAGCAGCTTTAGATTCCCCGTCATGTGCTTGGAGCAACTTGAGTCGACGATCCAAAGACATATTTTGATAACCTGCAAAGAACAGAAGAGTTTGTATTTGGAAACCGTTTAAAATTTGGTTCCATGGGGTTAGGGGTAACATCCGGATCACACTCATAGAAAGTTTCTACTGGTTCAATTTGAACAGCTTTCAATTTGCCATTCTGGAGTATGAACTCTCTACCTGTTGGTTTCCAGACACAATATTTAAGATAGTTCCTAGGCATTTGACTACTAGTGGTTGACCTAAATCGTACAATTAGTCTTCCTATAGATCTAGATCTAGCACTAGTTCCTTTTGGAGCGTTCTTCTGTTCAGGCGTAACATTCACATTTTTAGAAACATAATCATCACAAACATCATTAGCTAAACATTTCTTGCACATTAAACAAGCAGAGTCATTACATGCATTAGAAACAGTATTTTTGACATTACATTTAGATGACATATGTCTCTTATTACAAAGCGATAAATTCCTAGGGCGTTCTTCTACTTCTTCAACTTTATTCTGGCATCTACTCTTAGAGACATGCGAGACTCTATTGTTCCTTGTATTGCTCCTAGGTTGTAGTCTGCTGCTCCTATAGGTGCTTTCTAATCCTGTAGAAGGTAAGGCACACGCATTAGGATTTATATTGTTGTCCTTAGAAGTTGTTTTAGCATTCCTAGACTCTTTTGGATTAACTTTTACGCTCTTGTCGTTTGTCCCATATGTTTTAGATGTGGAGGCAGACGCATTAGTGGGACTAATCCTATAAAGGCCAGGTGCTATCACTTTTGGTGTTTCGACAACCGCTTTTCCTTTATCAACAATATTTTATTTTTTATTTTGCTTGGGCAAGGATGTTGGAGTGATTGGTTTTGTCAAATTATTTTTCACATTGACTTTTGGAACAAATTGAGAAATTGACATTTTTGGTTTAACAGCCGGTTTTGAAGTATTTTGTTTGTCCGAAGTCGATGGTTTTGCAAACTTAGTATCCACACCCTTCCCTTGTTGACTTTTCAGCTGAGCCCTTAAAAGATCATTTTTCTCTTTCATGTCCTTGTAGGCACGCTCATACGACAGTTTGTCATACTTGCATTCCTCGGTTTTTCAATCAAGTTGTTTAAAATATGACACGTTTTCTTTTTCAAGTTTAATAAGAGCATTTTCATATTTTGAAATAATTGCAGAGGTCTCAGCTCACTTTCTTTCATCATCTTCAATAGAATATGTTTGTAAAATGATGGACATAATATCGGTCGACATAACTGCTTCGAAGAGAGAGTCATTTAGGTTTTCCAAAACTTTGATGTTTTCAATATTTTCATTAGCTTCCTTCACCAGGGATTTGTGGTCCTTGACAAATTCCGCTGTTTCTTTCAAAAATGCTTGTTCAAAATGAATTACTCTCGCATGGATGTTATTCAGTGGAGTAGTAATTTCGGTTTCAAACACCTTTTTCATTTTTGCATGAAAGCTTGAATGCCAGTTGTTAACACTGATAGTAGTTTTAGATGCAACAATTTTTTGAAGTGTTTCAATTCTCATTTTAACATCATCTAAAAATCCTCTAGCAGCACTTGTGTTAAAAGGATTGTTTGAGGACATTTGCTCCAAGTTTGAAAGAGTTTTAGAAACAACTTTTTGTTTTGCAACCGGTGTCGCAACAACTGGTTTTTTGGAAAACCTTGGTGTTTGTTTTTGTGGAACAAAAGGAATTCCAGATAGTTTGTTCAGTTTATTGTAATCAATTGGTTTTATCTCTGGGTTCTTTTGTTTCATTTTAATTCGACTCTCTTCAACAAGCTCAATCGTTTTGTTAGTATCCCGAACAGCGGGAGGATCATGTTTAGCATATATTATATTTCCATTGTACAAAACATTCTGTTCTTTCTGAGCTTTCTTGAGAGTATAAGGATTTTCACAACCGATAGCCATTTTCTTCATTGTATGTAAAAACGGATATGGATCTTTAATAAGCATATGAATGGTTTGACTTGAATGACCCGTTTTCACAAGCAAATCTTCCAACTTTTTGATTGTTTCTTGTTTCTCAATGATTTCATCAAGAATATCATTTTCTCGTTTTGAAAAATCTGCTTTCAATTGTTTCTTTTCTTTTTCAAGATCAGAACAAGTTGATTTTTGTTTAGAAAGTTGGTTTTTCATATCAGAAATTTTCGCGTTTAAGGATTTTATTTTCATGTGTGAATTAACATCAAGTGTGTCAAACTTGATTTGCAATTGTTTTTCCCTTGAAATGGAATTTTGATGACCAGTTTCTAAGTCTGATTGTCGTTTTTTATGAAACTCAAAAGCTTTTTCGTTTTCGTTATACCTCTCAAGCTCAGCGGTCATTTTCTCATTTGCGGCCTTAACATCGCGATTGACCTTTTTTACTTTCTCAATTTCAATGCTACAATTATTCAATAATGATTCAAAGAGAGCGTGTGTTTCCTCATCATGCTCAGCATGTTGTGAAACTAAGCCTCCACTATGATTCATATCTGGAGTTGCCAAATTAATATTGCTACTACTCGGCGTGTCCAGGTATGTATCATAAGTGGGTGTTTGAGTCTCAGAATGTTGTTCCTCATGAGGAGACATATCAAATATATCATTATTGTGGCATGTATTGAATAATGGTACCTCAGATACTGCATTGGTGTCATAAACAGGAGGTGTGTCTGAATCCGTGTCGTACTTAGTTGTTGTTTGTTTAAGTAAGATGTTTTGCATCTGAATCTGACTACTACCTCTTACTAGTAAGAGGTGGCTATCATGTCTGAATCTGATTGAAAAAGTGTTGTTTGTTTTTTTATAATTGTCTGAATGGTTTTAATTTTCCCTTTTTTAAGTATATATTAAACTTGAAACAAAACATTTTTATCGTAAATTTAACACAATTATAAACCGTTAAACAAATTATCGGGCCAGGTTTATTTAATGATAAAAAAATTTCTTTACTTGTTGCGATTAACACTTATTTCAAATAATAAAGTTGCAAAAAGTTAAAAATTTATTAACAAAACATAAAATTTTCATATCTTGAAAAGGTTAAACTACAAACTATCAGTATTTAACTTTGTCTACAATCAATTTTTTAAGCAATAATAAAATTATGCACGTGACTATGACTATACTACATCAATTAATATAGAGTACTAGTTTGTACTATATTGGCTACTTTTCTCTCTTCTCGATGCATCTTCTTCCTCAAAGTATTATCTTTCTTCTTCAAAATTTTTAGATTTAATTTTCCATAGCTTTTTATATTACAAAAAAATATCTAAAAAGTTTGAAGGTGATTGAAGGTCTTGTAATGTTAAGAGGCAGTCAGATTTGTTCACCACCTCTTACCGAGTTAGAGATATTAAATCTTACCGCGTCTGAATGGTGATGAAAAAACAAACAACAAAAACATCTGACCGTATCTGACTAGTAAGACGTCAGAGGCAGTCAGACATTTTTTTTTTTGTAAAAACAAACATGCCTTTAGCCTCCTGAAGATTTGCCATAAATATGCAGTTTGCATCGATGTCCTCTCGGTCTTCCATGTCATCCATGAGAGCCATAAAATTATTTTCCTCAGCATTCAACTCAAACCCTGCTTCTTCCTTCTGTGCCAACAACAATGCTTTCTGCAGATAAGCTGGATCTTTCTTTTTCGGCTTAGTAGGACAGTTCCTTGCCATATGACCTACACCCTGACAGTTGAAACACTTTATCAGATTTCCCTGATTCCTATTTCCATAATTCCCAGCAACTGAAGCTGCAACATTCCTAATCTGATTACCCACTGTCTGATTCCCAACATTCTGACCCCTGATATTTCCAACAAATTGACCCATCTGATTCCCTGCATATTGGTATAGTAGGATTCAATGGATTCTCCAGGAGTGGATGTAAACTTCTCCCATTCAGTTAGTAGCTTGTGTTCTACATCTTGTTGCCCAATTTATGTTCCATGACATAGCCTTCTAACTCGTTCCCACATGTCATAGGCAGTTTCACAGCTTTCGACAGCAGCAAAGATCTCTTGTGGTAATCCTAGTTGGATTAACTGCATTGCCATATCATCAGCATCGATCTGCTTCTTGTCTTCTTCTGTGTATTCTGCTTCTGTTTGTTCATGAAAGAATGGTAGAACAGGAGGTGTTTGATCCGTGCTAAAACGTATATATAAATATTATGCAGAAGGATACGCGTGAATAAAGACAAATTACCCCTTTAGGAAAAAGGCTAACTTGAAAGAACTCACGTTGTGTGTGTGATACTAGGTAAGTGATTACCCGGGTCGTGTCCCAACGAGGTGAGAATGGGCAATCGTTGAAAGTTTGGATTAAAGTGACTGATGAGTGGGATAAGGAATTTTTGCTTTTTTTTTTTATTCTAATTTAACAAATTAGAAACAAATTCTCACGGGAAAATTAAGGTTTACACAATTTATATAAAAACGTGAAACGAAAAATCTAAAAATGGGATTAAAACTGAAATATTAGAAAACTAATCCTACAAGTGTAAAATTATTTTTCTTAAATCCTAAATAATAAAAGAAAATTTTAGAAAAAAGATTTATATTTTTCTGACTTTTATATTTTTTATTATGAATTAAAAACTATTAAAACTAATTAAAAGGTTTAAAAATAGTAAATGACTTTAGAAAAATATGAAACTTTGCAGGAAAATCTAAAATATTATTCTTAATCTAGGAAAAATAAAATTAGAACTTTTAGAAACACTAATAAGCAAATGGGCTGAAGAGCAGTTTGGAAATAAGCCCAAAAATAAGCTAAAAAGCTCTAAAAATTACCAAAAGCTCAGAACTAGTTCAAACAACTTAATTAAGCATAAAACAACTGAAAAAGCTCAAATAACCTAAGAAAATAAGCAGATAAGCAGTAGTACAGTTTCACTAATTATGCAGAAAAAATGCTGAAACCACCAATCTTGCAGATCAATTTTAAGTACTTAATTAAGCTGATAAGTGGGAACTTATGGGGCAAAAGCTTGCTAGTACTACTGGCTACACTAAAATACAAAAAGCCCCAATTTATAACAACCAATTGAACCCTAATTAGGCACTAGATCAGATGGTTGAAATCAGCAAAAGCTGAGTGCAGACTTGGTGCAGGCCTAAGGGCAGTGAAATGGGGGAAATTGCAGACAGATAATAAGCTATGAAATAAGCTCTAAATTGAAATCAAAACTCAGAATCATAAATCCTATACTATAAGCTATCTCTAAACCAAAAATCAGGAACTTAGCTTAACAAATAAGCACTTTTAATGGGCTTGGAAATTTATTGCAGACTGCTCTTATGGCTATGATGTGCAGACTGCACAAAATGGAAAAAACTAAAAGGAGACTTTTACCAACCTTTGTTTTATCACTATATGGACCAAAAGGGACTCAGAAGAGCCAAGAAAAAGGCCAAAATGAGCTTATAGCTTATAATAGCTTATTTGGTCTTTTTTTAGGCCTGAAATGATCACAGACCATGAGACACTACTATACCTATCTAAATACCTTATTAGGAATTAAAAACAGCTTATGTGGACCATATTAAGCTAGATTGAACTTGGTCTTATGGAAAATGAACAGTAACAAGCTATTTTGATAAGCATATGCCAAACAGCCCTTTAAAGGGGACTGTTTTGATTTTTTAACTAGCAAACTCTTATTTAACTTAATATTTCTGGATATTACTGATTAGTTAACTTATCTTAACTATATTAATCAACTTTTTAAATATGAATAAGCAGAATAATAAGCTATACTATTATTAGCTATTTTTGGCTTTTTAAGTGTTTTTTAAGTAAAATAAAGACAAGAGCTATTTAAGACTGATTATATTGATGAAATTTACTTATAAACTATAAATAAGCAATAACCTATGAATTAAGCTGAAAATAAGCAGTGTAACAGTAAAAATAGAAAATTAAGAAAAACTATAAATTTGCTTACAACTGAAAAGTCTTATGGAACAAAGGAACTAGTGATCAGAACAACCCCTAGCTTGTTAACACAAGCTAGAAACCCACTTTCAAACTTTCTGAATAGCTTATTCCTTCCAAAAGTGCTTATTAGCCCACATGTTGACTTTCGTTGACTTTTTCCATGATTTGAATTTTAAACAGATTATTTCTAATATAAGCTTACAAAAAGCTATTATCAGCTTATATAAGCTTATAGCAAGGTTGTTTGAGGCTTTTGATGATAATTTAAAAGGACTTAGAGCTTATTCGAATTAATAACAACTTGAAATTCTATTGTAAATGAAAATGAGTACAAGATTGCTTGAATTTATAACACTTTAACTGAAATTAACTTGAATTAACAACTGAGAATGGGAAATTACAAACTATGATTACTGATATTGAAATACGATTACAACTAATTAACTACTTGCCTTTTATGGCTACATTGTGTTCTATATATACTAAACTAAAGTGGGATGCGTCCTCTCATCATCTCTGAGCAATTTCTGATCCTTGGATGGTCTTGAATCAATCTCAGCTGTTTGTTCTAGTTTTTGGCGCCAAAATTGAGATAGTGGGAAAAATCCACTATCTCTGGTTGAGTGAAATGAGGAAGAAGCATTTAATGCCCTTGGCTTGTTAGGTAGAGTGTTGAGGAGGAGGGGGTGGTGTCAGGAAAATACTGTGGGTGAGGGGTGGTTTCGGTTTTGGCGGGGTGGTGGTATTGAAGAAGAAAGATTTGACCGAAGTCAAATCTTTCGGTTTAACTAAGGGTCGGGTTGGGTATTTGGGTGGATTGGGCTTGGGTAAGTGAATGGGCTGGGTTTATTAGCTGGGTTGGATTTAGGATAGGTTGGGTTTATTTGTTTGGTCCGGTTTAGTGACTTGGGATTAGATTTGGATTTTAGGTTAAATCTTAAGGACCAATGTTGTAATATCCTGAAAATCCAAGGACCATTAATGCCAAAAATCAAAACTATTTCCAGGGACCATTTGTGTCATTTTGGTGTTTTTGGGGGTTGACTTTGACTCCGTCTTTGACTTTCGTCTTCACTTGATCAAATGCACAATTATTGTCAAGTCAATCCAAAAATGTTCGTTTTCATCCCGTTTTTAATCCTTTTGCACATGAAACAGATAAAACCACAATTCAAGGATATTTTCTGTATTTTGAAGCATTTCTTAGTGTTTTTAAATGTTTTTGCAGTTCAAATGGGACAAAAATGATGAGTATTTACATACTCATCAGTGTTCCATTTGGATCTCTAGGGTCTTGAATTTGTAGAGGCTTGAAGGGTCCATTCTTAATAGATTGGAGCAGGAGTTTACCATCAGGCTTGGTTTTGATGTAACGAAGCATGCGGCTTATCCATTGAAGTTACCCAGCTTTTTCAAGCATAGGAGGATGGTTTTCCGCACCGGCTGCATGAATGTCTTGTTGAGTTGCCATAGATGAAGGTATGTATGATAAAGTTGATCTTGGATCGGTTCAACGATGTAGGAGTTGTGTTTGGTGAAAGTTAAGTTCAGTTGTTGTAGTGAAATTTTGGTCTTAAAACTTAAAATCATCGATAACTTCTTTCCAGAGCGATTTCAGGCTTCAAAACTTTCATTACCCGATGTAGTGGGGTAACCTCAAAATATTCAGGCTGTTCTGGTCATTTTGACAGGTGTATCGCTGAAACGGAGTTACGGTTCAAAAGTTAAGGCCGTTTGAAGTTTTTTCGTAAAAAGTCAAACAAAAGTCAACTTTGAGGGTTCAATTCCGATGAATACTGTTCACTTTGGTCCAATTACGATGACACTGTTCACTTTGGTTCAATTGCGATGACACTGTTCACTTTGGTTCAATTGCGATGACACTGTTCACTTTGGTTCAATTTCGATGACACTGTTCACTATGGTTCAATTTCGATGAATCCTTGCAATTTCGATGAATCCTTGCAATTCCGATGAAAGTTGCAATTTCGATGAGTTATGCAATTCCGATGAAATTTGCAATTCCGATGAAAGTTGCAATTTCGATGAAAGTTGCAATTTTGATAGAATCTATCTAATTTGTTCAAATTAGAAGACTTTTCCTTAGTCGAAGTATTCCACAAACTTATACAACCAAGGGAATACTAAGTAATCGTTGGATCGTGAAGTAAACGTGTCCTTGATGAATTTCGATAACCAATTGTGATGAACCCTTAAGCTGCAATTCCTATTAACACAATTTCGATGAACCAATTCTGATGAACCAATTCCGATGAACCCTTAAAAATGCAATTCTGATAAATCCTTAAAAACTGCAATTCCGATGGACGAACTGATTTTTTATGGTTCAATATTACGACTAAAAACAAACTTCTAAACAGTTTCTATCGACCAAAAACCTTCAAAAACACTTAAATAACAATAAAGTTGAGACCTTTAACGTTTATAACCAAATTTGAAGAAATTCGATAAGTAGCCAAAACTTTCTAAATCGATACGAAACAAGTTTTTTGATGTTTTGATGCGATTTTTTGGCAAAACTCACTAATAAGTAGTAGAACTATAAGAAAGACAACAACTTTAACCTAGAAAACGTAAAAATCAAAGCTTTTGGAAGAAAAGCAAACGTTTTTATAAAGAAAAATGAAACTTTTGGAAAACTTTAATAAAAAAATGAGACACAAACAATCCAAAATCATTGTTAGGCGATTGATACTACTTGTAGGACCTTAGATATAGTAAAATTTATCACACAATATTGATCAATGATGGTGGTACAAGAGTATATAAGGGTATGGTGCATTAAGACTAGAGAGAGAAAGTAGTGAGATGAAGAGAACTTTTATTAAAGCAAAAACACACACTTACACACTCAAGCACACACCTCAAATGAGTCATTTGAGGTTCTTTTATACATGGAAAGAGACGCCCTAAAGGGCTGGTTATGGGCTTCGATTGGGTTGGATTGGACTTTATATAAGAGACTAACTTATCTATAAATACTAACCTATTAGATTAATCCAATCCACAAGCCCTTTGACTATTCTACTATATTTTATATAACACGTATACAAAGTTCCTATAACTAGAATGATCACCACCTTTCTTTAATGCTGACAGTTATCATTAAGTTTGACCCCTTGCAATACGACCCATCTCCTGGACAGCATGCAGTTGAGACAGAAACAACCCTAACCTAAACCCTTTTTTATTCCGATTAACACACACATTCTATAGGTTTAATTCGAGACATACAAAAACACATGTTTACAGCCCTTCATGATGACACACATGTTACCAACACTCAACACAAAATAACGCAGCACAAATCTCACATTAAATCACACAACTCCAAGCCCTAACCCATGCATTAATCTTTAATAACTTTTTCATCAATCTTTTTCAATACCTTTTTCATCAATCTTTAATATTCTTTTCTTGATGGGCAAGGAATGTGGAGTGACTGGTTTTGACAAATCACTTTTCTCATCGACTTTTGGAACAACCTGAGAAATAGACATTTTTGGTTTTTCAACTGGTTTTGAAGTATTTGGTTTATCCAAAGTCGATGGTTTTGCAAACTTAGTATCCACACCCTTCTCTTTTTGACTATCCAGCTGAGCCCTCAAAAGATCAGTTTGCTCTTGCATGTCCTTGTAGGCACGCTCATACGACAGTTTGTCATACTTGCATTCCTCGGTTTTTCGATCAAGTTGTTTAAAATATGACACGATTTCTTTTTCAAGTTTAATAAGAGCATTTCCATACTTTGAAGCAATTGAAGAGGTCTCAGCTCGCAATCTTTCATCGTCTTCAACAGAATATGTATGTAAAATGATGGACATAATATCGGTCAACATAACTGCTTCGAAGAGAGAGTCATTTAGGTTTTCCAAAACTTTGATGTTTTTCATATTTTCATTAGCTTCCTTCACCAGGGATTTGTGGTCCTTGACAAAGTCGGCTGTTTCTTTCAAAAATGCTTGTTCAAAATGAATTATTCTCGCATGAATGTTATTCCGTTGAGTAGTAATTTCTATTTCAAGCACCTTTTTCATTTCTGCATGAAAGCTTGAATGCCAGTTGTTAACACTGATAGTAGTTTTAGATGCAACAATTTTTTGAAGTGTTTCAATTCTCGTTTTAACACCATCTAAAAATCCTCTAGCAGCACTTGTGTGATAACCCGTAATTTTCTAGACGTATTTCTATACGAGATTATCCCTGTTTTTCATATACGAATCTTTCTAAACTTATTTGGTTTGAAAACGTGAAGTTATCTCGCAAAACGTGAAATTTGTACACAACGCGTACTGGTACAACCGACGGTTTGATTTGATTATTTTATTATTTGTAAGAAACGAGGCGTATGAATAGTTTTTTGTATTGGAAAAATTATTTTGTACGCAATGGTGAAATTCCTGTGCCCTGAATCGATCGTTTACTAGCCTAAATGAGCCCCGAGCCTCATTTCAAGGGAGATTGCTAAAACGACAAACTTTGTCCCTGAACTAAAGATTCACCGCCACCCCTAGGCTTTAGCTGTGGACAATTTTTGTCCTTAGGGTTACACAACCCTAAACCTAGCACTATATAAACACAATTATAAGATTTTAGGGTTTAGATTATTCCCCCCTCTTCCCTGCCTCTCGCAGCCGACGCCCCCCCCCCCCCTCTCCACCAAACTCCGGCCACCTCCGACCTTCATCACCACCAACATTAAAGCCACACCGCCACCCAAAACACTTTCATTTCATCTCTTGAGCCTCGTATGTGATGTATACGCGCCTCCAACATCACCACGCACCACCACATATTTTTCCGACAAAGATATGTTCATATCATAGAGTGTTAAAGGTGGGTAACACCGAGTCACCCATGGTTGTGACTTGGTGTGCAACAACTCGAGCTTGTCGAGTTACATTTTTCTGTTGTGTTCGATTGGATGTTAAAAACGAACGGGTTTTACATTTTTATTAACTAAAAATCACTAATAAATGTTGTGGTATCATCGTTTCGGGTCAGAGTTGTGTAAAGGGTTTTGGTACCATGAGCATAAGCTCACGGTCGAGCTTATTATTAGTGGCATATTCGGGTTTTATATATATATATATATATATTTTCTTTTCTTTTCTTTTCTTTTTCACATTTCGCGGATCTGATTAGGGCCGAAACCCACATAAGGGTTACAGTTTGATGATAGTTTTGGTTTTGATTTATGGATTTCTCGAGTTTGAATTATGTGGACCGATTATACATAGGTCTATTTGGACGTTTTGTGCGAAAACAAGTTCGAGCCGAGACCTCTTGGTCTCGGCATGATAATGTTTTTAGTAATTATGGTTGTGTCGTGATGTGGGTCAAGGTTAGTGAGAATCTTTTTGGTCCGTTTGGTTTGTATTGTCCGCGGCGTAGATTCACAGCCGAGACCTTGTGGTCTCGGCGAGGTAAGATTAAACTTGTTCGAATGGTTATGGTATTATTTTGGTAAATTTACAGTTGTTATTGTTATTGTGTCGAGATATTTGGATCCGGATTAGAGTTGATTGTTACTGTTGAGGCGTAGGTTAATTTGGTCGAATAATGGTTAAAGCCGAATGGCTTTGTGGTTAAATTTTTGGACTAGAAAGTTATGTTGTGATGTTGTGAGCGAAGTCGGGTGCTAACCGAGACTTTGTAGTCTCGGTGTGGCCTCGACAAGCTAAAAGATGGGTTAGAATTGTTATTTGGACCGGTGGATATTAATATTGTGACTCGGAACGTGTATTGACTTGAGACGTATATAATTTAGAAATGAAAATGGCAAAATAAAGAGTGACATATAATAAGAATAACTTAAATGGGAAATATTAATTAACAAAATTTATGTTGTTATTTAATATTTAGAATAAGCTTGTGATTTGAAAAGGAAAAGTAAATAAGTGAACGAAAATGAAAATATGTACGAGTTATTAAGCGTTCCGAGGACATGCTTGTCGGGGAATACCACTTAGATTAATTTCGGGACTTACTATTGAATGTTTGGCAGTCGGAATTTCTTGGGAATAAATGGTAACGGTTATTACTTTAACACGTTGGTAAACTCATGAATTGTTCGACATGGTAACGTTCCATTAGGGGACGAGCCATGGCGAATTAATGTTTTATTTTATATAACATATAAGAATTATAACCTAACGGGATGTTTGGAAAATACCGATGACTACCAATCTATTCACTTGATTTGGGTGTGTTTGATTTGTGTAATTTATTTGGTTTGACCCCGTTGTTTCGTCCTGAGTTCTGTATCGTTTTTCTAGTCGAATTCGTTTGTTTATTCTTCCATTTGGCGTGCGTACTCCTGATTCGTGTTAAAAGGATTGTTTGAGGACATTTGCTCCAAGTTTGAAAGAGTTTTAGAAACAACTTTTTGTTTTGCAACAGGTGTCTTAACAACTGGTTTTTTGGAAAACTTTGGTGTTCGTTTTTGTGGAACAAAAGGAATTCCAGAAAGTTTATTAAGTTTATTGTAATCAATTAGTTTTATCTCTGGGTTCTTTTGTTTCTTTTTAATTCGACTCTCTTCAACAAGCTCAATCGTTTCGTCAGTATCCCGAACAACGGGAGGATCATGTTTAGCATATATTATATTTCCATTGTACAAAACATTCTGTTCTTTCTAAGCTTTCATGAGAGTATAAGGATTTTCACAACCGATAGCCATTTTCTTCAATGTATGTAAAAACGGATTTGGGTCTTTAATAAGCATATGAATGGTTTGACTTGAATGACCCGTTTTCACAAGCAAATCTTCCAACTTTTTGATTGTTTCTTGTTTCTCAATGATTTCATCAAGAAGATCGTTTTCTCATTTTGAAAAATCTGCTTTCAACTGTTTCTTTTCTTTTTCAAGATCAGAACAAGTTGATTTTTGTTTAGAAAGTTGGTTTTTCAAATCAGAAATTTCCGCGTTTAAGGATTTGATTTTCATGTGTGAATTAACATCAAGTGTGTCAAACTTGATTTGCAATTGTTTTTCCTTTGAAACGGAATTTTGATAACCATTTTCTAATTCTGACTGTCGTTTTTTATGAAACTCAAACGCTTTTTCGTTTTCCTTATACCTCTCAAGCTCAGCGGTCATTTTCTCATTCGCGGCCTTAACATCGAGGTTGACCTTTTTCACTTTCTCAATCTCAATGCTACAATTATTCAGTAATGATTCAAAGAAAGCATGGGTTTCCTCATCATTAGCATCATTCTGTGCAACTTGAACTCCATTAGGATCCATATCTGGAGTTTCATAGTTAATATTGCGATTAACTTGCTTCCCCACATATGTGTCATAATTAGATTCGGGAGGCACAGAATGTGGCTTCTCATGAGCAAACGAGTTAGCATCATTACAATAATTTGGTACCTCATGGAGTGGTTCTGTGTCATAAGTAGGAGGAATTTCAGAATCACTGCTTGATGTTGTTTCCTGCTGATTTGCCATAAAGTTGCAGTTTTCATTGAGATCTGCTGCATTCTCCTCTGCACATGCTGTAACCATGAAGTCGTATTCCTCAGTGGTCAACAGTATTCCCGACTCTTCTTTATTGGCTAGCATTAACATGTACTGGAGCTTTTGTACCTTCGTCATTGCTTTGACATTACAATCTCTACCAACATGACCTAAATCACTATTGTGAATTTCAGATGTAGTTTTCTGAATCGTAGTCATAAAGCAGTCATTCCCATTTTGATTAACCACATTCTGATTCATAATCTGACTCCTCTGATTTCCAGCATACTGCCCTGCATTTTGTATTTGATTCCCCATCTGTATACCCGTAGCATTTTCAGGTGCATCAGGCTTAGACTCAAACAATGCTTCAGTACTTCGTTTCGTTTCTGAAAACTGCCTTTGCTTCAGGTCAAGTGATCTTAAGTAATCTGGAAGTTCATTTTCTTCAACGTCTTGTTCATTATCAGTCGACAGCTTCTCAGTCTCAGTCAATATTTTCTCAGTTTCAGTCACCATCTTCTCAGTCTTAGGATATGGAGCAAAGAATTGAACAAGAGGATCCATATCAATCGATGAAAAGAAATTGGTGAGAAAAGACATTTTGAACGTGTGAAATGAATACGGATCTTGTAGACGATAAAGAAGTGATTTTTGTGATTCAATAACTAGCACGGTAGTTATATTCAACAAACTCGAAAAATTTCACCCAAAATTAAAATTAATCTCTGATAATTGAAGCTCAATCAAAATCGTGGTCCAAAGTTATTATACCCAAAGGTTTATCCCAAACAAACCAACTTAAGTCCAAATAATATTTAAATTTACACCAAATTCGTCCCTTGTTGGTTAACGTATCAGCCCAACAGAGAAGATATTCAAGCCCAAATCCAAGATGATGTAACCCAACCCAATAATCTGAAATTAATAAGCAGCCCACACACTATTCTCTTAAACCTAATCTCACGCTATAAAAAAGACACTACACTTTAACCCTAATTTTAATTACCCTGATCCTAACTTCTTACAAACAAACGCAACCAACTTATCCTTTCTCTCAAAACAAGAAAGAAAATCCATCCCTTGTGTACTTTGATATATCCGATCAACACATACAATCACAAACAACCAAGTCCTTTTCTTATAACTGAGCCGCAAAGCCCAATCCTTTTTGAAACCTCCTAGTCCAACTTCACAAAGATCTAGAGGTCATGGCTTTAAGATCTTTTCGATTAAGGTTTCAGGTGGATGTTTGTTTTGTTTTTGTTTACTTTTAGCCAAAACAAAGTGAGGATGAAACTCGGTTTGTTTTGATCCTTTCTTTTCAGTTTTCGGATATCAATAAGAGGGTTATACTTCTTAAATGGATCTATGATGATAATCTCTTGTTGACTTTGTCTTTGGATGAATCTTGATTACAAGAAGAGATAAACTGAGATCCTTGTTCTTCTTCTTTTTCTTTTTCGTATAAAGGATTAGGATAGATTGTATCTGCTGTTGTTGATTGTGAAAGTTGCGATGGTATTTAGGTTAGATTGGATTTGTTTTGTTTGTCGTGGGTTAGATGAGTAGGGACATAGGGGTATGTTTGTTTTTGTTGTATTACCATTAAACCGAAAGAAAGTAAGGTTGAAACAGATTGTTTTGATCTTACTTAAAGTTTTCAGATATTAAAATGAAGCAAGTTCTTCTCACGGATCTATGATGATAAAACAATCGTGGTATTGTACTTTGAACGAGTCTTAGATAGCACGAGTTAAACTGAGATCTATTTAATTGATTTTCTAATTGGTTCGAGTCTTAGTTGTGGTAGTGGAGACGAGGTGATGTGATGTTGTGTTTTTGTTGTTAACTGTTGTTGTTGTTTGTTGTGATGAGGATTAGTATATAGTCCAATTTCGATAACATAATTCCCATAACACAATTCCAATAACACAATCAAACCCAATTTCGATAACACAAACCCAATTGCAACAACCAAGTCCAATTGCGACAATCAAACCGAATTCCGACAACACAAACCCAATTCTGATAACACAAACCTAATTCCGATAACACAAACCCAATTCCGATAATTCAAATGTAATTGCGATAACCAAATCCAATTGCGACAACACAGATCCAATTGCAATAAACCTTATCGAATTTCTTTACAAGAAATCGATACCAATTTCGATGAAGCTTATCTAATTTCTTTACAAGAAATTCGATAACTGAGGATGTAGTCGTGAATTCCGATAAACCCTTCTGTAATTGCGACAAACCCTCTTCAAATTCGATAAACCCTCGTTTTCGTACTTTTCCGACCACTTTCTGACCAACTTTTTCCGACTAGTTTTTTTTTTTTTTTTTTTTTTTTTTTTTTTTTTTTTTTTACCACTTTTTGATCATAAAATCTACTCGAAATAAGCTCAAATGAAGCTGTTTTGGACAGTATTTCAGATCTGGAGTTTTGGACTTTAAAGAACTTATATTTGGACAAATAATAAGATTATGTTTGGACTTGAAATAAGCTGTAAACAAGCATGAAATAAGCTCTATTGTTTGGACCAAATAAACTATGATTAAAACAGAAAAAGCTGTATTGTTTGGACCCAAAAAGCTCGAAAATAAGCACGTAAAAAATAGTAATAATCTTGCAATAAGCTAAACCGAGACTGAAAGTGCTAAAAAAAATTAAAAGACGCGATTTTTAAGCAACAAAACACTTCTAAATCATCTTGAGGCTCTTGTCACAAATTGTATGACCTTTAATATCATATCATTTCACACATAAAAGATTAAAGAATAGATTAAGATGAGAAGTAAAAGAGAAAAAATAATATTAGATTAAGATAAGAAAGAAGATGAGATACAAGAAATGGAGGAAACCTAGAACCTTACCCCTAGTATTTCACACCTCAAATGGGAGGTCATGGATTCCTTTTATAGATACGGAACCCGTATAAGGTTTACATGTTGGGCGATGTGGGATAGGATAGCATAGTAGATAAAAGAGACTAAATTACGGTTTTTACAACTTACTTAAACCGTGTACATATCGTAAAAGATAAATGCAAATCACGAGATACTAATCTAAGAATGATAATCACTTTCACTAAGTCTAACCGGTTAAGGTCCATGGGTCATGTGATTTCATGCATGATGTCAAAGACATCTTGGGTCAGGGGTTATGGACTTTGGGTTATGGGTTATGGACTTTGGGTCATGGATCATGGGTTTTACCCATTTTTGGTGTCATGCATGACGTCATGCAATGGGTCGTGGGTTTTGGGTCATGGGTTATGGACTTGGGTTTTGGGTCATGGATGGTCCAAGTCTTTACTAGTTTATTTTACAAGTTACATATGTATTTTATAAAATGTAAGTAACCAAAGTTACTTAAGTGTTCTTATAAAATGGTTTTGGTTTTATGTAAACTATTAACAGAAACAACTTTAAAGATTTTTTTTTTTTTGTGAAACGGGTTAGTAAACTTTTGGCTCAAAGCTTTACGTATTTTATTTATCTCGTTAAAATGATTTTTACGTTTGTTATTGACAAAACATTAGAGGATCGTAAAATTTAAATACACGTTTTTATGGTTTATTTGTATTAACAGAAATCTTTACACCTTAGTAATAGTTGATGACTATTCTAGGTATACTTGGACAACATTCCTTAAGACAAAAACTGAGGCTTTCGATCAATTCGAAATATTTAGAAAGAAAATCCATAACCAATTAGGTTGTTCAATAGTTTCTATTAGGACGGATCATGGCCAAGAATTTGATAATGAAGTAAAATTCAGAGCTTATTGTGATAATGTTGGGATCACTCACAATTTCTCAGCTCCGCGTACTCCAAAATCAAATGGTATAGTAGAAAGGAAGAATCAAATTCGTCAAGAAACGAGTTGAACCATGTTGAATGAACAATCAATGCCGCAAAAGTTTTGGTGTAACGCCACCTAAACTTACATTCTTAATAGGATATTAATTAGACCAATCTTAGGAAAATGCTATACGAAATCGTAAGAGGTAGGAAACCCACTCTAGTGTTTCATTTTAAACCTAAATGACTACCTCACCAAGTTTGACCCAAAGTCATACGAAGGTGTTTTCCTAGGATACTCCCAAGAAAGTAAAGCTTACATCATTCTAAATAAAGAGACAATGGTAGTTGAGGAGTCCTTAAATGTGACATTCGATAAAAGTTCTCCTCCACCTAAAACATCACCTTTTGTAGATGATGATTTAGATGAAGAAGAAGCCATGCAGGATAATGGCAAGAAAATCATAGAAAATAATATTGAGGATGAAACAATAGAAGCTGACATAGTAGTCAACATTAAGGAAACTAAGAATCACCCAAAAGAAAATATAATAGGAAACCTTAACCAAAGAACCCTTAGACCACAAGCCCAAAACAAAAGTAACTTCTTTTGTTTTATTACAATGATAGAACCTAAGAATGTCGGTGAAGCAATAAAAGACGAAAGCTGGGTAGTTGCCATGCAAGAAGAATTAAACCAATTCACCGCAAATGATGTTTGGGAGTTAGTACCACCACCTAAGTATTTGAAAATAAGGAACAAAATGGGTATTTAGAAATAAACTTGATGAGACTGGCATTGTGTCTAGGAACAAAGCTAGGTTAGTTGCACAAGGCTATAACCAACAAGAAGGCATAGATTTTGATGAGACTTATGCACCGGTAGCCCGGTTAGAATCTATTAGAATACTTCTTGCATACGCATGTGCACTAGATTTAAAATTATACCAAATGGATGTGAAAAGTTCATTTCTAAATGGTTTTATTAACGAGGAGATGCACGTTGCGCAAACTTCGGGATTCGTTGATTATGAAAAACCTAATTATGTTTATAAACTAAAGAAAGCACTATATGGCCTTAAACAAGCTCCTAAAGCTTGGTACGATAGATTAAAAGCTTTCTCACTTAAACAAGAATATACCATGGGGATGGTAGATAATACACTTTTCGTGAAGAAAAGAAATTCACATCTTATCAATTGTTCAAATATATGTCGACGACATTATATTTGGTTCAACTTGTCAAGAGCTGTGTAATGATGTTGCGAAAATCATGCACGACGAGTTTGAAATGAGCATGATGGGTGAATTAAATTTCTTCCTTGGTCTACAAATAAAACAAATGGAAGATGACATCTTCTTTAATCCATAAAAATACATTAAAACAATACTTAAGAAATTTGGCTTAGAAAAGTCTAAACCAATTAAGACGCCCATGTCCACGAAAAAAAAAACTCACGAAGGATGAAGAAGGCGAGACCGTGGATAGTCCTAAGTATAGGGGCATGATAGGTAGTTTATTATATCTAACTACAAATAGGCCCGACATCATGTTTAGTGTCTTCCTTTGTGCTCGCTTTCAAGAGGATTCCAAAATCTCTCATTTTGAAGCAGTTAAACGTATCTTCCGATATATTAAAGGCACTATGCACTTGGGGTTATACTATCCCAAGGGGACCGATGTAGAAACTATTGTCTATTCCGACTTTGATCATACGGGAGGTTATGTGGATCGAAAAAGAACCATTGGCTTTTGTACGTTTATGGGTTGTTGTCTAACTTCTTGGTTCTCCAAGAAACAAACCGCACTAGCTATATCAACAACCGAAGCCGAATTCGTAAGCGCCGGAAAGGCATGTCAAAAACCACTATGGATGAAACAAGCTCTTGTAGACTACGACAACAAGCTAGACGACATTGCCATCTTATGCGACAACAAAAGAGCTATTGACCTGATCAGGAACCCCGTCTAACACTCTCGAACAAAACACATCGAAATCCGTCATCACTTCCTTCGTGACTATGTTCAAAAAGGAAACATATCAATAGAAAAGGTTCCATCAGAAGACAACATAGCCGATATACTCACTAAACCTCTCAAACACGAACCCTTTAACTATCTTCACTTAGGACTAGGAATGGGAACCATTTCAAAAATTATTTTCCCAAACCTGCCCAGAAAGTGCACTGCAGGTATACCCCGAAAGTTTGTATTTAATTAACCCATTTGAACCTTTCACAAAAATCATCAAAAATTTAGTAAGTCATATACATCTTAAACATTATCCCTGCCAAATGAGACCTCCAAATTCCATATGGTTTTAAAACTAAAAATCAAAAACACCAACTGATTTTCAGACATCCAAAACACAGTTTTGACACTTAACCTTATAAAAATCAAAAGACCATCTTCCCGACCTCCAATGGCTATAAAAATTGATATGCAGAAAGTACACATTATGAACTCAGTTTTAGACTCAAAAATCGTGAAAAAGCATGTTGTTATCATTAAGTTTGACCCCTTGCAATATGACCCATCTCCTGGACAGCATGCAGTTGAGACAGAAACAACCCTAACCTAAACCCTTTTTTATTCCGATTAACACACACATTCTATAGGTTTAATTCGACACACACACACACATGTTTACAGCCCTTCATGATGACACACATGTTACCCACACTCAACACAAAATAACGCAGCACAAATCTCACATAAAATCACACAACTCCAAGCCCTAACCCACGTATTAAATATATACGCCCCACATTAAATAACTAGGGTTTGCATCCAGATTTTAGGTTGTACAGTTTTTTAACAAGCTCTAACAGGTCTTTAGATCAAATCAAACTAGCATGACATATCATACAATATATAAAAACGATAGGAGTTAATTGCTTTACCTTAGGGACGATTACAAGCAAAGAAAACACCACACAAGACACACACCAAGGCTCTTCTTCTTCTTGATTATCTTTGGTCGATTAGCAGCAGGTTTCAGAGGTTTAAGGTTTCTGATTTATTTCTTTGAATCATAATAGTAGAGAGGCAGTAGGGAGAATAATTTTTATACGATTTATAAGAATTTAGGAGAAACCGTGTGTATGCTTTAGGAAACAAGTAACACACCAAATCTTTTATAAAATTAGGATATACATTGTGTTTACAAATTCTTATCTTCTTGTGTGTGTGTGTATATATATATATATATATATATATATATATATATATATATATATATATATATATATATATATATATATATATATATATAAAGTTAAATGTAGGGGAGGGATTTTGGACTAGGATTAGGAAAGGATTTGATTTGTATTTATTTTCATAACTTAGGTTAGGAATGCTATAAATTTTATTTAGTTAATTTACTTAGGTTTATTAATAATAATATGTACATAATACATAATATAAAGTTTTAATTATTTACTAATCATAACATAAACTAAGGTTAAAACTCAAATTAGTTATTAAAATATGAAACCGGAATTTAGGGTTTTACCCACTTTATCCGGTACAAACCGGGTTCTTCACACAAGGTAGAACCAAACCTTCATTGCATATACTTTATCCGGTACAAGGCTAGATACCGGGTTCCATTACAATGGAGGAACCACAACCCGATCAACACCTACTTAGCACAACAAATCTTGAGGAACCAACGTCCTTCTACACCAATCTACACAACACATCTATGACACGTAGAGAAGAAAGAACAACAAGAAACACTTCTGTGATCTTTTGGAGATGAAGAATCCTAGCAACCCATGTCTTGAGCGTGGAAGTCTTCTAGTGGTCGTGATCTCGCCTTTAAGAGGAACCTAGAGAATCACAAAGAGAAAGGCTACAAAGAAGATCATTAGATATGAGATTAAGGAACTTAGAACATAGAGAGAAGATGTGTCTAAGTGGGGTGAAAAACAAGAGAGAAATGGCTCACAACTTATAGGCAAAACTAAGCACTGTTCACCCGGATCCGGCGGATCCCTTCCCAAAGGGATCCGGCCAGTGTAAAGCAAGGGATCCGGGTATCTGGTAGTACCAGTCCGGATTTTGGGTTACAATTCTGGGTTTTCGGTTATGGGTTAAGGTCCATGGGTCATGTGATTTCATGCATGATGTCAAAGACATCTTGGGTCATGGGTTATGGACTTTGGGTTATGGGTTATGGACTTTGGGTCATGGATCATGGGTTTTACCCATTTTTTGTGTCATGTAATGGGTCATGGGTTTTGGTTCAAGCTCCATGGGTCATGGGTTATGGACTTGGGTTTTGGGTCATGGATAGTCCAAGTCTTTACTAGTTTATTTTACAATTTACATGTGTATTTTATAAAATGTAAGTAACCAAGGTTACTTAAGTGTTCTTATAAAATGGTTTTGGTTTTATGTAAACTATTAACTAAACATGATTAAAGATTTATTTGTTTAGTGAAATGAGTTATTAAACTTTTGGCTCAAAGCTTTACGTATTTTATTTATCTCGTTAAAATGATTTTTACGTTTGTTATCGACAAAACATTAGAGGGTCGTAAAATTTAAATTAACATTTTTATGGTTTATTTGTATTAAAAAAAAATCTTTACACCTTAGTAATAGTAGATGATTATTTTAGGTACACTTGGACAACATTCCTTAAGACAAAAACCGAGGCTTTCGAGCAATTTGAAATATTCAGTAAGAAAATCCAAAACCAATTAGGTTGTTCAATAGTTTCTACTAGGACAGATCATGGCCGAGAATTTGATAATGAAGTAAAATTCGGAGCTTATTGTGATAATGTTGGGATCACTCACAATTTCTCAGCTCCATGTACTCCACAATCAAATGGCATAGTAGAAAGGAAGAATCAAATTCTTCAAGAAATGAGTAGAACCATGTTGAACGAACAATCAATACCGCAAAAGTTTTGGTGTAACGCCATAAAAACCTTAAATTACATTCTTAATAGGATATTAATTAGACCAATCTTAGGAAAATACTATATGAAATCGTAAGAGGTAGGAAACCCACTCTAGATTATTTTAGAGTATTTGGAAGCAAGTGTTTCATTTTAAACATAAATGACTACCTCACCAAGTTTGACCCAAAGTCATACGAAGGTTTTTTCCTAGGATACTCCCAAGAAACTAAAGCTTACGTCATTCTAAATAAAGAGACAATGGTAGTCGAGGAGTCATTAAATGTGACATTCGATGAAAGTTGTCCTCTACCTAAAACATCGCCTTTGGTAGATGATGATTTAGATGAAGAAGAAGCCATGCAGGATAAAGGCAAAAAAATCATAGAAAATAATATTGAGGATGAAACAATAGAAGATGACATAGTAGTCAACATTGAGGAATCTAAGAATCAACCAAACGAAAATGTAATAGGAAACCTTAACCAAAGAACCCTTAGATCACAATCCCAAAACAAAAGTAACTTCTTTTGTTTTATTACAATGATAGAACCTAAGAATGTCGGTGAAGCCTTAAAAGACGAAAGTTGGGCACTTGCCATGCAAGAAGAATTAAACCAGTTCACCGCAAATGATGTTTGGGAGTTAGTACCACCACCTAAGTATTTGACAATAAGGAACAAAATGGGTCTTTAGAAATAAACTTGATAAGACTGGCATTGTGTCTAGGAACAAAGCTAGGTTAGTTGCACAAGGGTATAACCAACAAGAAGGCATAGATTATGATGAGACTGACGTACCGGTAGCCCGGTTAGAATATATTAGAATACTTCTTGCATACGCATGTGCACTAGTTTTAAATTATATCAAATGGATGTGAAAAGTTCATTTCTAAATGGTTTTATTAACGAGGAGATGCACGTTGTACAATCTTCGGAATTCGTTGATTTTGAAAAACCTAATTATGTTTATAAACTCAAGAAAGCACTCTATGGCCTAAAACAAGCTTCTAAAGCTTGGTATGATGGATTAAAAGCTTTCTCACTTAAACATGAATATACCAAGGGGATGGTAGATAATACACTTTCCACGAAGAAAAGAAATTCACATCTTATCAATTGTTCAAATATATGTCGACGACGTTATATTTGGTTCAACTTGTCAAGAGCTGTGTAATGATTTTGCGAAAATCATGCACGACGAGTTTGAAACGAGCATGATGGGTGAATTAAATTTCTTCCTTGGTATACAAATAAAATAAATGGAAGATGACATCTTCTTTAATCAATCAAAATACATTAAAAAAATTCTTAAGAAATTTGGCTTAGAAGAGTCTAAACCAATTAAGACGCCCATGTCCACGAAAAAAAACTCACAAAGGATGAAGAAGGTGAGACCGTGGATAGTACTAAGTATAGGGGCATGATTGGTAGTTTATTATATCTAACTACAAATACGCCCGACATCATGTTTAGTAATAGGTCCTATTTCTAGCTTAACACAATATGTAAACTCACGTACAATTACTAAACAATAAACTATAGATCGAATACACAATAGATAATGAGAGAATAAAAGAGATGAGATGAAGAGAAAGTAGATGATTCATTCATTCAATAGAGTATCAAAGCTTCGGCTACACAATGAATAAAACCAACAAAGAAATGAGTTACATGAGCCCTCTATTTATAGGCATAATCTAGGGCAACACATGCTTAAGATATTCAAGAAGGATACTTCACAACCACATGGCCCATGGGCTCCTTATGAGCCGTGTGGGTTAATCACAAACATAAAGCCCAAATCTAGCAACCTAATTACAATACATGACCAAGACTTGAAATATATTTAAATGTGTTCCCAACATTTAGTGTCTTCCTTTGTGCTCACTTTCAAGAGGATCCCAAAATCTCTCATTTTGAAGCGGTTAAACGTATCTTCTGATATATTAAAGGCACGATGCACCTGGGGTTATACTATCCCAAGGGGACCGATGTAGAAACTATTGTCTATGTCGACTTTGATCATACGAGAGATTATGTGCATCGAAAAAGAACCAGTGGCATTTGTATGTTTATGGGTTGTTGTTTAACTTCTTGGTTCTCCAGGAAACAAACCGCACTAGCTATATCAACAACTGAAGCCGAATACGTAAGCGCCGAAAAGGCATGTCAAAAAGCACTATGGATGAAACAAGCTCTTGTAGACTACAACATCAAGCTAGACGACATTGCCATCTTATGCGACAACAAAGGAGCTATTGACCTGATTGTAGCAACCTGTAAAATTACCCAATGATTTGTAAACATTAATCAAGTATTAATTATCATTACAGTTCAGTTAACCATTTTTATGAGCAAAATTTGAAATTTTGTTTATTACGTTACATTAATTCTCAAAACATTGGAACGAGCTCACACACGGACCACAAGTAACCCAACACACCCATGATAAACCAAACGGATCCTATTACTATTCATAAGCCCAACACTTGGCCTGTTACTATTCACAAAGCCCAAACCATTAATTTTTAAGCTTTGTATTTCTTTTATTCCACTCGACTAAACCAGTTTACTTTGCCTCATTTATTTTTAATTTCTACACACAAGGTAATCAACATTTTACTCATCTCGTTTCCTCATCCACCAAATAATTGGAATGTCGAATCTCAGCTTCTATTTTAATCATTTGCTTGCCTAATGAAAGTCAAAGTAAATCTCTATCGCAACAGTTATAAACCTATTCGACATTTATCATTTTTTTACCCAAATCGATTCTAAACTGATTTTTACTAGTTCATTTGACTTCCTAAGAATTATTTTGAGTTTATAACTACATTTCTCACCTCTTCACATTCTTGGTCACGTTAAAACTAATTTTTGGACCCTTTGATTTAATGTACGAAACATATATACATACATTCATGCACAACTCGATTCTATGACAAACCCATACTCCTAAACCCCCTACTAAGCTACTAAATACTTGAGATTTATTCCCTTTATCCTATCCAATCTCTGTATATATCGAATCTACACAACTTGCATATTTTAAAATCATAAAATTGTGTACATGCATGCATATATATCGAACACTCCCATAACTCACTTCCCCAACTTGTAAAACTCATTCACACACTCTCCAAACCTGCTAAAGCCTCCTGCTAAGTCATTCGAAGGAAGCAAGGACCAAGCACTAGCTATTCGAGTTTATTTTCGGACATATAAGCCTCATTTCGAATCCTTCTTGTCCATTCTTAACGTATAACTCCACTTTCTTGGTGTTGTGAGTCTCCTAAACCTTTTCCCAATCATTCTTATCGATTTATATACAATCATGCATAGTTTATTATTCATTTCGAACGTATATTTCATTTTTATACATATGTACGCTTTCATTTATTTTTTTACGTTTCATACATAATGCCTCCTTCATGGAATGGCTAGGATTACATTTTACGCATTCATATTTCATTTATACATTCGTTTCATTCCATATCGAGCTCATTTTATTTATTCATCGTATCGCATTTCATTTTATATTTCATATCTCATATAATTCGGATCATGTTAAACACGATTAGAAATGGCCACAATAAAATAAATTCTTATACGTGACATATGGTTATTATTGCTTGTCTCGTTTCTTTATAAGCTCATTAACCAACTTCATGATTTAAGATTCCTCTCATAAGCCCTTAAAAGCTCTTTAAAAATCTCAAACTAAACGCTACTCGAACTCTTTTAAAAACATTTATATTTTATCGAGTGGGCTAATAAGCCCAATAAGCATTTATTAAGCTCATACGATAAGCTATGCATATAAGGTCTTTTGTACTGTTTTTAAACTCACAAAATAAGCCCAAGACCAAGCCCATTAGTTCTAGAAACCCACGCATCGTGTTTTGTTATTGGGCTTTGATTTCGAACGTTAAAGCCCATTAAGCCATTAATAAGCTATTTAGCATAATAAGCTTTATTGAACTTATAAAACTCTCGGATTTATTTCCCATTCTTTTTGTACATTTTGGACTAAATTTGCAAAGCATATTTACTATTAGGGGTAAAAAGTGTAACTTTTGGAAAAATAGGGAACAAACTGTCAATTCAGTAACTTATGGGTATAAAAGGATAAAACAATAACTAGAAGGCTTAAAAAGTAATATATGACCTTTTTGGACTAAAAATGTAACGGAGGACTAACGGTGCAGATGTTACACCGTTAGAGTTAAAAATGTAAAATTAGTATAAGTTCAAGGACCAACAGTAACTTTATTTTATTTTCATTTCCATTTCATATTTTACGTATTCTTATTTCATTCGCGTGCATTTCTTACGTTTCATTTCATATCTAAACTTATAACGTTTATATTTATATAAAACGAGTTTTAACAATTAACTTAACGTTTTTTTCAAACCACTTTCGAGTAAACGATATTTATAGTTTCAATAACATAAAAACAAGATAATATTATATATAATATTATTTTTGAAATTTAAGCATTTTAAGCATATCATCCACTCTCATCACAAACCACATCGTCATTCGATACCATTTCAATCATTATCCGTATTAGGCCAAAACCGTCAAAATCTCAGACTTCCTTATTATTATCCAGGTCGTATGTTGGAGCCATTCCCTTAAAAACGTTTGATTTCATATTTCATCTTTGCCAGTTACATTCAAGGTGAGTTCATAGTCCCACTTTTAACTTTTGCATGCTTTCAAATACGTGGGGAGATACATGTTATAAACCAGAACACAAGTATTTTCTGTATGCTTTACCTGACTGATATTGCCTAAGTTACCGTTATTGCCTTTATTTAAAGTCCCTCCCATCATGAGCCATTAACCACTGCGGTGGACGCGAATATAGTGAACAGATCTGTGAAGGCTGACTGCCTGTTTGAACTATCTTGAAGGTGGCCTTAGTTGCTAGCTGGATAGGTTCAGATACACTTTATTTGAATTTAAAATAGGAAGTTGGCAATATCCTATAGAGGTCCATAACTCATGCCATTAATTTGGATTGTTCTAACCGCTTGTGCAGTACATGTTAACGTTTGAGTGTCATAAGACTTAGGGCAATATACTGATCGCAATATCTCTTTTTCATGATAATTGTATTTATATGCAATTATAGACTTGTGTTCAAAACTGATTATTATTATAAACGCTATGATTTCACTCAACAATTTATTGACTCTTAAGCATGTTATCTCAAGTAATTAACAGGAGCATTCAAGGCATTGGAGCGGGCATGTAACGGATGGTTTTGGTGTCAAATAAATTTCTGTCATTCATATCAAACTTACATTATCTTTTGTGGAATATTAAACGCTGAAATTTCCTTTTTGTATCTGAATTTCTAAATGAACGATAATGATTTACAAAACGTCTCTTTTGAGTCGTTTTCTATGATTATAACTATGATCCTTCCAGTAATACCCCTATTAAGTCTTCCGCTGTTAACTTAAAATTTAGGGGGTGTTACAGATTGGTATCAGAGCTATAGTTATAGGGAACCAAATATTTTTTTGAAACATTGGACTATAACTACATTTTCAAAACGGACCACTTTACACCATACCACGTTACGCCCTCCGTGCCTGCAGATTTCATAACATTATGTTTACAGTATTGCTTAATAAGATTATTACATATTAACTTTTATATACTTGATATTATTAATTACTTACAATTACTATTTACGGGGTTATTACAGTACCATGTCTACAGTATCACACCCTAGTACCTCATCATCAGACATGGAATCCAAAGATACCTATTAATCTATCACCTCACCAATAGTTCCCAACACATCGCCTGCAACAGTGTCAGGCATCGCCTCAGACAAAACGGAGCCCTTTGAAGAAGGAGAAGTCGTCGCTACACCACCCATGCCACCGGTTGCACTAGGTAACCCAGACTCACCCATATCTGAAGACCCGTACGTATTAGCTAGACGGGCATACCTTTCATCAGCTCGTTCGGAGAATCGTCCCACTTATACCCCAATTCCCAATGATCAGTATATGCAGACTCAGCAATGGCTACCTGCAGAAGATTCTGAATCCCCATTGCCTACACCTCCACCCCCACCTGCACCGGTAGTCCGGCGTAGACGAGTCAGAATCTTAGAACCCTATGAACCCGAACCATTCATGACACCATTTCGGAGCCACCCCAATGGCCCTATCAGGTTGAATACACCTCGCAAGAGGGTACGACTACCTATAGTTCCAATTATACCACCATCACCTCTATCCCCTACTTCACCTCTAGACATGATTAGGATAATGCCACCATCATCTCCTGAACATCAATATGCATCATCACCTCCTCCAGCCCGAGTCTTCGAGACTGGAGAAAGCTCGAGGGCAGCAGCTGACTGCACACCTACCCTATCCACCATCATGACGCGTTTGGAGCGTCATGAGGAACAGATCAATGTACTTATGAGACTCGTGGAAGACATACAGGTCCAGCATCAGACCGACATACAGAGACTTCTGGATCAGATTTCAGAGCTCACAGGACCTATGGATGAGACTTCCAGCTGTTAGACATAGTATACATCTGCATAGTTTTGAGGCATCTTAGCCTACTGCATATTGTATTAATAAAAGACCTTGTGATCATTTTGTTTTGTAACAAAATCGATTCAAGTTATTAATATATGTTGTTAGTTATGATTTCCTATATATTGATGTTGATCTATACTACTGTGGTTATTCATGTGAATTGTGATCAGACAGGTCGTAATGTTATGGTTCTTTGAATATTACAACTGAGATGTAGTTACAAAAATTATAACAAAGAATATTTCAAAAGAAAATTGATGAATGTAGAGAAAGTTGCTGAACTTCAGCTTTTATAGATGAATCAGTTTGTTCCTTAGCAATCCTATACCAAGAGTCAATCATTTATTTACGATAGTACCCAAACATGTCGTGATTTTATGATTCTCAATTGGTTATGATTTCGCATTGTGACCATATTGTTAGGACTAGTATGCAATTACCTTGTTACTCGAATTATTCTAGCATGGTCACTATGTGGATTCTAAATTTGTGTTTTCTTGTGTTATTAATAGACTTATGGCTCATACAAGAAAAGAAACTGCCACCCCCGCAACAGCTATGACTCCTGAAGCTATCCAGAAACTGGTAGCTGATAGTGTCGCAGCAGCTCTTGAGACTCAAGCGGCTACCATAGCCCGCTCAAGCAACAAACGATCCACCGCTGAAAGCGACGCATCTGCGTCTTACAAATGTACCTTTAAGGATTTCATAAGTTGCAAGCCAACTTATTTCAAAGGGTCAGAAGGAGTGACCGAATTAGCTCAATGGTTTGAGCGTACGGAGACAGTGTTCATGAGAAGTAACTACCCAGAAAACAGCAAAGTCACCTTTGCTACGGGAACTTTACTGGAAGATGCTTTGTCATGGTGGAACGCAACCGCCCAGACTATGGGAATGGAAGAAGCGTACCAAATTTCTTGGGCAGAACTGAAAACGAAAATGCTCAAGAAATACTGTCCGCGTATGGAGATTAGGAAGCTCGAGGAGGAATTTCATCGGCTGACTGTGAGAAAGAACGACATCAAGACCTACAACCGAAGGTTCCAGGAACTGTCGGTATTATGTCCAATCGTGGTGCCAGATGTTGAAAAAGCACTGGAAAGATATGTCTAGGGTTTGCCTCCAAGCATAGAGGGAAATGTCACCTCGTCAAAACCGGCAACTCTGGAGGACGCTATCTCCATAGCTCAAAAATTGTTAGAACAGGAAATTAAACGGAGTTCTACCTACGGAAGCAACGATCACAAGCGAAGGCTGGATGATCGTGGAACCACCAACTACAACAACAACAGGAACAACAACAACAACAACAACAACAACAACAACAACAACAACAACAACAAAAACCGTAACCGTAACTACCATCAGAACCGCAACAACCATCACCATCAACAGAATCGCAGACAAGAAGCCGCCAGGGCTTATGTGGCTACACTCAATAAAGGAAGAGGGTATGCCGGAACACAACCTCAGTGTAACAAATGTAAACTACATCACACTGGGCCTTGTCCGGCCAGATGCGCAAAGTGCCGCCAAATGGGCCACAAAACCAATGAATGCAGAGCCACTGGTGCAAATCTGCAGCCAGTAGCAGTACTGTGCCACGGATGTGGAGAGAAGGGGCATTACAGGAACCACTGCCCAAAGCAGAATGCAACCCAGAACAACGTTGCTCGTGGGAGAGCATATGTGCTTGGTGACGGAAATGCACCACAGGATCCCGGCGTCATCACGGGTATATTCTTATTAAACCAACATAGTGCTAAAGTATTATTTAATTCCGGAGCTGATAAGAGCTTTGTTTCTACTTCATTTGCTTCATTACTTAATATTGCCTCAGTAGAACTAGACACTACCTATGAAATAGAAATAGCTAACGGAAACCTCATAGGCACCAATAAGATAATCCAAGGATGCACCCTAACTTTACTTGACAAACCATTTTCCATCGACCTCATGCACATCCAACTCGATAGTTTTGACATCATTGTCGGCATGGATTGGTTATCCAAGCACCATGCTAGAATCATCTGTGAGGAGAAAGTCGTCCAAATTCCACTCAACGGTGAAACCCTTATTGTTCGTGGCAATCACAGCAAAACCCGAATCAACATCATCTCATATATCAAGACGGTGAAATACATGAACAAGGGATGTCAAGTATTTATGGTTCAAGTGACGGAGAATGAATCGAAGGAAAAACGAATTGAAGAAGTACCAATCGTCAAGGACTTTCCTGAAGTATTTCCGGAAGACTTGCCCGGTATCCCACCAACTCGGCAAGTAGAATTTCAGATTGACTTAGTGCCTGGAGCGGCAACTATTGAAAAAGTACCTTATCGGTTAGCACCATCTGAAATGAAAGAGTTGTCTGAGCAGTTGAAGGAGCTGTCAGATAAAGGATTCATCCGACCAAGCTCATCACCTTGGGGAGCTCCGGTCTTATTTGTCAAAAAGAAGGACGGGACTTTCTGAATGTGTATTGACTACAGAGAGTTGAACAAACTCACCGTCAAGAATCGGTATCCATTACCCAGGATTGACGATTTGTTTGACCAGCTGCAAGGATCGAGTGTCTACTCAAAGATTGATCTGAGATCGGGATATCATCAGCTAAGAGTCAGGGAAGAAGATATTCCCAAAACAGCTTTCCGAACACGATATGGGCATTATGAATTTCAAGTAATGCCATTTGGCCTTACCGATGCGCCTGCAGTATTCATGGATTTGATGAAACGAGTATGCAAACCATACTTGGACAAATTCATGATTGTGTTCATCGATGACATCCTAATCTACTCACGCAGTAAAGAAGAACATGCTGAGCACTTGAGAACCATTTTGGAGTTGCTCAAAACAGAAAAGTTGTACGTCAAATTCTCCAAATGTGATTTTTGGCTCCCAGCGGTACAATTCCTTGGCCATATCATCAATAGTCAAGGTATCCACGTGGACCCTGCCAAAATTGAAGCAGTTAAAGGTTGGGAATCTCCTACAAACCCAACGAAGATTCGTTAATTTTTAGGTTTCGCTGGTTACTATCGAAGATTCATAGGAGATTTTTCAAAGATCGCAAAGCCTTTGACAGAATTAACCCAGAAGAACAAGAAGTATATCTGGGAAGAGAAACAGGAATCGGCTTTTCAACTCTTGAAGCAAAAGCTTTGTGAAGCACCCATCCTAGCACTACCCGAAGGAAGCGAAGACTTCGTAGTGTATTGTGATTCGTCGCATCATGGTTTAGGTGCAGTACTAATGCAACGAAGCAAAGTGATAGCCTATGCTTTTAGACAGCTTAAGAAGAACGAGGAAAACTATACCACTCATGATCTGGAATTAGGAGCAGTAGTCTTTGCTCTTAAGATGTGGAGACATTACTTATATAGTACTAAGTGTACAATTTTGACCGATCACAAAAGTCTTCAGCACATACTAGATCAAAAGGAGCTAAACATGAGACAGCGCAGATGGTTGGAGTTACTCAACGACTACAACTGTGAAATTCGCTACCACCCAGGGAAAGCGAATGTCGTGGCTGATGCCTTAAGTAGAAAAGAACGGATCAAACCTCTCAGAGTCCGGTCTCTGGGAATGACCATTTGTTCACCGCTTCCATTACAAATTCTCATAGCCCAAGAAGAAGCTCTCAAAGAAGAGAACCGACCCCATGAGAAGATTTACGGTATGCCAGAGAATGAAAATGGTTTCGTAAAAAGATCAAACAGAATGTTGTGCTTTAAAGAAAGAAGTTGGGTTCCTCTCTACGGAGGTATTCGTGACATCATCATGCATGAATCTCACAAGTCCAAGTACTCAATTCACCCGGGTTCTGACAAGATGTATCAGGATCTTAAGAAGATCTACTGGTGGCCAAACATGAAAGCCGACATAGCTGAGTATGTTGGAAAATGTTTGACTTATTCAAGAGTCAAGACGGAAAGTCAAAAACCGTCGGGATTACTTGTATAACCTAAACTACCAATATGGAAATGAGAGAGAATTACTATGGATTTCATCACTAAGCTACCAAGGATGTCAACTGGTTTAGACACCATCTGGGTCATTATTGATCGACTCACCAAGTCTGCACATTTCTTACTGATGTTACTTAATATTATGAATTAAGCTACCTAGATTAACCACTAATAAGCCCTAGATCTAGAGAGAGAAAGAGTGTGTGGAAGATGATTAACAATAATATGGAAATGTTTAGTGCATTCATCAACCAACCCTCTCCCTTGGTAAGGAGGGGGTATTTATAGTTTTTACATAGACATGGGCTTAAAGCCCTGAGTAAACATAATTAACATAAATAATAAGACACAGCCCATGGGCCTTCTACACAGGCTGGGCCGTAAAACAAACTTAAAGGCCTAAGCAACCTATTACATTACGATCAATACTTGTTAATACAAAATGTGTTCCCAACAATCTCCCCCTAAGTATTGGTCATCAAGGTTGCTTGACGTCGTCTTTACTTCTTTGGCTTAGACGTCACTTGAATCTTTGTTCTTTGTTCTTGTGGTGATATGATATGGTATGGTAACGATCTGCCGTCCTCCAATGGTCTTTAGTACTGGTGTCTTCACATCATTTCCATCATGCTCATATATTCTTTGACTTTTGTTCTTCATGCATCACGTAGTTCTCTCTTCATAAGCTTGATCTTAGACTTGTGGAATATTAGCATACTTGATCTTTGACTTTTCTTTAATAACTTTGAACTTTTGCTGTCTTTAGTCTTTGTGAGAACTAATCATCAGGATATGAGCATGATGGAGTCTTGATGGTGGTAGAACTCCAGGTCTTCATGATCCTTCGCAGGTACATCACGAACAATCCGACACTTACAGATTTGGACTTCGAGATCATCAACAGCATAGTGTGAAGACTTTCTTTAATCCAAACCCAGGCCGTTCTGAACCGAATACCCCCGAAAGGGCTAACACGGACACACCGAAGTGCACCCACGATTCAGTGAGTCGCTGGAGATCACCCCACGACTATAGACCGTTTTGGAACAAACACTAAGCGTAACCCACAAGGAGTTACCGAAGTGACCTGCTGTCAGGGTTGTTTGATGTTACCCTGGCAGGATTTCCATTCTATCACTGAGAATCACAATTGTGAATTCTCTCAAGAATGTTCTTGGCAGATTGCTAAGATCTGCAAAGGACTCTTCTTAATTATACAACTGTTGCCCATGATGTAGAACAACAGTGTAATACTAAGTGTTCCTAAGAGATCATTGATGAATCTCATGGCTCTAGACTCGATTAGTGCACATTTGTTTGGTCGTCGGAGGCATGGAGCAGATTGCCTCCTTTTCAATATCAACACATCTCGTAGTGAGAGGTCGATAGATGATGAAAGGTTCTCCATGTGAAATGAAACAAGTGCCTTTTGAGAGACACCTGAGTAGCTAGAAGGTTAGTGCAGTGCGTCACTGGGTCCATGACGTCTTTTGTCTTCAATACCGGTGATGCCCAGTCAACCAGTAGATTATGAATTGAACCCGGTGTCTGCCCTAAGGTTGAACAAATGGAGGGCTATTTCTTTTCACCCTTTTCTTTACTTTTCTTTTTAATTCTTCAACCCCTTGTTTCTCCTTACATTTCATATCTCCTTTTTTTCAATCATACCTAGGACTTTCTAGTTCTAAACTAATGGTATTGTCCTTGGGTAGATCCCTCCGGCTCTGGCGGATCATAGGACGGTTATTCCTAACCTTAGTCACCTTATAACTCCATGACTATCCTATTGATGCCATAAACCAAACCTTTTTGAAAATCTCTCAAAGTGTTTATGATTACGAAAAACATATTTTGTTAACACTTTGAGAGTTTTGTGATTTTCAGAAAGACTCCCCCTTAACATGTGCTCATATGTGTTAAATTGAAATTTGCACATGCCGGGTAGAGTTGGCACTTTTGAATTGATTGATTTTCAATGAACATGATCATCGCGAGACACGCTTACATCACTAGTAGAACTAGCTTGAAATTATTACCCGTGCAGATCACATTCAAGGAAAATTGCTCGAAATCGGTACATTCTACTCAGACATATCCTTTGCGAGACACACTTACATCACCAGATGAACTGGCTTGAAATTATTACCCGTCCGGGACATGTCTTTTCGACTACTGACTTTTCCTATCGTCAATTCGAGGGTCAATTCTGAGTCGAGCACTTATGAGAAACCATCTTTCCTTTACCATATTTTAATCATCACTTATTCTCCCCCTCAAAAATAGCATACTCATGATGTTTTTGAAAAACTTTATGATTAAAATATGCTGTTTTTGAGTTTTAGGGAAGAATTTCAAGAACGTTTGTTTTTCCGAACAAAGATTATTTTTCAAATACTCCCCCTTGACGAGGGAATACTTGTCCTTATGAGCAGAATTTTTGAAAAAAACTTAGAAAACATTCAGGTTTAATTCTACTCATAAGAAAGAAGCTTTCGCTCCTTTGATTAGGATTGAGGCACTGAAGCGTACCTCAGGGTCCTTTCTTTACAGGTACGGATTGTGCACTGTTATATGTACACAAGCCATTATGAATGAAGAAAGATTATGAAAGTGATGAAATGATGAAATGGTACCAATGATTACTACTCAGGACGACGAAACGTGAGGATGTTAGGGATTCGTGCACGTCCTCCAACGTAACTTTCCAGTCATCGCATCTGCATCCGGAACTTGATCTTATTGTCAATCCTTTTCACGAACTTCACCGCTTGCTTAGCATCATTCTTGCTCCATTTTATGACTCGTAACCATCCTGTTAACAACCCCTTGCTCCGTTTTTCCAAGATATCCTCAAGTTCAATTTTGACATTTAGAAGAGTTTCGTCACTGAACTTGCGGAGTTCTTCAAAACCCATGAATCTTGGTGACGATCTGTCCCTTGCATAATACACCCCAAACGGTCTATCCCCAAACGTGTATGGCAGCTTGTCAAGATGTCCTGGAGGTTTGAAATCTGGCTTGACGAGATTCAACGTTGTTTGGTAGCTTTCTACCCCAAGATGGACATCCTCAACTCGCGTTCTGATTACTATGCTGCGGATGTAGATGAGAACCGAGTTGATGATATCGTACTGAAGGCGTCCAGGGAGATGTTCAAGTTTCCCCTGAACTTTCAGTAGATACATATCTTCGATATCATTGAGGTTCAGGTAGGGATAGTCAGCTTCACTGAAGGTGTACTCTTGATCATCCGATCTTCTCACAGTAATCTTCTTCAGAAAGTTGTACCCAAACATAGATTCGGTTTCTGCACTGGTGATTGATAGAATCCTATCCTTGCTCCAAACATCAGTTTTGGTTTTTCTGGAAAGCATATATTTGTAGAACAACCTTCGCAGATTCGGCCAATGGTAGACCCCAAGAGCAGCATCTTCATTGTATTCTTGAACTTTGTCAATCCATAGACTGCCAACTTGTTCTTCTAAACGTTCTATGGCATATGAGGCTGCTGGATATTTGGTAATTGACGTTGCATATCGTTTCTCAGGGTTCGTGTTTCCATAGATGAGATAGGCTAAATCGTTGTTGAAGAAGTATGCTTTGGGTAACTTGGGATTGTTTGGATGACCAATGAGTGGTAAGGGATGGGTGTAATCATGGAGATGTAATTGTTCTTTTGGATTGGAGGCTTGTGCATTTTCCCAGTTGATGTTTTCTCCCAGAGCTCTTGCAACTTGTTCAATGTTGTATTCAAACTCCAGCTCTGTAGTTGTAACTGTCTTAAACTCTGTGAATCCACTCTTGCGAACTCGAATGATCTCAGGCAACCCTAACTTCTGGACTTTAATTTCCTTCTTCAACCGTTTTGTAAAGTCCACAATCGATCCTTCAACAGGTTCATCATTGTCATCTTCAGGATATGCATCAACCATCTTCTCAAACCAATCGAACTTTGGAGCTGATGGATTGACCCATTCAGGTAGTGGTACGGCTTTTTCAGTAGCAGATGGAGCATTGACTTTTTGAACTTTTTTTGGAGCAATTGGAACTTCATGATCAGAACTTACATCATCATGAGATTCAGTTTCCTCGAATGCGTCGACTTCAAGAGGGACGAATACCGGTTGAATTGATTGTTTAGTTGTACCGGAAGAATGTGCCGTGGAAGCACGGCCAGTTGAAGAAGAATGTCTCCTCCTTTTCTTCCCTTGATCCTCTGGGTCTTCCCGATGGCGCTTGACTGGTTTGTCGGACTTGCACCCTTCTTTTGGAAGACTGACTTCCTTGTCATCCTCTTTCATGGATTTGAGTAGTACTTCTTGAAGTTCTCGTTCTTTTGGATCATCCATGATTTCTTCTAGTAATAACCCTTTGAGGTCAGATCTGGATAGTTTAGGTGGCATGGTTCGAATAGTGATTGGTGTTGTCTGCATCATTTTGGCCACCGTTTTTTCCAGATTTCTTTGGACAAATGTGTTGAGAATTCCTTGAAGATTGTCATGAAGATATTGAGTGACCTCTAGAGTAACTTGAGAACTGACTGTCTGCGGGACATGAGTTTTCAAATATTCTTCTGCTATCTTTTCCAAGTCGAAGTTATCAAGCCGAGAAATTTGGTTATCTACCTTCTCTTCTATGTTTTTTATTTGTTGTTTTATTTTTGTGTGCTCTTTTTCTTCTGCTTCAAATTTCTTTGACACATGTTCTTGAAGTGTGGTAAACTTCTCCTTGAGTTCACTGTATTCATTTGTCGATTGACCAACAGATAACGGATGTGGGGATGGTGATTTGTCATCCTGTTGGTTATCAGACTTGTCTATACTTTCATCTCCATCATTGTTACTTTCATCTTCATCACTTTGACTTTCATCTTCATCACTTTTGCTTTCTCCTTCTCCTTCTTCATCATCTTCTTTATTTTTGTTGTCTTCAGATTCTTCAGACCCAGACCCAGATACTGATTCATTCTCAGACTTTCCAGATTCATTCTCTGATTCACCAAGTGTTTTAGACTTTGCAGGTTCAGACTCCTCCTGTTCTTCCTCAGGAAGTGATGTTGTACCTTCACCTCTTCTCATTTTCTCACGTCTTTTTCCATCTTCTTTATGTTTCAATAAGCTTTCTTTTGAGGCTTGCTTCATCTGTTCTCTTTCTTCTTTGTCAGTCAATGGTGGTTCAATTGGTGAAAATTGTATATCTGAAAACTTGATCTGCTTTCCTTTGCCTGGTTTCAATCCCTTGTCTGATTCTGACAATGTAGATTTGAACTTCTCAATATCTTTCTTATTCTTGCCTTTCCCGAGGTCTACATTTTCACCTTCCTCCTCCTCACTTGATTCATCACGAAGTTTCATTTCTAATGAGGCTTTGGGAACCACTTTTCTTTTCTCAACTGTAGTGGCTTTCTTTGAACGAGAAATAGTGGCTCGAGCTGGGATTGATTTACTCTTTCCTTTTGGTGATTTTTCCCCTTTGGGTATGATTCCCACTTTTTTGGCTTTCACATCTTCATCATACTTCAGATATGCCTCAATATTCATCAGTTCTTCAGTTAACATGGTTGGTGGAATTCGTGCACCTTGTTTCTCTGTGTTAGACTGCTGTGTTTTGATTCTGGCGAGAATGTAGTCCTTATCTTCAGTGTGTAGTTTTCCATGGTCGGGTTGATTAAGTTCAGGATGTATATTCATGAAACGTGAGACCAGAAGTTTGGTGAATCTGGGAAATGGAACTTTGTAATCTTTATTTTGATGAAATTTGTGACTTAGAAAGACCATGTCTTTCCAGATGTATTTGGCGAAGTCTAGATGTTTTAGGTTGATAACTCTACAGAAGAATTGAAGATGCTCAAGTCGAGGGTGTTCCAATCTGGTGGTTTTTCCAGTGATACAATGGATGATAATTGAGTACAGGGTTAACCATGGTTGTGGAAAGTATTTCCTCTCAACTTTGTAGAGTGATACGAGTGCTTCTTCTGTCTCATCATAACCCATAAGCTGAAGTGTTTTGACCATCTCATCAAAAGTTGGGTCATTCTGAAACTTCTTCATTTTTCCTGTTTCTTCCTTTGGAAGTTCCAGTACATTCCTTAGAGTTTCAACCTTGAATGTGATCTCTATATTATCCAAAGTGACGGTTATGCTTTCTTCATCTTTGCCAATGACCATAGAATGCCAGAACTGGTTGAGATAAACTTCTGGTACACTTGCAGTGTTTGTCAAAGTAGGTCTGATGAAGTGTCTGTCAAGGATTTCTACAATAATCTGGCAAGTTTCATGACATTGTAACTTCTTGAAGTCTACTCTCGAGTTCGAATGGCTGATCTTTCATTCATTCTCTTCTGGAATGATTGGTTTTCGGGTAACAGAAGCTTGAGACATGGTTCGAGACATGATTCACCTGATCGTTACAAACACCAACAACAATACACAATGGACATAGTATATATGTGTTAGTGAGTGATAAAGTTTTCATGATATTATCCAAATAGATTAGTTCTTATAAATATTTTCACATGCTCAAGTTTGTAAAGATTTTAAGTTTGGAACAAGTTTACAAGTTAGTTAAACTTGACAAAGATGGGACAAACTTAGAAGATTTAGAAACTTGATAACATTAGAAAATCTTTATAGAAACTAGATAAGTTTAAGAATTTTGAAATGCATAGAAACTCGATCAACATGGTTACTCGATTAGCACAGAACTTAATCAGCATAGAAACTCGATCAACATAGTTACTCGATTAGCATAAAACTCGATTAGCATAGAAGCTCGACTATCATAAGAAACTCGACTAACTGATTATCATAGAAACTCGATCAGCTTAAGATACAAGTCTAATTGGAGAAACTCGACTAGCTAAAGTAACTCGACTAGGTGAGAAACTCGACTAGGTGAGAAACTCGACTAGAGGAGAAACTCGACTAGGAGAAACTCGACTAGCTTGACTGTTGTCTCCTAACTCGGAGACAAAGTCGATCAACTTGCACAAACTCGATCATCTTAACAAGCTCGAGTAAGAAACTCGATCATCATAACAAACTCGAGTAAGAAACTTGATCAAACACATTCAGAAACATGATATTCAAATTTTATGCATATCTGTGTACCAAAACACTTATCATATGATCTAGCATAGAAAACAAGCATACTACAACAATCAAGCAATCACAACACTTTGCTTGTTCTTCACAGTCTCACCTATGTGACTTCCTTAAACCCTAAAACATTGAATCAGTCCTACTAGGGTTATTGAATCTAATTAAACATGTGCCATGTCTTCATAAACATATATTGAATCTTTTACACAAACACAATTAGATCAAATAACTTCCAACAAGAAACGCCCAAATCGGTTCTATAAACCCTAATTCGCAAATCGTAAAATTCAATCACAGAAGCAACAATAGAATATTTATAGTGCCTACTGGATTAAATTTAAAACACTTACAAATTATCAAATTATTAATCTCAAATACTTGAGACTTAGCGATTTTGGCGGGCTGTGAAGGATTTTAGGATGAGAGGGAAAGTGAGTGTGAATTACTCTGTGTGTTGTGTGTTTGACTGAGGTCAGTCCATTTCTTTTATTTAAGTTTGTTTGTACTTTTGATAATTGTGGTCCTCAAACTTGTGTCCTAATATATCTCAAGTCCTCAAGCAAATAATAGTTCACATTATGACATGTTTAGTCCTTTGCTAGAATCCTGGTTCACTTATGGTCCTTTTGATACATCTTTTAACAACATGACACTTTCAGTTCTTTGATTTTTATGAAAATTGAGATCTTGATTCATTTTTGATATATATGATTTCTCCCCCTTGAACTAAGACCTATTTGATACAATTTTAAGACTAGAAGTCCAAAAGATCATAGAAAAAAAATTCATGATGAAGATATTGATGAAGATTAGAGAAGGATAAATGTGCAAAAATTTCTCCCCCTCAAAATATGTTCGTGATTTGAAATTTAATAGAAAATTTGAAAGGACGAAAACATATTTTGATTCGGTTTCACTTTTGCACACTTTTTTATTTTTTATTTTTTATTTTTTTAACAATAAATTTTTATATGTTTTTGTGTTTTTAATATATTATTTACATGATAGTGATGATGTTTGATTCAGTTAATTTTGAGTAAGAAATTTGTTCAAATCTTCTGGAGTCAAACATCGCATCCCAATCTGGTGAACTAGTTCGCTAAATCTTGCATGAGGCAAAGCTTTGGTGAATAAGTCCGCCAATTGGTGTTCGGTACCCACGAAGTATAACTCAATAGTACCCATTTCCATGTGCTCCTTGATGAAGTGATATCGGAGCGCAATATGCTTTGATTTGGAATGTTGGACGGTGTTGCATGAAATAGCGATGGCACTCTTGGAGTCACAGTACATGGGAATCTTGTTGAAAACGTATCCATAGTCCATCAGCTGAGATCTCATCCAAATGACTTGAGCGCAGCATGCTGACATGGCGACGTATTCGGATTCTGTTGACGACAGTGACGTACAATCTTGTTTCTTTGACTGCCAAGAGACAAGCTTATCACCCAGAAATTGTACTCCCCCTGATGTGCTTTTTCTCGTGTCTAAACACCCTGCATGGTCAGCGTCCGAAAATGCAACAAGTTCAAAGCCAGAATCCTTCGGATACCAGATTCCCAAATGAATGGTTCCCTTTATGTATCGAAGGATTCTCTTAACGGCAGACAAATGCCGCTCAGTTGGTCTTGACTGATATCGGGAGCATAGATACGTGGCAAATACAACATCCGGTCTGCTAGCTGTGAGATACATGATCGACCCAATCATACTACGGTATTTTGTAGGATCAATGGGTGTCCCATGTATGTCAGCATCTAGCTTCGGGGATGAGGAAGACATAGGGGTGTTATAGGTGTCACAGCTGGTCATACCATGCTTTTTCAGGATTTCCTGAGCATATTTAGACTGACTTAAGAATATACCACGGGGTGATTGGTGAACTTGCAGTCCTAAGAAGAACTTTAGTTCACCCATCATGGACATCTCAAAGTTCTTTTTCATTAGTTTTGCAAAAGCGTTTGAATATTTTTTATGGGTAGATCCAAAAATAATATCATCCACATATATTTGTACAATGAGAATGTCCTCCCCGTGTTTCTGTATAAACAAATTCGGGTCCACTGAACCTTTAGTAAAATGATTGGCAAGTAAGAATGCAGATAATTTGTCGTACCATGCCCTCGGGGCTTGTTTAAGGCCGTAGAGGGCTTTCTTGAGACGGTATACATGTTTCGGATGTTCTGGATCTATGAAGCCCTCTGGTTGTGTGACGTACACCTCTTCACGGAGTTGACCATTCAGAAATGCCGTCTTCACGTCCATCTGGTACACGGTGATGTTCTTGTGAGCCGCATATGCCAGGAACATTCAAACTGCCTCGAGCCTTGCTACTGGTGCAAACGATTCTTCGAATTCTATTCCTTCCTCTTGACTGAATCCTTTTGTGACCAACCGGGACTTGTTACGAATCACAGTACCATCTGCATCTAACTTGTTTTTCCAGATCCACTTTAGCCCGATGACATAAACCCCATCCGGTCTTTCTACCAATTCCCAGACTTCCAACCTCTTGAATTGATCCAATTCCTCTTGCATAGACTCAATCCAGTTGTCGTAGGTAAGGGCTTCTTTGATATTTTTAGGTTCAGATTGACAAACGGTGAGTGCATAAATGTAAGTTTCACCGTCTGTGTGAAGGTGTTTACGTGTCATCACTGGTTGTTCTGGGTTTCCAATTATGTTTACCAAGGGGTGGTCCTTTGTCCATTTATGAGTGGATGGATAGTGTTGATAATTATGATGCAGGTTTGACGTGTCCAAATTGCGTGTCAAAGATTCTGCAATATCGGGAAAGGTTGGTGCAGGTGCAAATGGATTAAAGAATGCATCTCCGTCATAACCTGTTGGTATGGGTACTTCAACAGAATTGTGGGTGGAATCTTCAGCCGCGGGTGTAGAATTGGAAGGTGTTTGATCTACTGACGATGATGGTTCTGGTTGAAGTGCATCGTCAGCAACTATTGTGGAAGTAGTTGCGTATGTATCAGGTGCTTGATTTGTTACAGTTTGAGCAGCAGAATTGGTGGATACATCAGAGGCACAATGAACTAGAGTGTCATCGAACAGAGGAGCAAACAAATCTTCTAAATCCTTTCTGTTGAACGGTAAAGATGCAGCTGAAGATTCAGGAAAGTTGAGACGGTTGAGTGCGGGTTCTAGGCTGTTTTGCTCAGAAGCCATTTCTGTGAGCTCATCGAAATTAGCATGGATTGTCTCCTGAATCTCTCTTGTACGACGATTCCAAATTCTGAATCCTTTCGAATTTTCACAATACCCAACAAAAATTCCTATGTCTGCTTTGGCTTTGAGTTTACCAAGATCATCACGATCATTCTTTGGATAGCAGAGAGCTCCAAAGACATGAAAGTAATTGATGTTTGGTTTTCTGTAGTGAACAATTTCATATGGTGTCTTGGTGTGCCGTTTAGTGATCATGCATCTATTTTGGGTGTAACAGGCTGTTGAAACGGCTTCGGCCCATAGGTAATCTGGTAACTGAGCATTGATTAACATTGTTCTAGCTGCTTCCACTAAAGTTCGGTTGCGCCTTTCGACCACACCGTTCTGTTCGGGGCTGCGAGCGATAGACGTTTGATGTTCAATACCCACTTTCTCATAATACTCCCGAAGAGTCTGATTCTTGAATTCAGTGCCATTGTCTGTGCGAATTTTTCTGACAGTGTTGCGTAACTGAACTTGAATCTTTGTGAGAAAGGTGATGATCATGGACGGTGCTTGATCTTTACTGCGAAGAAAATAAGTCCAAGTCCATTTTGAGAAATCATCGACTATTACCATAATATACCGCTTCCCATTAATAGTTTGAACACGCATAGGACCACAAAGATCCATATGTAACAGTTGAAGTATGTGATCAGTACTGTGCTCTGGTTTAGGAGGAAAATGAGCACGAGTACTTTTGCCTTGCTCACAAGCTGGACATAGATGATCTTTGGCGTATCTGAATTTTGGAAGGCCGTCTACCAACTTTTTGCGAGCAAGCTCGGTCATGGTTTTGAAGTTCAGGTGAGACATCCATTTGTGCCATAGCAAAGCTTTTGTGGGATGTGCCTTGGATAGTAGACATATTGGAGAGGAAGCTGTCATGCCTTCGAAGGAAATAGTATACAGACTGGTGCCACGTTTCCCTTTCATGAGGTCATTCCCTTCAAGATCTCGAATGAAACAAGTTTTCTCCCTAAATGCCACTTCTAGATCACCATCACAAAATTGTCCGACTGAGAACAAATTATGACCTAGGCCTTCAACGTAATAAACCCTGCTAATTTTGATGTTCCCATTTACATAATCTTTATAACCCATTATAGCAGCGAAGTGATCATTTTCGAATCTGACCGTTCCAATGAACTTTGCAACAAAGTTTACAAGAAGCTTGAGATTGCCGGTCATATGTCGGGAACAGCCGCTATCAACAATCCATAGAACAATTTGGATCACCTGCATCACCAGAAGTTGACACAGAGGCAAGTTTGGTAACGGTGGAATCCGTTTGGTTAGTAACACATGTTTTAAGCAGTTTAGGTACCCATTGAAAGCTAGATGTGTTTTGTAACCAACGCTTCCACGTCCAACTAGTCTCAGCCATTCTCCTAATAAATGCACTTGGTGATTTGTTTGTCCTAGACGCAGCTATGGGTTTTTCAACAGATTCTTCAGAAACTACTAGTGGTGGTTTTCCTAATATGGACTTAGCAGCAGTAGTGATCCTAGGGGAAATGCCACTAGATCGTTTCTTTTTACGAGTCAACAGAGTTTTAGCAACACACTTTGTATGATTTCCAGATAATAAACTAGCATGACAGAACACACATGAAGCATCAACAAGTACATCATTCATAACATTTAAAGAATTAGCATTCAATACATCATTCTTAGAATTACACTTAGATAAGCTAGATTCTATTTTTGACATATCATGCTTCTTATTCAAACTTCTTGCATTAACTTCTACTTCAGCATTCTTAGATAATCCACCCTTAGGTTGCCAGACTCTATGCTTCTTTTGTCTCTTTGTCTTTGGTCTGCTATCCTTAGAGGTCTTTCCTAATCTTGTGGAAGTTGAAGTAGTCGCATTAGTGGTTTGGTAAAATACTTACTTAGGTGCTCTATCATTCTGGTTTATTCCTGATGCAATCACATCTGTTTGTGGCATTTTTCCTTTTTCTAAAACTCTAAGTTTCTCTTTCAAATCAACAATGATGTGTTTGAGTTCTTGATTTTTTGAATCCAACCGTCTATTTAACCGAACAGTGTCATTTCTATTATCACAAACTTCAGCAATGTCTTTTTCATACTCTAAAATTTGATGTTTTAATACCTCATTTTCTTTTTCAAGTTTTTGAAGTGTTGAAACACAAACATTTTGAGAAGACAAAGATTCTTTTTGACTTTGTAATGCTAACTCAAAATGAATATTTTGAGCCTGACACTTATCTAGTGTTTGACAAATTTTGAAAATTTCTTTCGCACATTTGGTTTCTACATCATCACTGATTTGTCTGAGTCGCTCATTTTCTTTTCTCAGATTTTCATTCTCAATTCTCATTGTCTCAAGTTCATCACAGTGATCATCAACAAGCAATTCATGACATGACAAATAAATCGAATTCATTATCACAGATATCACATCATAGCTGAGAACCTGTATCAAGAGTCGATCAACATCTTTTTCTAAAGCTTTCTTTTGACCTTTTTGTTTTGCAATTTTGACATCTTTTGCATTGAAAATACTCATCATTGATACAACTTCTGACTGGAGATCATGTTCCCATTGAGTTGCACAAAGTCGCGGGTGATTAACAAGTGGCAAGAATTATTTTTGAAAAACTTCTCGCTTTTCCTTCTCATAAGGAGATAGAAAAGTGGAGACTTTGATTTCAGAATTTCTTTCAATAGCGTTTTCCAAAAGTTGAATGTCTTCCATAAATGTTTTGAAATATTTGAGAACGCGACATTCTTTTGGCATTTGTTCATTATCACCTTGACTTGGTAATGGACCATTGATTTGGGCAACAATGGTAACTGGAGCAACTTCAGATGAAGTATTTATTTCATTTAAAGAGCACGGTTGTAAAGATTTCTCTTTTTGAGGTACAAAAGATTCTTTAATATGAGGTGCTTTCGAATAATCATATGGTTTGTTATATTTGACATGACTCATCTTTGATCGACACTCGATATAATGTTCTTCTTCCTCTTCAGTACTATAAACAACCACACGTTGAAACGTATCATCAAACAACAATTCGGCACTGTACAACTTAGGGTTTGACTCGAGTGCTTTGTTTAAAAAACGAGGTTGATCACATCCGATTGCAAATCCATATCCGCGAGGATTTGGTTTGACAGTTAGATTTCGAAGAGCTGTTACAGAATTACCCGCTTTATAAACCACGTTTTGAAAATCCTTAAGTTTACCTTCCAATGTCACAATTTCTTCAAGATATGAATCGACACGTTTCCTTGAAGCTTCTTTGTGTTCAGAAAAATTTGTTTGACAAGTTGACAGTTCTGTTTTGGTTTTTGAAATTTCCGATTGGAGAATGTCAGCCTGTTTTTGAAAATCAAATATTTCTTGATCCTTTTGTGAAATTGTTTCATTCTTGGAAATGGTCAGTTCATGAATTTGATGTTCCAAATTTTGTACTTTTACGTATGACTCTTGGAATGCAATCTCAAAACTTTTCTCACGTTTTTCTTGATTTTCATAATTTGAAAGTTGTTGCTTATAGCACTCAAGTTCCTTTGTTAACAGTGCAATTTTGGCTTTTAAGGTTTTGTTAATGTCATTGCATTTGTCCATCTGGGATTTATGTGCATTCAATTGTGATTGGGTGGCAAGCAATAAGGTCATGATTTCTGAATCCGAATCTTGCATAGGATCATTTTGCTCAAGATGTTCAGAATTGTCATCGTCAAAAGAATCATCAAAAGAAACTACTGGGTTAATTTGATCATCATCAAAGGTAACCACTGTGTTTATTTGATCATTGTCTGAAGATGAGAATGATGATTCATGTTGAGCAAAATTATCTTGTGCAGACGTAGATACAGATGGTGATGCAATTTCATGAATTAGACAATCTGCTTCAGATACCTGTCTCGGTCATGTTCATCTCCTGCATGTTGGCCATTAACATGACTGCAGCATTAGCCTCCAGATCCTCCATTTCATCATCGGAGTAGACATTTGCCATAAAACTCTGCTCTTTATCTGTCAACATTCCACTGGCCTTTTCATCCTTCAGTGCCATGAGAAGAGCTTCTTTATGGTATGCACTACCCATAGTCCTTGGTTTGGGGCATGCGTTTGCCATGTGACCATTACCCCCACAATTGTAGCAAGTGATGGAAGTATTAGCAATCCCTTTCCCTTTGTCAGCAAACTGATTCCTTCTCTGAGAATTTCCCATACTGTTTCTACCACTTCCTGAGCTGAATCGTTGACCACCTGAATTCCCCATGTTTCCTGACCCAAACCTTCCTGAAGACCTGTTATGAATCTCTACTCTTCCATCATTGATGACTGCTTGGTTTCTGGTATTCGATGAAGATCTCAAACGATTGTTCGATTTGTTAGAAAATTTGCTGAATGCACGGGCAATCAGTGCAAATCCTTCATTCAGAGATTGAAAGGCATCATCTTCATCAGTGTCAACATTTGAGTACATGTTGTAATCAGTGTTGTCATATTGGATGAGTTGATTTTCAGGGTATTGAGATGGTGCTTCATAAGGAACAATTTGGTTTGACGGTTGAGGTGCAAAGCCCGATTGAGATGATGGTGGTGGAACAAACTCCTGGTTTGGTGCAAAATGTGATTGAGCCATGAGAGCAAGTGAGTTTGGAGTAGATGCTGGTGAGAATCCTCCACGTGCAACTCGATCCTTATCAACCTCAGATTGGTGTTGTTTTAGGTAATCATATAACAATCCATAAGACACGTCATTGATCTTTTTAGCTTGTCGAACGAATGTGACGTATTTTTGCCAATCTGGCCCAAGGCATCCCAAAAACTTGAGTTGATAGCAATCTTTGGTAAGGTAATGTTGTGGCGATCCAGATCGTTAATGATGTTGGTGAAGCGATGATAGTATGATTCCAAGGTTTCCTCAGGTTTAATCATGAAGTGTGTATATTCCATGTACAAATTTGATTCCAGATCCTCTTGATTCAGTTCAGTACCTTCCATAAGCAAGTGTACGTGTTCCCACATAGCCTTGGCTGTCTTCTGGGCATCAATACTCCTGAAGATAGGGTTAGGAATCCCTTGGAGTATATAAGACATGGCTAGCTCATTGGCCTCTTGTTGTAGGATGATCCGTGTGTGAGTATATATAAATAATTATAGTATCGTGCACACGTGATGCTTTGGGAAATGACAAGTCAAACTTAAGGAAAGTCAAACTTGCAAAACCCGTGGATGTGATGTGTGTGATACCGGGCAAGTGATCACCCGGGTCGTGTCCTAACGAGATGTGAATGGGCTCTTGTGAAAAGCTTTGGATTAGAGTGATTGATGATTTAGATTGCTTTAGATTTTGCTTTATTTAACAATTCTAAATAACAAGTTAAAACAGATATGCACAATAAAGTCAAACGCGAATTAATTAACTTAAAAACGCGCAACGAAAAAATCTAAAAAGGACTAAAAAGTAAAATTTATGAAATTTAAAACCTAAAAATGTAAAATTACTAAAAACTTATTTAAAAACTTAAATTCTATTTTTTTACACTTTTTATTTAATTATTTCTAATTATTAATTATTTAAATACTAATTAAACTAATTTAAATTCTAAAAAAAATACTAAATGAGCTAAGAAAAATCTAAAACTTTTTCTAAAAATATTATCAAGTAAATAGAAGCTAAGAAAAATATAAAATTGAAAATTACTTAATTAAAATTTAAAAAGATAAATTCTATTAAATAGAAGCTATCACTTTATTTCTATTTTTGATTTTCTTAAGGACTAAAAATGAAATTATATTTTTCCTAGATTAAAAATGATAAAAGAAAATTATGAAAATTGTATTTGTATTTTTCTGATTATTTTTCTATTTATTATGATTTAAAAACTAATTTAAACTAATAAAAAAGATTAAAAATATTAAAACTATTCAGAAAATTATGAAAAATTCTGAGTAAATCTAAAATATCATAAAGAACTTAAGAAAAAATTATGAAATGAAAATAAGTCAGAAAAGTGCTTATTGAGACCAATTCAGCTTATCACAAGTGCTTATTAATAAGCACTTGTGTCCAAACCTAATGAAACTGATACAGAAGACTACTTATACACAAATAAGCTCAGTAATGCTCAGAAATGATCATAAAAAGCACAGAATCAATGGATGCAATCAAATAAGCAGTTTAGCTATAACTAATGATGAGCAAACCAATGACAGAATAAGCTAGGAAGCTAGGAACAGACTGAAATCTCACAAACTCCACCAAAACAACTCAGATGAGACAACAAATCAATAGCACAATCTCAAATAAGCACTAGCAGCCCTAGTGTCCAAAACAGAAACCTAGTTCAATCATCTTTATTGCAGACAAGAATAAGCTGACTAAATAAGCTCTACTGTACCAACTAATGGGGGCAATTACTAGCTTATACTACTGGGTACTCAGAAACACAAAAAGCCCTATCAAAAACAAACCAATTGAAGTCCAATTTGACCTCAGATCAGCAACTCAGAACCAGGTGTTCTGCACATTTTTGGTCAGAAGCATATTTTGACTTTTTATATTGTGAAGCAATTTTGACCAAGTTGAATTTCCACTGATCACAGCTTAGCCTAGATGATGTATTGAGCTTGTTTGAACCTTGTTTAACCTAAGTGACACTAATTTGAACCAATATTACAAATGACAGCAACTAACTCAGCAGTTCAAACCAAGAAAAGTGATTGAAATCTTATTTTGACTTTTTACTGCATAACCCAACAATTTTGCTACTAGCCTAACTCTATTTTACCTATTGTGATGTATTTAAGCTAACACCTCAAACCAACAACTGAAACACAGATTATGCCACTAAACCAAACAACCCTTTAAATTCAGTTTTAGAGATTTATGAGGCAATAAGAGAAACTAAGCCAATAAACTGATAAACTAACTTACACTATCATGAAATAAGCTTAAATGAACACAAGTAAACAACAATTAACAATTACAACTCACAAGAACAAAATATGAAAAATTATGCTAGAAACATGAAAATTAATAAACAAGACTGTTGAACCTTGAACCTAGCTTAACTAGGGAGTCTTGAACTGCTACAAGCTCCTAGCTTATCAAAGATAAGCTAGGTGTAAGTCCACCTTGCTATTCCAAAACTAGCAACTTCCATTAGCCTCCACAGTCCAATGCATAGGTATCCTATTTATTATTTTTGATTCTCTTTCCTTTTTTATGTTTTCTTATGTAGCTTAAGAACTTAGGTGAGCTTGTTAAACATTGATAACTAATAAAGAGGTTAAACCATCATTTTAGCTAAAATTTGAAAATCACATGGAAACTGAAAATGATAAAGTAGACTTGAAGTAATGAAATAAAACTTGATATTAACTAAAAGGAACAAGTTACAATGCTAAGGTTTTACTGGAAATTTAAAATGACAATAATTTCGACATAAGTAAAAATTGCTAAAAACTACACACTGATCTCTGAGCCTTCTCTTTCCTTTTATAGGGGTCCATTAGGGTTTGTGTGAGCTTCTGAGCAAATCCCACCATCATTCAGAGCCATTGGATGAACAACTTTTAATCTTGGCCATTCACTGATTTTGGCGCCAAAACTCCAATCATAGCTAAGTACTGATTTAGCGTGTGTTAGTGGGTTTATCTTGGATTGGGGTGAGGGTAAGTGGGTTATCAGTGATTATAGGTGATGATGAAGGGTGTAGGGTGGCTTAGTGATGATGAAGGAGTAGCAGAGGTCACGGGTTTGTGTTGGGGGGGAGATGGTCAAAGGTTTGACCTGGGTTTTTTTATTTCTTTGACTTTGGCTAAAAAGAAGGGTGGATCGGGTTGTGGCTGGGTTCATGGTTTGGGCTTGGGATAGGATAAATGGGATGGGCTTGGGTTGTTTTGTTTATTTTATTTTTTTGGGCTAAGATAACAAAGGGGCCGGTTTGGTTTTAGATAAATCACAAGGACCATACTTGTAATTTCTGAAATTATGAGGACCGAACTTGCACATCTTCCAAAATACACCAAGGTAAAATCCTGCCATGTTTCCATAATCCAAGAACCAAAATTGCACTTTTCTATCTTTTAAAATTCCCAGGGACTATTTTTGACAGATTTCAAACTTGAGGGACCAAAGATGTAATTTATTCAAACTTTTCACCAAAGGACTAAATATGATAATTTATGATTAAAAAGGACCTTTGGTGATTTTTCTGACAAAACAAATGCTTAGGGACTAATTTTGACAAGTTTTGAAACTTGAGGGACTGAAACTGCCAATTTTGCAAACTTTGTTCGTTTTTCAACTGTTTTTAAACATTTTGCATTTAAAACATATAAAACACAATCCCTGGGATATTTTCAGTATTTTGATGCATTTCTGAGTGTTTTTGAATGTTTTGGCAGTTCAGATTAGGTAAAAATGATGAGTATTTAGACACTCATCAATCCCCCACACTAAACTATTGCTAGTCCCTAGCAATCTTTTATGAAGTTTTAATGGATTTTTATCTTTACCAGATATCCATCATTTCTGGAGTAGCCAATTGTTTTAGTTCAAGTAAGAACCTTGGTACAATGATAACCAAATGATTTTGAGCAAACCATCAGCTGTCAACGGTTTTGATTTGTCTTTACCAGAAGCCGTTTGCTTCTGGACTAGCCAACTCTTAGATAAATTATCAATATTATCTTTGGTGAGCTGATTACCAATTATGGTTTTTCCACTGCCTTTACCACAAGCCATAATCTTGCGGGCTAGCCACTCTTCATCTTTTTAGGATATGGTGAGTCGAAAACCATACAATTTTCGGCAAATTGCAAGCCATCAACGGATTTGAGACATCTTTACCAAGAGCCGTTTGCTCCTGGATTAGCCAATCCTTTTGTGGGTTAGACATGGCGGACTGATAACCATTTTATTTCGTTCTAAGTGAGAAAAAATTTTAAAATTTTGGCTAAAATGGGGGTGCTAGATGGTACATTTGATTAAATTCGCTAGAATTCCCCCCCACACTTAGAACTGAATATTGCCCTCAATATTCAAAGTACTGGTTGTTAAACCAACACTTAGAACGTAAAAAGGAAATATTAATAGCCATTTATTTTATATAAACTTTTTTTTTTTTTTTTTTTTTTTGAAAATTTTCCATATATACAACATGTGGGGCCTCTCCCCCACACTTAGGTGGTAGAAAATAGAAAGAAGTCAGAAATATGGGTGAAAACCCATATTGTGCTTGAGTTTTTGATCACCGAGTCACTAGCTTGACTCGACCCCGAATTGAGTTGATTTCTCCCGAACAGTCAGGTTTGTCACTCAAGCTAACCGCTTGTGAACGGCCAACCGTAACAAAGGGTTCCTGAACAGCCCGGGAGAAAAATCAATTTAAAAGTCTATGGGGAAGTGAGTGGAAGAGACCATCTTTCCCACACTAGGTAGTAGAAAAGAGAAAGAAAACAGAGACACGGGTGAGAACCCATGTTTTGCTAATGTTTTTGATCACCGAGTCACTAGCTTGACTCGATCCCCGCATTCATTGGTTCTTGGGGAAAGTTTGAAGATCCGGGACAACCATGGGTGGTATGTCCTCTCCAAAGTAATGTTTCAACCGATGGCCATTCACTTTAAAGTTAGGTCCGTCAGCTTGAGATAACTCAACGGTACCATATGGATAAACTTTGGTGATAGTGAATGGACCAGACCAACGGGATTTGAGTTTACCCGAGAAAATCTTCAATCTTGAATTAAAAAGAAGGACTCGATCGCCAACGTTAAAAACGCGGTTCTTAATTTTTGAGTCATGGAGCTTCTTTGTTTTTTCCTTGTAGATCAAAGAGTTCTCGTAGGCTTGATCACGAAGTTCATTTAATTCATTTATTTGAACTTTCCGGTGATCACCCGCTGTCTGAAGGTCAAAGTTTGCATGCTTGAGGGCCCAGTAGGCTTTGTGCTCAAGCTCAATCGGTAGATGACACGCCTTCCCGTACACAAGCTTGTATGGAGTACACCCAATGGGTGTTTTGTAAGCTTTACGGAAGGCCCAGAGTGCGTCATCTAGCTTATCCGACCAAGATGCACGATTTTCTCCTACGGTCCTTTCTAAGATTCTTTTAATTCCTCGATTTGTAACTTCCACTTGCCCACTTGTTTGGGGGTGATACGCGGTAGAAAGACGGTGTGTAACACCATACTTTTGCATGACTTTATCAAACTTGTCATTGCAGAAATGCGTACCACGATCACTGATAATAGCACGTGGAGTTCCAAAACGAGCAAAAAGAGATTTCAAAAATTTCACAACAACTCGGGCATCATTTGTGGGTAAAGCTTTCGCTTCAACCCATTTTGACAAATAGTCAACAGCCACGAGTATGTATTTGTTTCCTCGAGATGATGGAAATGGCCCCATAAAATCAATGCCCCATATGTCAAAGATTTCACAAACTTGAATGACACTTTGTGGCATTTCATTTCTTTGTGAAATATTTCCGTAACGTTGACAATCGTTACAAGTTTTGACTATTTCCTGGGCATCCTTGTAAATTGTGGGCCAATAGAAACCAGAATCAAACACCTTTTTGGCGGTGTAGTTGGGATTATGATGTCCCCCAGTAGGTCCAGAATGGCAAGCCTTGAGAATATCGATGGCTTCCTGACCATAAACACACCGCCAGATGACTTGATCCGCACAGATTTTAAACAAGTAGGGGTCGTCCCAGAAATAATGTTTGACATCCTTGAAGAACTTATTCTTCTGTTGGGACGATATCCCTTTCACAACAAAGTTACCCGCATGGTAGTTTGCAAAGTCGGCAAACCATGGGGTAGTAGAATCTCCACGAAAAGCAACCGCACTGAGTGTTTCGAGAGGAAATGTTTCATTTATTTCCTTTTTCTCGAAAACATCTTGGTGTGGGTTCTCTAATCGGGATAGATGATCAGCAGCTAGGTTCTCAGCTCCTTTTTTATCACGTATGGTGATATCAAATTCTTGCAGGAGGAGAACCCAACGGAGCAATCTCGGCTTTGCATCTTGTTTTGCAAAGAGATATTTGAGAGCCGAGTGATCCGTATACACTACGCATTTGGTCAAGATTAAGTATGGCCGAAACTTCTCAAAGGCATACACCACAGCCAACAATTCTTTTTCTGTAGTGGTGTAATGAGTTTGAGCTTCAGTCATAGTTTTACTTGCGTAGTGGATAGGCTGAAAATGTTTGGCTTTACGTTGCCCCAGGACTGCACCGATAGCAAAATCACTTGCATCGCACATGAGTTCAAACGGCAAGTCCCAGTCGGGGGCAACTAAAATGGGTGCTTCAGTAAGCTTTTTCTTTAGAGTTTGAAAAGCTTCAACGCACTCAGGAGAGAAGATAAAAGGAGCATCCTTTTCAAGGAGATGAGTCATAGGCCGGGCGATTTTAGAAAAATCTTGTATGAATCTACGATAGAATCCGGCATGACCCAAAAAACTCCGAATACCTTTGACGGTAGTGGGATGAGGTAGTTTACTGATGACATCAACTTTAGATCTGTCAACCTCAATCCCACTCTTGGAAATTTTATGGCCGAGGACAATGCCCTCTTTAACCATAAAGTGACTCTTCTCCCAATTTAGACAAAGATTGGTGTCTTTACACCTTTTCAACATGTTTTCTAAATTGGAGAGACATGCTTGGAACGAATCCCCAATGACCGAGAAGTCATCCATAAAGACCTCCATTGTTTTACCGATCATGTCGGTGAATATGGCCATCATACACCTTTGGAACGTGCCCGGAGCATTACATAAGCCAAAAGGCATACGTTTATAGGCAAAAGTTCCATAAGGGCATGTAAAGGTAGTCTTTTCTTGATCTTGCGGATCAATGGGAATTTGGAAGTAACCCGAGAAACCATCAAGGAAACAATAGTACTCGTTTCCCGCTAATCTCTCAAGCATCTGGTCCATGAAGGGTAGAGGAAAATGGTCTTTACGGGTGGCATCATTTAACTTGCGATAGTCAATGCAGACACGCCACCCCGTAACCAATCGAGTTGGAATCAACTCATTTTCTTCATTTGTGACAACAGTAATGCCACCCTTTTTAGGAACGCAATGAATGGGACTAACCCAAGGACTATCCGAGATAGGGTAAATCAATCCGGCATCAAGAAGTTTGAGAACCTCTTGTTTGATAACCTCATGAATTTTTGGATTCACCCTTCTTTGATGTTGAACTGCCGGTTTAAAGTCATCCTCCATTAAAATCTTGTGAGTACAAAATTCAGGGTTAATACCCTTGATGTCGGAGAGCTTCCAAGCAATTGCTTGCTTTTGTGACTTCAAAACTTTTATGAGAGCAGTCTTTTCATCCTTACTCAAATTTTTAGCAATTATGACGGGTAATTTATCATCACCCTCCAAAAATGCATACTCAAGATGAGGCGGTAAGTCTTTGAGTTCGACCTCAGGAAATTCATCGTTTTTCTCAACCGATTTGATTTCCTCTTTATGAAGTTTTTGTGGAAGAACAGGAGGAAGAGAAGGATCTTCATTTAACATCTTCTCAATGAGAAGGATATCCCCCTCAAGGTCAATCTCTTGGTTATCAATTCCATCGGGAACCGAATCACTTTTGAGAAAGGCCTCGATTTCCTCTAAGATGAAGTCACTTCCCTCAAACGGAGTGAGAGAAAGAGAAGAATTGGCGATTATAGGTTCAGAAGATGGAGTGGGATCACCACTCGAAGAATTATGAACATAACCAAGAACTTCTTGAGAGTACTCCTCTGAAGCAACATCAATGACATCTATTCGGTTAACCGATTCAGAGTCATAATTTGAGGAGTACCTCGAAGTTTGATCGAGGTTAAAAGTGACTGCTTCATTATCCACACGAAGAGTTATTTTCTCTTCGAAAACATCAATTAGAGCACGGCCCGTCCTTAGGAATCCTCTTCCAAGAATGAGAGGAACCCTTGGATCAGCATCGAATTCAACAACAACGAAGTCAGCCGGAAAATGGAACTTTCCTACTTTCACGAATACATCTTCGGCAATGCCGAGTGGACGAGTGATAGAACGATCTGCAAGCTCAAGAGTCATGCAGGTAGGGGTAAGTCCGGGAAGAGAAAGTTTCTTCCATACTGAATTAGGCATCAGGTTAATGCTAGCGCCAAGATCGGCCAAGGCGAAGCATTCACCCATTCCTGGAAAAACACACGGGATAAGAAATTTTCCAGGATCTCCAAGCTTCTCGGGAAGCTTCTTTAAAATTGCTGCAGAGCAATTCTCGTTTAAAGGAGTTTTTGCCATTTCGTACAATTTTTCCTTGTTGCTTAACAAGTTCTTGATCATTGATGCAAATTTGGGCATCATGATGATAGCATCCGCAAGGCTTATGTCAAAGTGCAAATCTTGAAAGATTTGATAGAACTTGTCCATTTGGTGACTAGCCTTTTCACGGAGCTTTTGCTCATTGAGTCGTGATGGATAAGGTATTGAAGGTTTGGATTTAGGGATCTCAACGGGAGTTGCAACAGATTCAAAGACAACTCCAGGGTTGAGTTTGGTTTTCGGGATATCCTGAGGTTGGACGTTTTTGGTACCTCCGTTATTAGTAGGAAGTACATTGTCCTTGGTCACCTCAGGTTCACGTTCCACTACCTTAGGAAGAGAAGAAGCGGTAGTGGAAATCTCGGGACCATCATAAGCTTTGCCACTGCGTGTGGTGATAGCTTTAAGTTCACCCTTTGGGTTGACCACAGTATTACCCGGGAGACCTCCCGAGGTAGAAGGTGGAGTGAGATGGCTTATGAGACTAGAAAGCATATTCTCGATGTTGCTTTGAGATTGTTCCATTTTGTTGTTTGTAGCCATAAGCTCACTCTTCAGCTCATTACCCTGCTTGGTTATTGTGGATTGTAAATCATTCCTCAAAGTGAAGATTTGATTTTGCATTGCCTTTAGTTTGGAATCATTAACCTTGATATAGTTATTGAGTTCACTTGAAGGCGGTTCTTGGTAATGAGGAGCTGAATACCCTTGATTACCCCTTGGGGGTGGGTATTGAGATTGATTGATCGGGGCATGAAATTGATTTTGCGTGTTTTGCCCTCTTTGTTGATTAGGATTAAACCTATTTGGATTGTTGGGTTGAGGAAATCCGGGTGGTCCGTTTTGAGGACGGTAGTTTGGATCCACTTGAGGACGGTATTGGTTACCTCCTTGGTTGGAACTACCGGCTACTGCATTAATTTCAAATGTACCATCGGTGGCAGTACAATTATAATATGCATGTGGACCACCACAAGTGACACAAACTTCTACCTTTTTGATTTCGGCAGTTTGAGAAGTTTGCGGAGAAGAAGGAGAGGAAACTTTCTGTGTGGTGAGAACCAAGGATTTTATAACCTTCGTGAGTTCGTCAAGTCTAGCATCGGTGCTAGACTGACCCACGGATGATGAGGTAGAAGGACCAACACTCATTTGGGAAACAACCGGTTTGCTTCGTGGAGTGCGGACCTTGGACTTGTTCTCAATGATTGCTAAAGCATCCTTTGTGGTTCGATTCAAGAAATTTCCTCCAGCGGAGGAATTGAGAGATTCTTGATCAGCTGAGCTCACACCATTGTAGAAAGTGTCGAGTTGCATCAACTCAGAGAAACCATGATGCAGACATTTGCGAAGCATTTCTTTATAACGATCCCATGCTTCACTAAATGATTCATCGAATTTTTGTGTAAATTTCATGATTTCGTTTTTAAGACTCGTGGTTTTGGAAGGTGGGAAAAATTCATTCACGAACTTCTTAACCAAATCTTCCCATGTTAATATCGATCGAGGGGGTTGTTTATCAAGCCAAATCCGGGCAGCCCCATCGATGGAAAATGGGAAAAGAAGAAGTTTGATTGCCTCTTCAGGGACATTTTTGCATTTGATGGTAGACGTGATTTTGTTAAACCATCGAATGTGATCTTGAGGATCATCCCTTTCAAAACCATAGAATTGACGCGAGGTTACAAGATTTATTAACCCCGTCTTGAGTTCAAAATTCTCGGCCACGATGGCCGGAACAACGATAGCATCTCCGTAACCCTCGATGGGTGCTTGGAGAAGCTCATTCATAGTCGGCTCAGCCGCCATGAGAACAGGAATAGCACGAACTTCGGGTTCGACTATTGAAGAAGAACGTCTACGTCTACGACCTCGTCTTCGAGGAATGTTGCCAAGCTCACGTAACGGGCTCGTAGATCTAGAAGAACGCGTGCGCATGCACTAGAACACAACTCTAAGAAGCCTCAGAGTCGATAGAATTATGAAAAAGGTTGGAAGATTCTTTTTTATGTTTTTGAAAAGTGAAAATGAAAATAAATCCAATTAAATCAAGATCGAGGGAAAACACAAGTGAACTTAAACCAATAATCAACAAGCGTACGGTAGCTCTCTAAAAGATAAACGCACAGAGTGGCGGAGAAGCAAAGGTGGGCAATTAATGCGCCTTAAAAACCCGCTTCTTTCAGTCCGACAATTTAATGTCAGACTATCCTAGAACCTCCGTTAGAGTTTGTTTATCAATTAAAGGTGAGCCGATATTCGCAAGTGATACAAAGGCAAGTTTTAAATCTTTGGTTTGGGAACTTATTATGGTCGTACCCCCAGTTAGGTAGTACTCTGTCTTGGTTCTCGATGGTAATTTTTTTTTATTGTTTTTTATTATTAACAAAGAAAACGGAAAATGTTTTTGGGTTTTTTAATTTTTATATGATATATATATATAAAAGAAAAGAAAAATATTTTTGTTTTTTATATTGTTTTTGGGAAATAGGAACTTCTTGAAAGAAGGATCTCGAATCACTAATCGCTTGAACTTAACACAATTGTCGCAGCACACCTCCCCGGCAGCGGCGCCAAAATTTGATCCGTGTGTGAGTATATATAAATAATTATAGTATCGTGCACACGTGATGCTTTGGGAAATGACAAGTCAAACTTAAGGAAAGTCAAACTTGCAAAACCCGTGGATGTGATGTGTGTGATACCGGGCAAGTGATCACCCGGGTCGTGTCCCAACGAGATGTGAATGGGCTCTTGTGAAAAGCTTTGGATTAGAGTGATTGATGATTTAGATTGCTTTAGATTTTGCTTTATTTAACAATTCTAAATAACAAGTTAAAACAGATATGCACAATAAAGTCAAACGCGAATTAATTAACTTAAAAACGCGCAACGAAAAAATCTAAAAAGGACTAAAAAGTAAAATTTATGAAATTTAAAACCTAAAAATGTAAAATTACTAAAAACTTATTTAAAAACTTAAATTCTAATTTTTTACACTTTTTATTTAATTATTTCTAATTATTAATTATTTAAATACTAATTAAACTAATTTAAATTCTAAAAAAAAATACTAAATGAGCTAAGAAAAATCTAAAATTTTTCTAAAAATATTATCAAGTAAATAGAAGCTAAGAAAATTATAAAATTGAAAATTACTTAATTAAAATTTAAAAAGATAAATTCTATTAAATAGAAGCTATCACTTTATTTCTATTTTTGATTTTCTTAAGGACTAAAAATGAAATTATATTTTTCCTAGATTAAAAATGATAAAAGAAAATTATGAAAATTGGATTTGTATTTTTCTGATTTTTTTTCTATTTATTATGATTTAAAAACTAATTTAAACTAATAAAAAAGATTAAAAATATTAAAACTATTCAGAAAATTATGAAAAATTCTGAGTAAATCTAAAATATCATAAAGAACTTAAGAAAAAATTATGAAATGAAAATAAGTCAGAAAAGTGCTTATTGAGACCAATTCAGCTTATCACAAGTGCTTATTAATAAGCACTTGTGTCCAAACCTAATGAAACTGATACAGAAGACTACTTATACACAAATAAGCTCAGTAATGCTTAGAAATGATCATAAAAAGCACAGAATCAATGGATGCAATCAAATAAGCAGTTTAGCTATAACTAATGATGAGCAAACCAATGACAGAATAAGCTAGGAAGCTAGGAACAGACTGAAATCTCACAAACTCCACCAAAACAACTCAGATGAGACAACAAATCAATAGCACAATCTCAAATAAGCACTAGCAGCCCTAGTGTCCAAAACAGAAACCTAGTTCAATCATCTTTATTGCAGACAAGAATAAGCTGACTAAATAAGCTCTACTGTACCAACTAATGGGGGCAATTACTAGCTTATACTACTGGGTACTCAGAAACACAAAAAACCCTATCAAAAACAAACCAATTGAAGTCCAATTTGACCTCAGATCAGCAACTCAGAACCAGGTGTTCTGCACATTTTTGGTCAGAAGCAGATTTTGACTTTTTATATTGTGAAGCAATTTTGACCAAGTTGAATTTCCACTGATCACAGCTTAGCCTAGATGATGTATTGAGCTTGTTTGAACCTTGTTTAACCTAAGTGACACTAATTTGAACCAATATTACAAATGACAGCAACTGACTCAGCAGTTCAAACCAAGAAAAGTGATTGAAATCTTATTTTGACTTTTTACTGCATAACCCAACAATTTTGCTACTAGCCTAACTCTATTTTACCTATTGTGATGTATTTAAGCTAACACCTCAAACCAACAACTGAAACACAGATTATGCCACTAAACCAAACAACCCTTTAAATTCAGTTTTAGAGATTTATGAGGCAATAAGAGAAGCTAAGCCAATAAACTGATAAACTAACTTATAATATCATGAAATAAGCTTAAATGAACACAAGTAAACAACAATTAACAATTACAACTCACAAGAACAAAATATGAAAAATTATGCTAGAAACATGAAAATTAATAAACAAGACTGTTGAACCTTGAACCTAGCTTAACTAGGGAGTCTTGAACTGCTACAAGCTCCTAGCTTATCAAAGATAAGCTAGGTGTAAGTCCACCTTGCTATTCCAAAACTAGCAACTTCCATTAGCCTCCACAGTCCAATGCATAGGTATCCTATTTATTATTTTTGATTTTCTTTCCTTTTTTTATGTTTTCTTATGTAGCTTAAGAACTTAGGTGAGCTTGTTTAAACATTGATAACTAATAAAGAGGTTAAACCATCATTTTAGCTAAAATTTGAAAATCACATGGAAACTGAAAATGATAAAGTAGACTTGAAGTAATGAAATAAAACTTGATATTAACTAAAAGGAACAAGTTACAATGCTAAGGTTTTACTGGAAATTTAAAATGACAATAATTTCGACATAAGTAAAAATTGCTAAAAACTACACACTGATCTCTGAGCCTTCTCTTTCCTTTTATAGGGGTCCATTAGGGTTTATGTGAGCTTCTGAGCAAATCCCACCATCATTCAGAGCCATTGGATGAACAACTTTTAATCTTGCCCATTCACTGATTTTGGCGCCAAAACTCCAATCATAGCTAAGTACTTGATTTAGCGTGTGTTAGTGGGTTTATCTTGGATTGGGGTGAGGGTAAGTGGGTTATTAGTGATTATAGGTGATGATGAAGGGTGTAGGGTGGCTTAGTGATGATGAAGGAGTAGCAGAGGTCACGGGTTTGTGTTGGGGGGGGAGATGGTCAAAGGTTTGACCTGGGTTTTTTTATTTCTTTGACTTTGGCTAAAAAGAAGGGTGGATCGGGTTGTGGCTGGGTTCATGGTTTGGGCTTGGGATAGGATAAATGGGATGGGCTTGGGTTGTTTTGTTTATTTTATTTTTTTGGGCTAAGATAACAAAGGGGCCGGTTTGGTTTTAGATAAATCACAAGGACCATACTTGTAATTTCTGAAATTATGAGGACCGAACTTGCACATCTTCCAAAATACACCAAGGTAAAATCCTGCCATGTTTCCATAATCCAAGAACCAAAATTGCACTTTTCTATCTTTTAAAATTCCCAGGGACTATTTTTGACAGATTTCAAACTTGAGGGACCAAAGATGTAATTTATTCAAACTTTTCACTAAAGGACTAAATATGATAATTTATGATTAAAAAGGACCTTTGGTGATTTTTTTGACAAAACAAATGCTTAGGGACTAATTTTGACAAGTTTTGAAACTTGAGGGACTGAAACTGCCAATTTTGCAAACTTTGTTCGTTTTTCAACTGTTTTTAAACATTTTGCATTTAAAACATATAAAACACAATCCCTGGGATATTTTCAGTATTTTGATGCATTTCTGAGTGTTTTTGAATGTTTTGGCAGTTCAGATTAGGTAAAAATGATGAGTATTTAGACACTCATCATAGGACTTGTTCTGCAGTTAGTTGAGCTAGAGGAGTGGGTGTTGTTGTTGCTTCTCTGGGAGGAACTTGAGTTGAATCACCGGGAATGGTTGTTGTAGGTGCTGGATATGGTCCATCAATGATGACTTTCTTCATATATTTCCCGTGAGGTTTCCTCAGTTCAATGAAACGTAGAAAACGACTGGACCACTGCACATAGTTACCAGGTGTGAGCATGGGTGGTGTGTCTTGAGAACCTGCTTCATCCCTCGATTGCTGACTACTTATGGCTGCACACATTTTGGTAAACCAATGTGGTTCTCTGGAAGATGGTTGGTAGTTCTGCATTGGTTGTGGAAGAAGTTGTTGCTGCTGAGGGAATTGATGTTGATGCATGAACATTTGATGTTGTTGATATTGTGGTTGATATTGAGGATATTGTTGTGGATATGGTTGTTGTTGTTGTTGACGATACTGTGATTGATATGGTTGTTGTTGGTTAAAGAAGTAGTTCGGGTATGGTGGTTGAGACATCGTTAGGTAATTTGTGATGGTTAAGGATCTTTAAAGGATAATAACGGTTGTTGTTGTAGATTAGAATGATTAACGGTGGAAAACGTGAAGAGACTATGAGGATTTAACTCTAGAAACTCGGAGATTTCAAACGTTGAAACTCGGAGGATTTTACACTAGAAACTCGATTAGTCTCACAAGAAATCCAGAAACTCGATCAACCTACTGTAGAAACTCGATCAACTGAAAGAAGCTCGATTAGTCCAAGAAGCTCGATCAGTCCAAGAAACTCGATTAATGCAAGAAACTCGATTATGTCAAGAAACTCGATGTCAAGAAACTCAATGTCAAGAAACTCGATTAATCAAAGAAACTCGATTAACCTTATCAAACTCGATTACTTTATCTAACTCGATGAAGTAATCAAACTTGATATTAGAAACTTGATGATCCACAAACTCGATCAAGTAGAAACTCGACTAAGTTAGAAACTGGATCACTCGAAGAAACTCGACTAATTCACCTAACTCGATGAATAGCCAGAAACTCGATCAAAGAAAATCGGTTATACCAGATACTCGATCACCTTCAGAAGCTCAATCAATGAACAGTAACAAATCGGATGAACAGTACGTGAACAGTAACTTATCGGATTTTTTGATTTTTTCTTAAATCTAATCTTTTAACAACCTAAATTACCCCTAGGCTCTGATACCACTTGATGTTACTTACTATTATGAATTAAGCTACCTAGATTAACCACTAATAAGCCCTAGATCTAGAGAGAGAAAGAGTGTGTGGAAGATGATCAACAATAATAAGGAAATGTTTAGTGCATACAATCAACCAACCCTCTCCCTTGGTAGGGAGGGGGTATTTATAGTTTTTACATAGACATGGGCTTAAAGCCCTAAGTAAACATAATTAACATAAATAATAAGAAACAGCCCATGGGCCTTCTACACAGGCTGGGCCGTAAAACAACCTTAAAGGCCTAAGCAACCTATTACATTATGATCAATACTTGTTAATACAAAACGTGTTCCCAACACTTACCGATCAAGGAAACTGACGAGATGAGCACTCTCGCTCAGTTGTATCTAAAGGAAATAGTGATTCGACATGGAGTTTCGATCTCCATTATCTCTGACAGGGATAGCCAATTTACCTCAAGATTTTGGCAGTCTTTACAGAAAGCTCTCGGTACATGTCTAGATATGAGCACCGCTTACCACCCACAGACTGATGGTCAGAGTGAAAGAACGATTCAAACCTTAGAAAACATGCTCAGGGCATGTGTGATAGATTTCGGAAAAGGTTGGGATAAACACTTACCATTGGCTGAATTCTCTTACAACAACAGTTACCATGCCAGTATCAAGGCGGCTCCATTTGAAGCACTTTATGGTAGAAAGTGCAGATCGCCTGTTTGTTGGACAGAAGTTGGTGACATGCAACTCACAGGACCAGAACTAATCCACGACACGACGGAAAAGATTTTCAAGATCAGACAACGACTTCAAGCCGCTCGTGACAGACAGAAGAGTTACGCTGACGTAAGACGAAAACCCATGGAATTTCAAGTTGGTGACAGGGTTATGTTGAAAGTTTTCCCATGGAAGGGAATGATACGCTTTGGAAAGCGTGGAAAGTTGAATCCCAGGTATATTGGACCATTCAAGATCCTTGAAAGGATTGGTCCAGTTGCTTATAAACTTGAGCTCCCAGAAGAACTCAGTAGGGTACACCCCACATTTCATGTTTCACAACTAAAGAAATGTTTGTCAGATGAAACGCTCGTCATTCCACTGAAAGAAATCAGACTTGATGTCAAAGTTCGATGGAACTCTAAGCGAGGACCGGAGTATACATGGGAACGTGAAGATCAGATGCGCGACAAATACCCACATTTATTTAGGTAACCATAGAAACTACCTTAGATTTTAATTCCGGGATGGAATTCTGTTTGACTGGTGGGTACTGTAGCAACCTGTAAAATTAACCAGTGATTTGTAAACATTAATCAAGTATTAATTATCATTACAGTTCAGTTAACCATTTTTACGAGCAAAATTTAAAATTTTGTTTATTACGTTACATTAATTCTCAAAACATTGGAACGAGCTCACACACGGACCACAAGTAACCCAACACACCCATGATAAACCAAACGGATCCTATTACTATTCATTATCCCAACACTTGGGCTGTTACTATTCACAAAGCCCAAACCATTAATTTTTAAGCTTTGTATTTCTTTTATTCCACTCGACTAAACCAGTTTACTTTGCCTCATTTATTTCTAATTTTGACACACAAGGTACTCAACATTTTACTCATCTCGTTTCCTCATCCACCAAATAATTGGAATGTCGAATCTCAGCTTCTATTTTAATCATTTGCTTGCCTAACGAAAGCCAAAGTAAATCTCTATCGCAACAGTTACAAACCCATTCGACATTTATCATTTTTTTTTACCCAAATCGATTCTAAACTAATTTTTACTAGTTCATTGGACTTCCTAAGAATTATTTTGAGTTTATAACTACATTTCTCACCTCTTCTCATTCTTGGTCACGTTAAAACTAATTTTTGGACCCTTTGATCTAACGTACGATACATATATACATACATTCATGCACAACTCGGTTCTATGACAAACCCATACTCCTAAACCCCCTACTAAGCTACTAAATACTTAAGATTTATTCCCTTTATCCTATCCAATCGTTGTACATATCGAATCTACACAACTTGCATATTTTATAATCATAAAATTGTGTACATGCATGCATATATATCGAAGACTCCCATAACTCACTTCCCCCACTTGTAAAACTTATTCATTCACTCTCCAAACCTACTAAAGCCTCCGGCCAAGTCGTTCGAAGGAAGCAAGGACCAAGCACTAGCTATTCGATTTTAATTTCGGACGTATAAGCCTCATTTCGAATCTTTCTTGTCCATTCTTAACGTATAACTCCACTTTCTTGGTGCTGTGAGTCTCCTAAACCTTTTCCCAATCATTCTTATCGATTTATATACAATCTTGCATTGTTCATTATTCATTTCGAACGTATATTTCATTTTTATACATATGTACGCTTTCATTTATTTATTTTACGTTTCATACATAATGCCTCCTTCATGGAATGGCTAGGATTACATTTTACGCATTCATATTACATTTATACATTCGTTTCATTCCATATCGAGCTCATTTTATTTATTCATCGTATCGCATTTCATTTTATATTTCATATCTCATATAATTCGGATCATGTTAAACACGATTAGAAATGGCCACAATAAAATAAATTCTTATACGTGACATATGGTTATTATTGCTTGTCTCATTTCTTTATAAGCTCATTAACCAACTTCGTGTTTTAAGATTCCTCTCATAAGCCCTTAAAAGCTCTCTAAAAATCTCAAACTAATCGCTAATCGAACTCTTTTAAAAACATTTATATTTTACCGAGTGGGCTAATAAGCCCAATAATTGTTTAATAAGCTCATACGATAAGCTATGAATATAAGGTCTTTTTTACTATTTTTAAACTTACAAAATAAGCCCAAGACCAAGCCCAATAGTTCTAGAAACCCACGCATCGTGTTTTGTTATTGGGCTTTGATTTCGAACGTTAAAGCCCATTAAGCCATTAATAAGCTATTTAGCATAATAAGCTTTATTGAACTTATAAAACTCTCGGATTTATTTTCCCATTCTTTTTGTACATTTTGGACTAAATTTGCAAAGTATATTTACTATTAGGGGTAAAAAGTGTAACTTTCAGAAAAATAGGGAACAAACTGTCAATTCAGTAACTTATGGGTATAAAAGGATAAAACAATAACTAGAAGGCTTAAAATGTAATATATGACATTTTTGGACTAAAAAATGTAACGGAGGACTAACGGTGCAGATGTTACACCATTAGACTTAAAAATGTAAAATTAGTATAAGTTCAAGGACCAACAGTAACTTTATTTTATTTTCATTTCCATTTCATATTTTACGTATTCTCATTTCATTCACGTGCATTTCCTACGTTTCATTTAATATCTAAACTTATAACGTTTATATTTATATAAAACGAGTTTTAACGATTAACTTAACGTTTTATTCAAACCACTTTCGAGGAAACGATATTTATGGTTTTAATAACATAAAAACAAGATAATATTATATATAATATTATTTTTGAACTTTAAGCATTTTAAGCATATCATCCACTCTCATCACAAACCACATCGTCATTCGACCCATTTCAATCATTATCCATATTAGGCCAAAACCGTCAAAATCTCAGACTTCCTTATTATTATCCAGGTCATGTGTTGGAGCCATTCCCTTAAAAATGTTTGATTTCATATTTCATCTTTGCCAGTTACATTCAAGGTGAGTTCATAGTCCCACTTTTAACTTTTAAATGCTTTCAAATACATGGGGAGATATATGTTATAAAACAGAACGCAAGTATTTTATGTATGCTTTACCTGACTGATATTGCCTAAGTTACCGTTATTGCCTTTATTTAAAGTCCCTCCCATCATGAGCCATTAACCACTGGGGTGGACTCGAATATAGTGAACAGATCTGTGAAGGCTGATTGCCTGTTTGAACTATCTTGAAGGTGGCCTTAGTTGCTAGCTGGATAGGTTCATATACACTTTATTTGAATTTAAAACAGGGAAGTTGGCAATATCCTATAGAGGGCCATAACTCATGCCATTAATTTGGATTGTTCTGACCACTTGTGCGGTACATGTTAACGTTTGAGTGTCATGAGACTTAGGGCAATATACTGATCGCAATATCTCTTTTTCATGATAATTGTATTTATATACAATTATAGACTTGTGTTCAAAACTGATTATTATTATAAACGCTATGATTTCACTCAACAATTTTGTTGACTTTTAAGCATGTTATCTCAGGTAATTAACAGGAACATTCAAGGCATTGGAGCGGGCATGTAACGGATGATTTTGGTGTCAAATAAATTTCTGTCATTCATATCAAACTTACATTATCTTTTGTGGAATATTAAACGCTAAAATTTCCTTTTTGTATTTGAATTTCTAAATGAATGATAATGATTTACAAAATGTCTCTTTTGAGTCGTTTTCTATGATTATAACTATGATCCTTCCAGTAATACCCCTATTAAGTCTTCCGGTGTTAACTCAAAATTTAGGGGGTGTTACACTGATCAAGAACCCCGTCCAACACTCTCGAACAAAACACATCGAAATCCGTCATCACTTCCTTCGTGACTATGTTCAAAAAGGAAACATATCAATAGAAAAGGTTCCATCGGAAGACAACATAGCCGATATACTCACTAAACCTCTCAAACACGAACCCTTTAACTATCTTCACTTAGGACTAGGAATGGTGGAACAGGTTCCATAAAACTTAGAATCTATTGAGAAAAAACTCTTCAAAGAAAAATGTGCAACATATGTACACTTTTCTTGAAGATAAAAAATATGCCAGAAAATTCGCAGAGGGTACCTTTACTTACCAATGGTACCCTTAATTATTTTAAGGTACAGTGGTACCGTCTGTTTTGAAAACCATACGAGAACACCACCGACCATCACCATTTCAATATACACCCATTCATCTTGTTGTTTTATTAAATGCTTGTTGATTCACTTTATATAAACCATATATATTGTGCTTTTGCTTAAGAAGTATCGTTTTGCCATTTTTTTTGTTTTTATATCTTTATTAAGTATGTAATTCACTATTTGTAATGTATGTAATTATGCACTTAATTATGTTAAGTTCTTGTATGTTAAAAAGTTTTTTTTTTTTTTTTTTTTAGTAAAAGGTTGTTACACCTGGTAAATTTATTACTCCAAAAAACAGTTAAGTACACAGGATGTGAGTGAATCTGACATCTCAGCCCATTTCATAGGCGAAATAAAAACGCACCATTTGTGCTTCAAAACAAACCAATCATAAGAAAAACCAAACCAATCTTATGAAAAACTACTAAATAAACTACTTACGTCTTGTATGACCATGAACTATTATATCATAAGCATCACAGAAAGCTAATTGCTCTTTCATTAAATCTTCACACTCATCCTCATCATATGGGTTATCATCATAGTCATCTTTCCAATGCTCTTGTAAGCTCTTATCCTGGTTCCACCTCCGCTTTTTGAGGATTTCGTAGCCTTTGTACTTGTCTATGCCATAAATGCCGCGGTATCATTAGCATCCTCTTCCACTTCATTCTCACTATCATTATCCTTATTATCAAAGTTAACAAATTTACTGTTACCTACATTCTCATTGTCACCTTTCGAATTTACTGAATCACTAGGAATAGTCTCAACATCATTTTCAACCATATTAAGAATATCAAAAGGATTTGAAGTCAAAATTTTCGTACCACTTGAACTAACCATATCACCCATAGGTTCCGAACCAGATTTAATACTCTCCCCAGCCATATTAGAATGCGTACCTTTCAGTTTAGCCTGCTTATTTTCTGTCTTCTTTGCAATCACAGGTATGTATACTAATCGAGACTTAGGACCAACTGGAAGACGTCTAACAGTTTGTTTTTGCATCTTCACATTCACATCGGATACAATCTTCTTAGGAACTGGTCTAATGAATGACCAAAAACCTTACAGGTTGAACATCTAGTAGGCTCCCACTCATACTTAACACGAATCAAATGAAAAATATAATCGTTACTTTCAATTTTAGGCACTGCCACAAAAAGAGCGTCTTTTGACTCAACATCAGCATAAAGATCTATCATTGCTCTCGTGGAACTGGACCGACCCCAAGATTCCATAAACATTTTAAGCTGTATAAATGTCTAACATCAATAGGGTACCAATTTTTGTAGCAATAGCACTCAATCTATCCTCCGGGAATGTCGTGATTGGCATATCATGGAGTTTAACTCAAACGTGTACACTCTTCAAGTCTTCTTTAGACACATTCCCCAAAGGAAACCACTTTCGAAGAATCAATGGAACAGTACGTATCATCCATGGACCATTCTCAAGAATTGATTCCATACCAGTATTAGAATTAAATTTGAAGAAGAAATACCTTTCAAGTTCATCATAGAGCGAACCATACCAAATCTACTCCATGCATTCTTAACATAGTTTCCAACCACAGAACATGCAACTCTTTGATCCCATAAACAGTGTTCTCGAAGCGCTCCTTAACATGTAAGAGAGATTCTCTAGAAACTGCAACATCAGCTCCATTACCAGCCGGGGCGATTAATGTACGAAAATTAGCAAGTTTCTTACTCGGATCACCATTAAGATGATTAGCGTATGACCCAGGCCCCGTACCATTCGATTTATCACTAGCAGTATCCACTTTAGTGGACGAATATATTGATTTTGTAATCTATAATATATAAAGATTCAATAGCTTAATTTAATGTGGAAGAGTGAATGTGCACAAAGGTATGTACGGTACAACATCATTCAAGCATACTCTCAATTGTGTATAAACTACATTCGTGGGTTGAAATCATTCAATTCGTACAATTGAATGCTGTGAAGGATGGTGTTACGGAAGGTCAATAGGCTGCTGGAGTTAAACCACATGGCATACAAACCATATGGTGGTTACAACAGCCATAAATCTATCTTAATGAAGACCTTAGGCCTCCCGCCTTCCACCAGGAGCCTATAAATGACAACCACATAAACCTCGGTTTACACATCATTGGTCGAAACCAAAATCACTCCTCAACTCTCATCTACATCATAAGACCGCAAGACACATACAAGAACAAAAGAAAAGATCTCAGATTCGTTAGAGTCATCAAAACCTTCAAAGATTCAAACTTACGAAATCATCATCGATCTATAGAAGCAAATAGCTTCTTTTAATATCCGAACATTTTAAAGAAAAAAACAAAACCAAACGGTTTTCATTCTTACTTTCATTCGGTTAAAGGAAAAAAAACGAATCAAAACAATAACTTTCACCCATCTTAGATTCGTTTGAGTTATCATCATCGATTTATAAAAGCAAATAACTTCTTTTAATATCCGAATATTTTCAAGAAAAGAACAAAACCAAAGGGTTTCTATTCTTACTTTAATTCGGTTTAAACAACAAAGCACCTACATGAGTTCGACACCACGATCTTGAAGCCTTTTTTTTTGAAGAACCTAACAGAATGGTTGTGTATATTTGTTTGTCTTTCGTTGTGAAATAGAAATCAAGAAGTGGATGAAGTGTTTTGAGTTTAAGTTAACTGATTTTGTGTTTTGTTATATTCGGATTTACAATCAGTTAAAAGGGACGAAAGTTTTTTAGATTTGTTAGGGTTGAGGAGCGTGTGACTGCACACAATGAAAAGGGGATTAGGGTTATAAGATTGAGAATAATTAGGGTAGTGAGCATTATTATACCAAGTTTTTAGGGTAACTGTTACAGTTGGTGTTTGGGCTGCACAATTTTAAATCCAAAGTATTATGGGCTGAAAAAGGGACACAAGGATTTGGTTTCTATCAACAAAGAACATCACACGATTAGTTTTATTTTATTTTTTTATTTTTTATTTTTTATTTTTTGTCTATTTTCCAACTATTTCATCTAATGAATTATCACTATTATCACTAACATTTGTATTCGAATTTCATGCAGGAAATGGATTTATAAAGGTGGCAAGAGAGGATAATGGAAATTATACCTCATATGATATTCGGGGAACTAATGGTGTTTACAAAATTTGTGTTGTTAGATCAAATTCTGCAACAAATGATTTTATGGTTATGTGATCAAGTTATTTGTATAAAAATGTGAAGATCCTTAAATGAATGACATCCATCAAAAAAGTAAAATTCATGCTTCTTTAGTTTAATAGATAAATGTGAAGGTATTGAAGTTCATAACTGTTATATATTATGTCATCTAACCAATGAACTAGATCTAATCAATTATATATATCATAAGAAAAATGTATAACAAATTAAAGTTCGTAAGCTAACATGATTAATTGTGTTTAAGTTACTAACGACCAACTATATCTAATTGTTTTTTTTTAGCGCATCAAGAAGCATTAAAGAAAGAGATCGAGAGGTTACGAAAAGTGTATCAAGAATAAAACATGCAAAACGCCGATGAACAACAACGACAAATGCAACAACAACGACAACGACGCCACAGCCATCGGTGAAAACAAGGGTAGCACCATGAATGGTTCGGAGGGAGGTGAAAGGTTACTTAATAATTGTAGACCATATGATTTCCTGATTATCTTCTACTACAGTTTATGTACAATTTCGTAGTTACTTTTGTATTACAACATGTATAAATATATAAGACCTGATTAGTTGTGGAAATGGTTTTTTATTTTTCTGTATCTATTTTATCAGAAAAGTGGATTTCCTTTTTCTTTGCTCTAATGATAATTTATATAGAAGAATACGAACCATTCAGTCTAAATAGTCATGAGTTACGCACCTATTTGGCGTAGTATATATCTCAAACGTGCAAGAATGTTTTCATTTTCTCATGTTTGATATCACATATATATAGATGTAAGTGGACCTTTATCTTATCTAATGTCAAGATTATGATAATCCCGAATATTTTGAGTTATCCACAGTTATGGTAATCAAATTATTATTTTTTTGAAATTTAACAAAAAATGCTTTGGTTTACATTTGACTTTTTTATTTACTTGATTTAGTGCATTAACTTAAAGTGGTTTGTGCATTATTAAACACATACCATTAGTGATTTGGTTCCTATACTCCTGCGGTGAATCTCTTTCAAAAGGGATGAAATGATGTAATTTATAAGATGTTAAGATCGAGATAACTAACATGCAATATTTGATTTTTACACTATGCAACAAAAATAACTTATTCTAGATTAATCTTCATTTCATCTATTTTATTTGCAGGAATGTTAAAATGTGTCCATGATTAAATTGTAACAACTTAATTAAAGGAACATACAGACAACATAAGAAAATTGACATATATGTTAATAAGCATGGTCATTTTTTAGCTAATTTAAGTTTGCAAATATTAATTTTTGATATAATTAATAACTAAACTTATTTTATAACTAATTACTTAAGTATTGTGTATCATAGTACAAAAAGTTGTGTGAATCACATGCGAATTAAGTCAGTTACTCAACAACATAATTCGTGCAACACATGGGTCATGCCATTACCATACTAAAAACGAACAAACAAATCAAAATGGGATTAAGTCATAGAATAGCAATGTACTTTTCAAAGTGTACCGTTTTGGTACGTGTACTTTTTTAAAGTTGTAGAATAGCAATGTACTTTCATAAGTGTTTCAATTTGATACGTGACGATGACGTGTCACGCTATAAATGGTGCCACGTGTCAGACTTTCGGGTATGACACATCATCGTCACGTACCAAATTGGAACACTTATGAAAGTACATTGTTATTCTACAACTTTAAAAAAGTACACGTACTAAAACGATACACTTTGAAAAGTATGTTGCTATTCTACGACTTAATCCCAATCCAAATTGTGTGCAACGCAATAAACCCAAAAAAAAATGGTAAATCTACCTAAAAATTAACAAAATCCTCTCGAGGCAGGCCAAGTTATACATTGTTGTATATTTTAGCCTCACCATCACGGTAACAACTCAGCAATCTACTCAAACATTACGCAATCAACAATTAGATACAAACTATGTGCAAAGTACAAATGGTTTTATAACTCATTATGGCAAAAGTACCAAATAAATGGGCCAAAAATAATTTACGTAACTTATTCATATTAAAAGATTACATGTGAAAGAAAAAAGTAATTTGGAAAATGCATAATCTTCACATGCCTGTTGCACGTACCATAAACGCATACAAATTAGTTTATAGTGTAAACCTAATGAATACCAACCATTAAGCTACGAACACTTAGAAACAATTGGTGCAACGCACGGGCTTGACAATGCCTCGTGATAACTTAGAAACTATATGCTAACATTGAATGACAATTATGATATGTAAGCTTAATAATATTTAAGGGTATTTAAGTGTACCCAGTGTTGAATTTTCAAAAGTTCAACAATAGTTTTGGTGCTTTATATATAGTATATATATCTCTATATTCTATATTTTAGAAAATAATACTGTAACAATAGGAAATATTTGGTATATAGGGTTATCCAATAGGAAACTAAGAAAACGTGAACGTGAACTTTTATGCAAGAGACCAGACCAAGCATGCAGACGAAGAACCACGGTTTGTTCTGAGATTGCTAGACAACTTCGTGGCCCACGTCTCACCAAAACCATTTTATAGAATTCAGACTACGTTTTCTCAGTTTCCTATTGGATATTAAATTCATACACCACATTCTTTTTTTAATTACAATCATCATGATAAATCCATTACTTCCCATCGAATCATTTGTGTTCATAATACTTTTGCCAGAGCCGTATTCGATGGTGTGCGAGGTGTGCTATCGCACAGGGCCTCAAATATTTAAGAGCCTCAAAATATATACCTCTTTATATTTTATATAGTTGTGGTCTCAAAATTCATTTTCAACCTCAAAATGTTAACGATATATGAAATTTTGTTCTAAATATTTGGTAAACTTTACTTTAAGTGAGTGACAATGATGAAAACACATAAAAATTAAAGCTAATCATTACAATTTATTTCTAATTGTCACGTTTAGTTATCATACAAGCGGTTTTGCACAGGGCCTCCGTTGGCCTAGCTACAGCACTCACTTTTGCTATGTATGTTTGAAGATCAACATTTTACCTCAAAGTAAATCAATAGTACCCACAATACAAACGTGACCGAAGTTTGACACACTTCATTTGTAAACGTGGCAATGAGCTAACTTTTGGTTCCGACATCAAAAGCAAACTAATTAACCAACCACCGTCAAGGTCGTGCAGTTGTCAATCACCCTAGCTAATGATCTTACAAGAGGTCTCAAATTCATATCTCACTAGGTACAAATATTGGGGTGGCTATGAAAATGGTCAAAACGGTCACAAAATACCCCAGTTAGACTACGTATATCTGAGTCAATGACGCGTCCTCCCTGTTGGTTTAGAAAACAAAATCATCAAATTAACTTTTCTCGTTAATTAGTACATAAACGTCTGTTGGACTTGACATTTCAAAGGTGCTGACTTTTAACACAAGATAACACGTTACATCTTGAGAAACATAAATATTTGTTATGGAAATTACATAGATAAACACTATAAGTCATTAGCTACACTAATTTGGCATAGGTAATACCTATTTCAAATCACATATATATAAATATATGAACACACATGATTATTATCTCAAGGTTTATATGAAATCATACAAAAATATCCATATGATATGTAGTAATCCTGTATATATCTATATTATATCGCAAGTCATTGGCTGCATTCATCATCTTTATGTGTTCTTTTTTCCTTTAAGTTCATAAATTATCAAAAATGCATAACCCAATATCAAAATGATCTGAGCTTGTTGAACCCAAGAATCCACTCAGTTTCCCTTCATTACTACAACCTTCTTTCTCTACCGCGTTGCATGAGCATAAAGCTTAAGTCAGAATTATGGTTCTCTTCAAAGCTCGAAGAAAACCCTTCTCCCATGCATTGGATCTCCTCCTCGTGGCTCAGCTGAGAAGCTACAAACTTATCAAGAGCCCTCCAATCCCTCACTTCATCCACACTGGTAACGTTAGTGTCACTTTCGTTTGTGATTCTTCCTTTGTTTTTGTTGTATTCTTGATCATGTTCGTTTATAGAGCTTATAGACCTCTTTTTAGACAGGAGCGACGGGCTTTCAAGTTGAGGAAGTTGTATAAACTGATCAACATTCACAAAGTTCAAATTGTCAGCTCCTTCCAACTCTTGCTTGCACATGAAACTTTGTGTTGCAAGAAAACTTGAAGAAGGAGTTGTTATGTAATCATCTCTGGCTGATGTTATGTGGTTTGATTCAATATTGATGTATTTCGATTCCCATCTTTCAGTGGTTCTTGTTTGTCCCGTTGCACGTTTCTTGAATGCTCGACAAACTACCCATCCTTCTTCCTGAAAATAGTCGTCATATTATAAACTAAAATCTCATTGTTTGATTCTTTATAAGATATATACAAATAATTTTTCACATATATAACGTCTCTTTCATCAAACTAAATACTGTAATTTGTATCATGATCTTGGTAAAGTAACTACTCAGCTCCTAGGAACATTTGGGATTGCTTATTGAAACTGGCTCTGCTTAATTATTTTGTTTTGATTGCAATTTTTAAAGGTGTTTGACTGCTTAAGAATCTGAAATTTTTTGAATAAAATAAGTTGTTTTACTAGAAAGCTAGTTAGTAAGTTTTTATTTATATAATAATAATAATAATAATAATAATAATAATAATAATAATAATAATAATAATAATAATAATAATAATAATAATAATAAATAACCAAAAAAAAAAAAAAAAACAAAAAACAAAAAAACAAAAACAATAAGCCGAAAGGCAATTTTAGTAAGCAAAGTCAAATACCCTTAGCCTTTAGACTTCTTTTTAGTAGATGTACGAGGCAAACTTGAATTTATGTTTAATGCACTTTTTGACTTCGAGATGGTGATGAAACTCAAATGCTTTCTTTACCACAAAAACATACTCAAAGATTAGACATAAAAAAGAATGGGCAAGGATATGCACACAGAAACACACACTCAACGATACTAGGATAGTGGAGAGCATGCATGAAAAAAGATGATTTAAGTTCTATCATAATTACATTTTGAAAGAAAAATAAAGTCATTTTAATTTGAAAGAACTTATTATGTGGAGTCTTCTTGTTTTTATGTTCGTCGTCTACTTGAAAATAAATATATAAGAAGTTTTGACTCACTCAGTTTTTAACTTTATTTGGAAAGATCACTTGCTAAAACCTAGCTCAAGAACCATACACGACACAACTCAACACAACTAGAAAGTGATGTAAGTTCCAATGTAACATCCCGCATTACAAGTAAACATAAGCATCGAATTTAACGGCCGGCCAATGGACAAATAACTTGGTTGTTTTATCGATATATCTTATTGACGCTAATTAATCATCAATTGGTATCCAAGATTAAATACATAAAAGCCTAGATAAAATTATGAATCAGGAAATTGTTTTATGATCCTAAACCTTGGAAATCTCAGGATATGAAGCTTTTAACATTCCCCGTCTCGAGTCCAACAACATTCGGTTTTTAATTATATGGTACCCAAGAAATAATTTAAATTAAAAAGAACATAAAAAACTCGAAGAAGAATTTAATCAAGAAAATATTTTTTATGCAACTAAACTATTTAGTTTCTTTGCTTAATCAAGATCCAGAAAATATACCACACAAAAAGCTATGTATTGAAAATCACATTGTTCATTATAGTACAAATAGTTAATATAAAATGAAACGGGGAATTTAACAGTGGAAGTGGAAGCATGCATGAAAGAAAATGATTTAAATCACCCGAGCAAAAGTAAATTATTGTAAGAGAATTGACTGTGTGTAAATCTAAACACTTTGAAATTCTTACCTGAGGAGGGCCATTTTCTTCAGATTCGAGTCTGTACTCGTGCATGATCCAATCGGTTTTTTGTCCATTTGGTGCCCTTCCTTTGTAGAAAACTAGGGTTTTCCTCATCCCTATAAGCCTTAGTTTTTCGTATACTGCCTTATCTCTCCCCGTAGCCTTCCAAAACCCTGCCATGGTTGCCCTATTCGTCCTTGTCCCGGTAGGATACTTCTTATCCTTGTAACTGAAGAAATACCACTCATTTTGCTCTTCATATCCAATCCAACATCTCTCTGAAAACGAAACCATGAGCTATATTATAATCATGAATTTATCGTCATTTAATCGAAAAAGAAGCAACTTAGTAGAATACTAGAATAGTTGAACAACTCAATGAGTCAATGAAACCACGAGCTAGTTAGAGATTGAAAGACAATTGAAGAGATTAAAATGGATAAATTGAAAGCAAACCCTAGATCAAGAAAAGTTTTTTTTTAACAAGATCTAGACAACCATATCCTAATCAAAAAATAATATCCGATCCATGTATAAGATTCAAAGTTGAAACATCTAGATTACCTACAGGAACTCGGGAGGATCAAGAGAAATATCGAGAAAAAGAACATCAACATTTGGTATATAGTAGAGTTACCTATGAGATCCCATGGTTCAATTCTGTAAAGATCTATATCTCGAATAACATCCAGATCGATCTTCTGAGATGCAACTTTCTTCCTGAGATAATAACCAACAAGCTCTTCGTCTGTTGGATGAAAACGAAACCCTGGAGGGACACATGATGATTGATCTATTGTGTCCATGATCATGAATAAACTTGTACTAAATTATTAAGGTACAACGCGTGAGTTAATTTTGCATTCACCACCTTTGCTTTATTTCCACTGTAATGTGATGATCTTAAATAGTCATAACCATATACATATATATGAATATATATGCATAGACAATGTACTACCCTACTACTGTTTGCTGGGGCCTTAGGGTATTAATGCAAGGCACTAAATGTATAACAAACAAAGGTCTATTTTTTACTGAGACCTAGTTTTCTATGAGGCTCGTTAATTATATGGTTACAGGTTTTGAGTTTTTCTTATGACACGTGAGATAAATTTGTAATGTATATCTTGTGAGATAATTAATTGCCGTTAAAAAGGAACAAGATAGCTAGTTAACTTCCTCTCCTGCCTTCTTCATTAAAGCGAGTTTTTTCCTTCCTCACCTGTTGAGACAGATAGTTGACTTACACGCCCTATTCAATAGGGGCTTAGCGAGTGTTTGAAGCCACTTGCAGGCAAGCCCCTAGGTCAACACAAAGGAGAGGCTAGCAATCGCGTTTAGCCGATTAATTCTTACTAATAACCATCTCTCATTTACTACCGCTCGTACTCCCTATCTAGGAAGCCACTCGACCTACGGGAGAGGTGCTAGAAGGCCATTGAACACTATAGGAATAAAAGATCGTGGATTCAATTTTATGTTTGTGTACTTTGTGTTTCTGTTATTGTATTGAATTTTAATCATTCATATGTGTTTGCCTAGGTAATTGAACTTAAAATTTATTTAATATACTTATTTTATAAAAGTTATACGTTGAGATTATATTTGCAAAACACTCAGATATTTAGGCTACTCGCAGTAAGAGGATTCGATCGGCATACACGATCGATTTGCATTCGATCGTCCTTATGTGGGTATTCGATCACCCTGTTTTTTTTTGGGAACATGGTCGCATACTCGATCAAATGATTTCCAACTTTTTTTTTCTTTCTATTTGAATCAATATAATCGTTGCAAACTAAAAAAAAAAAAAAAAAAAAAAAAAAAAAAAAAAACCTTAAAAAATCTTTCACTTATAAATACACAACATAAACACACAACACAAACACACTTCAATCCACAAATCTCACACTTCTCTCTATTCAAAATGGCTTGTCGTCTCCCCCATACCGTCGAACAAATGCAAAAGTATATCAAAAAAGAAGCCGAAAAAGACGATGAGGCTCGACAACAGGATTGGAAGCGATACGTGCTGGAACGAGAGTAAGGAGCGGGAGCTTAGCAGATTGGAAGCAGAGTACGAAGAGAGCAAGTTTGCGAACTACTCTGCGTACGACGATGGTTACCGCTCAGACAACTCGCAAACTTGGGATCACCCGGATTACTGAAATTTAAGTTTATGTTTATGTATTAAGTTTATGTTTATGTAATGTTTTTAATCTATGTACTGTTTTAATTATTAATGAAATTTAAGTTTGTGTTAAAAATGATTTATTATTATTATTTTTTTTTAAATGATGAAGGTCGCCCTTACTGGGGCACCTAATCGCCTGAAGGTTGCTGGAGAGAGAAAACTAACGTGGCAGAGAAAATAGAAGGGATTGACCATCCTTACTGGGGCGAGCCTTAGGTTACTTAAATTATAAAAATTATACGTTCGATCACTTACAGTCATGAATTGTATTTAAAGTTTTACTGGATAGCAGATTCACTATGTCCAACAATCTAAGTGAAAAAACGTAAAATTCAGTGGCATCCGTACTTATTTTTAATTCTTGTAGCAAAAAGTAACGAGCTTTTATTAGATTTTTCCTAAAAGGGGAGAGAAACAAAAGAGGAATTATATATTAAGCAAACAACTTACAAAATGACAACTGGTGCACATATAATCATCAACTCATTTGATAGTGAACTACACTCACAACGTTACTTATCCTTCTCTAGAAGTGTGATTTTATGGATTATAAAGTATGGCAACTTGTGTATTGTTTAGATAATTGGTGTATTTTTTGGACAACTGATATACTTTATGTCGGACAAGTGACTACACATGGTTAGGTAGTTCAAAGTTGCCCGGTCTAGTTTCGAATGAAGAAAATATTTGGTGCAAAAAAGTAAAAGCAAAGGGCAACTGTGATATTTTTGGAATTATCCCTGATAATAATAAGAGCTGTAGTAACATATGCGAACGTCTACATTTATATGTGAGAAAATAAAAAGAATAAAAAAAGGATGTTGGGGTGGGGAGCTGGACCCTTGGGCGTCTTAGTAATGATGTTCTCTTGTGGGCGAATGCAAAAACAGTGCATAAAAAATAGAAGTTTCTCTATCAAGTGTTCGTTATATTTTACATATATTATTCATCTAATAGAACGTGTGTTGGTGTATTCTAGGTTATCTAATAGTGGTATATGATGTAGTAGATCAAATATTATTTAAAGTCTTAATGAATCAATGTTTGTCATTTATATTTTTGATTAAAACAAAAAAAACTTTTACATTTTAAAAAAAAATTAAATATCTATCAAATCGTTACGCGAAAAGAATTATACCTTCACGACGAGAATTAAATCATCTATCTATATAGGACACTTCTATATACTTTCGAGAAACTTTTTTTCGACATTTTTTTTAAGTGTTGAAATTTACGTCTAAAGAAATCACATGTGATTTGTTTTTATGAAATCACATGTGATTTTATGAAATTACATGTGATTTGTGAAATCACACGTGATTCCTAACATATAAATCACATGTGATTTTTCAAGACGCAAATTTTAACACCAAAACAAAACTCGAAAAAAAAAATTCGTCAAAAGTATATCGAAGTGCCCGTCTATTGAAAGATAAAAAATAGTGAAATCGTTTTTTATTAATTTTAATAAAAATTGAAAGACTAAGATTGGTTCATTGGATATATGAAGAATATGTGATATATATTGATCTCAACTCTATACTTTAGCTGGTTCTGAGAAGTAGGGTGTAGGTAAAACCGAATACATGGTAAATATTTGGCTTACATTTAAAACTGCAATAAGAATACTTGAATTCTCTACGCTTATTTCTTCACGATATAGTTAACCGTACACCTTTTTTATATGGATCATAATTTAGCTACATTTACAGGTGTCACAAATATTTAAAAAAAATAATCCACATATATAAGTGTGTACAATTACTACAAAACTACAGTTATAAGCGAAGCAAAACAAATTCTTAAAGCCACACTTATGAGCGTAGGAAAACAAATAACAAAAAAGAATGTTTTGCAATCTGGCCACACTTCTAGATGTGGATATTCAAAGAATATTTTCACACTTTTAACCATAGACATTTGGATAATATCTCCACACTTATATGTAGGAATGTTTGTTACACCTATTATTACCGCACATGAACAAGTATGGACTCTATAAGTTACTAATAGTGTATCAATATTAATGGCTCAAGCCCATTAATTACACGCTCGGATCAAGCCCATCACCAAGGCCCAATCAACACTTGATAAAGGCCCGGCTTAAATCACAGGCCACGTAGTGCCTGGAAAGACCTCTCAGGCCTGACTGAGTAAGGACAAAGCTACTGCTCCCCAACTGTCACTAGCGGTTAATATAACACCCTAAATTTTGGTTAACATTTTATTCATTTGTTATGATTACAACATAAGTATAAGTGAACAAATACATGTATTATATATGGGCCGATTGGCTTTTTAATAAAATAGGGTTTATGGACTCTTTTGTTTAGTTACCAAATTATAAACCCATACAAGTCCAAGCCCAACTAGAATTTGATCCAAACCATTAAACAAAAAAAATAAAATTCGGTTTGTCTTCCCCCCTCCCATAAACGACATTCAGAAGAAGAAGAAAAAAAGAACCCTAGCCTCCATAATTGGTTGTCATCAAGAACTCAAGTTCAAGATTCGTGATAATCCCGCGAAGGTTTGGTATGATTAATCACCTATTTTCCTAAACATCTTCTATTTTTAATTTTTTTTACGTAACTATAATTGATGGATATGATTAGGGTTTATTAAAATTCCAGTAATTAAACATGTTTGATCACTAAAACATAATTAGGGATGTGTTAGAGGTTTTTATCTTGTGTTGGTTAGGGTTAGGGTTTTATTTGTGATGCTGTCCAAAGATTAGGTCGGATTGATGGATGTCTCAACTGATGTTGCCAACGTGTTTTTGGGTGATTTTTGATTCTAAACATAAGTTCAATCAGAGTACTTTCTGGAAATATAAATTTCGTGAACATTGGAGGTCGGGAGAGTAGTCTTTTTATATTTACTAGATTAAGTGTCAAAACGGTGAATCTGAGTCTGAAAATCAATCGATGTTTTTGATTTTTTATTTCTAAACTATAAAGAATTAAGCCACGGGATTCTGCAGGAACTAACTTCTATATGTTTAGTAATTTTATAAATTTTTGTGGATTTTTCCAAAGTGTTTTGATATGCCTTTTAAATGCATACTTTCTGGCTGTTTCAGCAGTTATTTTTCTGGACAGTAGTGTAAAGAGTGATTTTTATTGTGTACTTGTACTAATGCATAAAATCTGGAAAAATTCTGGAAAATACTTAAGATATGTTCGTATCACTGGGTAAAATTATAGAATTAAATGAGCTTGTTTGAGGTGCTTTAAAAATTATAAGATTCGGACCTTAGTTATATAAGAATCCTGAATCACTAAATAAAACACTTATAAACCTAATATTGGTGTATTGGACTGTTTGGTGTCATATTTTTTAGCCCTCATGTCGACCTAATGATAATCTAAACAAGCCCTAAAAATTTGCACTTAATGATCATTAATGAGGCGTAAAAAGATAAGAAATCATAGGTCGAATATGTTACCGAGAGTGTATGTATTGAATACGAGTTAGGGTTAAGGTTTGATAGGGTTTATGATGGTGTGATCTTTGTGAGATAATGTTAATATGTTAAGATTGTGTTAGATACAAATCGTGTGATATAAAGAGGCCTCGTGTGAGTTTGTGTAAGTAAAACATGTTATAAAATGGCCTAGAATGGATTTCTGAGTGAGACAGTTTCGAAAGCTGTATATGTGTGCGTTATAGCTAGAGTTTCATAAGGGTTTAATTCTATATTTCTCCATGTAAGCTTAGTTTAATGTCATATTTAAGTTTTCCAATTGGTTTGGAGTGATTTGGAGTCGTATTGGTCATGTTTATGAATTTATAGGATCATGTGTCAAACCTAAGTTTTTGGAACTTAAAAATCAGTCTGTGTTTATGAATTTTAGTTTTCAAACCAAAAGGAATTGAGAGCTCTCCTTTTACAGGAGTGATACTTAGGTTATGTGTGACTTACTGGAATTTTTATAGATTTTTCTGAAGGGTTCTAATGGGTTAAGAAATTGCAAACTTTCTGGGTGTCTGTGCAGTTATCTTTCTGGGCAGGTTTGGGAAAATGATTTTTGAAATGGTACTATCACTTTGAAATAAAATCTAAAAAAAATTACAGTAAGTGCCCAAAATGTATAAGTATCTATGATAAATATTTGAGCTCCCCAATAGACACTTAAGTATGGTATAAAATTCATAAATATCCGGACCAGAATAAGATAAAATCTGAACTATATTATAAGTTAAGGATTTAGTGTAACCTAACCCCATTTAATGTGTTTTGACCTAAATAACATTTGTAACGTTAATACGGATACTTTTGGTCATATGTTAACCTGATTTTTGATAATGAAACCCTAAGATGATAAATTGTGAATTGTGACCCGAGGTTGGAAACTTACTAAATCTTGAAACTTACTAATGATGGAAACTTGCTAATTATGGAAAGTTACTAATTTAGGAAAGTTACTAATTATGGAAAGTTACTAAATATGGAAGGTTACTAAAAATGGAAAGTTTCTAAAAATAAAAGGAAACCCTAATATGTTACTCTGCTCAACAACAAGTGATGAATCAGTAATAACTTATGAAATAGTTCTTAAATAATAAGACGGTCATTAATTTGTGTAGATTCGCTGAAGAAGGAGTAACTTCCTATCTTTGTGATATGGTTTCATTTGCGGTTTAAGGTACAGATATTCTATCCCTTTTCAGTAGGGATTTCTCATGACTTCTTGATCCTTGACTTTGATTCGTTTGCTATGTTATGATCCATTTGCAATGATCCGTCTGATATGATTCCGTTTGATATGATCCATATTTGTTTACTATTCGTTTGATTATTCGTTTCATGCTATATTCTATTTATATAGCTATTATCTGAGCTGTATTTATCCCTTATCATTATATTGCATGTGTTATGCCTATTTATGTTGCCCATATTTGTAGCCAGTCATGGGGAGTCCATGACCGTGCCATTGATGGACCAATGGTAATGACACTGTCAGTGGAGGCGGGTTTTTGTCCACTGCGTTCCCATTTGATTATATTGCTATATATAGCGCACATGGCCTATGTATATTGTATGTATGTTTAGTCTAGAACTGGCATATGTATATCTGTTTTGAAGGGAGCGTATGGATGCATCCTAGGTATTTGTTCAGTTATGATTTGATATATGATTGTGAATGGACTTGTGTGTGTGCAATACGCCCCATTTCACTATTTGGTACATCGAGCTAGCTACTCCATGTACAATTTGTTATATGATTTGTTGGGCATTCCCTTGATATTGATATCCACTTTATGTTCATCATTATGCTTTGATTTCTTTCACAAGTTCCATATTCAGTTTGACGTCTTGTTTAGCAGGTTCTCTTGGATTCATTCGCTTATTCATTTCGTATACACTTATTACCTTTCATTTGTTTATATATGTTCACTGGGCTTTTTAAGCTCAACCGCATTTCTTTTCATGCGGCAGATTTAGGTTGGAAGCTAGGGATTGAGTGAAGTGTGCATAGAAGCTCTTAGTGGACCACCCTTGCGATAGACCCCCTTTGCATATGGATTATACTTTGGAGTTATCTTCCATTTAGATTTGTACTCTAGTTTGATAGTCATTATTATTTAGACTTATTATGTCCTTAGTTTTATTTTGAACTTTTGTAACCTTAGTATTTATAAAAGTCTTTCGCTTGCGTTTATGTTCTAATTGACACCATAATGTTACATTTTGACCCTTCTCGGGTTGGGGTGTTACAATTATGGTATCAGAGCTTAGGCTTCGACCTGTAGTACTTTAAGTTATGACATGTGAAAGATTTGGCCCTTAGGTTTGCACTATAGGAGCTTATGAAACAACCTTTGAGAATTTGCGTTAGGATTTCCACTCTGAAGAAACTTAATTTATGACCGGTGAGGATTGGGTAGACTATAAGACATTTGGTTAAGAATCATTGCTCCCGCATCACTATGATTCGTGCCTTACTTTTAGTTAAGCCCTTTTAAGATCACCCTTTCCTGAGATTAGAAACTTATTATTTTGCACAACCTAAGATTAGTGACTAAGTAAGTTCTGAATGCGTTGCGAATTTTGTGGTAATGCCTGACAATATATAAGCCTTATTTTCTGATTCCGACCTTAACCTCTGATTCGTTTGTTAATCATTTAGATGCCTCTTCGATCATTTTGAGGATTCTTATGACCATGATGTGTTTGACACATTCTGTGACTTCTCTTGCTTTTGCTAAGCATATTTGAGTCTCCCTACACTATCAGATTTTACCTTACCCATTTCTATTCCTATAAGAAATCTTGTGGTGATTAACCACGAGTATGGGAATGTTTCCCCTCACTTCTGAATGATAAGATTCACTCTGCTGATCTGTCTTTCTCTAGAATGTTAACTTCGATGTTATTCTGGTATAGGGATTTGTTGACTGAGCATCGAGATGCTAACAACGGTCATATTAGATTTGTCGTCTTTGGCGATTGAGAAACTCAAAATTCTGTACCATGGTTCCCAACCTGGTAAACAATTATGATCATCTTTGCTTTGAAAACTCATACGTTAATCCCTCGCGGTTGTGAAGATATTTTGTTTGATGAAAATCGCCTCGAGAGTTATTCGGTTGTTTAAAATGTTCGCGATGTATTCCTTAAGTAACTACCAAGATTAACATCTGAATGTGAAGTTGTTTTGATCTGGTTATGAGAATTTGCTTAGTCACGACTCGAGGTAGAATGTGATTGCAATAAAGGCATGTGTATATGATGCAAGTATTATGACGCCTGGCCAACGTGATAATAGTTACATCATATAACTTGAACTTATTGGAATCATAGGATGTCTTGAGCAGTGCCTGAGATCAGTAAGTTGTTGATTCAGAAACCCTATCTGTATAAGAGCAACGTTTTGCCTAGTTTTGAAACTCCGTATTGAACGACATCAGGTGAATGGAAAGAATTGAAGGACCAACTTCTAGGAAGTGGTTTCATCTGTTCGAGAGTGTATCTATGTCGTGCTCCAGTTTAATTGTGAAGAAGAATGATGATAGTATGAGGTTATGTATTGATTTTCAGAAGCTAAATCGCATTATGGTTAGAACTGTTACCCTTATCTCGAATCGACGATTTGTTTAATCAACTTCAGGGTGTGAAGTTTTTCTCAGTGATTGAGTTTGGATCCGATTATTTTCAATTACTTTTAAAGGAGCGGGATGTTTCTAGAATTGCTTTCCATATTCGTTATGATCTCTATGAGTGTTGTGATGCCAATTGTATTGGCTACTGATCTGACTATTCCTATGGACTTGTTAAATCGTGTCTTTCATGAATACTTGGACAATTTGTCATAGTATGACATATTGGTATATTCAGAGACAAAAGAGAAACACGGGGATCATCTTCGTATTCTGTATTGAAATTTCTACGTCAAAAGAAGCTCTATGTAGTATTTCCGAAGAGAAAATTTTGATTGGGATGAAGAATAAGAGGAGAAGTTGAAAAGCTGGAAAGAGATTTGTTCCTACTCAAGAAGGAGACTTAGTATGTCCGCATGCAACACGGGAAGATTGTTGGTTATGCATCAATACAGCTAGAACCGTAGGAAGTGAACTATCCGACGCATGACTTGAGAGTGATTTGTGGCAAACATGAAGAAGCTCAGGAGCAAGACGGTGGAATATGATCTATGTTAGAAGACTTGAAGGAAGCGGTTTGATCAAAGCACACAGTTATACTTACTCTATTCATCTTAGTTGTACTATGATGAATAGGGATCTGAAGCAAAATTTTGATGGAATTGTATGAAGACGATTATGACTAACTTGGTGGCGAAGTGCTTAGCATGTTAACAGGTCAAGATTCGGCATCAACGTACAAGTAGTTCTCCTTAGTTTGGATATTCGTATGAGGAAGTGGGATTAAACACTCAGGAACTTTGTAACGGGATTTCCGTGCACATTTAGCAAAGACAACATGAATTGAGTTGTAGTGGATGGTTTGACTATGTCGGCTCACTTGGAAGATTGGCAGAGATTTCTTTCGGCAGAAGATTATTCAAGCTACATGGCGCACCTGTAGTGATCGTGTCAGAGATTCGCGTTTTTACTTCACATTCCTAGGAAGAGCTACTGAAGGCTTGAGGAACCAGATTCAAGTTTAGTAATGCTTTGCACCTCCAGACTGATGGATAAGCAGAACAACCATTCGAGCTTGGAAGATGTGTTGAGCAGGAAATTTGGCAAGCGTTAGTTCTGGTTGTGTTTGCTCACTAAGATATATAGCATGCAAGTGACAAGAGTTTTCCCTTTCGGTGTTTTGTATAAATAGAGATGAAGAACCCCTTTTAGTTAAATTAGGTCAGGGAGCTGTTTATTGAAGGTCCGGAGTTGATTACAGTGACTAATGGGTTAGGTATCATTGTGGAAGGGAAATTTTGAACTTTAGACCGGGAATTTGTTCGTTTCGTATGATGTTTCCGTACGGAAGAGTTAGACGTTTTGGCATATAAGGGATTAAGATTTAGATTCGCGATACGTTAGACCTTAGATTCGTTCTTATCCGTATGATTATTCTACCTATTCCGTTATGCCTTCTGATACGTTTTGATATTTCGATATGTGCTTAGTTGATCGTCGATACGAATATGTTACCCACCTCTTTATGAAACTCTTGATACGTTTGATGATTCGGTATGTGCTTCTCTGATTATTAGCAAGTTCCTTAGTCCGTTCAGAATCTGAATAGAGTTGATGAAGTTTTATCGTTTAAGCACTTCCTCCGTATTTTGCCTAATGTGCCTATAGGTTTCATGTATCTCCTTGTGAGATTACAACTGAAAACTGCTACGTATTTGTTTCGTATTCGTTGAATCAGATTAGTTATGATTTGTGTTCTGTAGAGAGCCTGGGGCTATCCTAGTTGTCGGGATCAAGTCATGAGAAATAAAACTATTCCGTTTGTGAAGATGCTTTTGGAAGAACCTCTCCGAGCATGAAGCTAGTTATTGTCATTCTTTTCTTGACTGATACGTCTCCGTCTAACTTTTGCGACTTCAAATTTCGAGGAAAAAAATTTTCTTTTAGAGGGGAAGAATTATAACACCCTAAATTTTGGTTAACATTTTATTCATTTGTTATGATTATAACCTAAGTATAAGTGAACAAATACATGTATTATATATGGGCCGATTGGATTTTTAATAAAATAGGGTTTATGGACTCTTTTGTTTAGTTACCAAATTATAAACCCATACAATTCCAAGCCCAACTAGAATTTGATCCAACCCATTAAACAAAAAAAAAAAAAATTGGTTTGTTTCCCCCCTCCCATAAACGACATTCAGAAGAAGAAAAAAAAGAGAACCCTAGCCTCCATAATTGGTTGTCATCAAGATTCGTGATAATCCCGCGAAGGTTTGGTATGATTAATCACCTATTTTCTTAAACATCTTCTATTTTTAATTTTTTTATGTAACTATAATTGATGGATATGATTAGGGTTTATTAAAATTCCAGTAATTAAACATGTTTGATCACTAAAACATAATTAGGGATGTGTTAGAGGTTTTATCTTGCGTTGGTTAGGGTTAGGGTTTTGTTTGTGATGCTGTCCAAAAATTGGGTCGGATTGATGGATGTCTAAACTGATGTTGCCAACGTGTTTTTGGGTGATTTTTGATTCTAAACATAAGTTCAATCAGAGTACTTTCTGGAAATATAAATTTCGTGGTCATTGGAGGTCGGGAGAGTAGTCTTTTTATTTTTACTAGATTATGTGTCAAAACGGTGAATCTGAGTCTGAAAATTAGTCAATGTTTTTGATTTTTTATTTCTAAACTATAAAGAATTAAGCCATGGGATTCTGCAGGAACTAACTTCTATATGTTTAGTAATTTCATAAATTTTTGTGGATTTTTCCAAAGTGTTTTGATATGCCTTTTAAATGCATACTTTCTGGGTATTTCAGCAGTTATTTTTCTGGATAGTAGTGTAAAGAGTGATTTTTATTGTGTACTTGTACAAATGAATAAAATCTGGAAAAATTCTGAAAAATACTTAAGATATATGTGTATCACCGGGTAAAATTATAGAATTAAATGAGCTTGTTTGAGGTGCTTTAAAAATTATAAGAATCGGACCTGAGTTATATAAGAATCCTGAATCATTAAATAAAACACTTATAAACCTAATATTGGTGTATTGGACTGTTTTGTAACACCCCAACCCGATAAGGGTAGAAGTATTACGTTATGGTGACATATTAAAGCAAACAAAAGCATATGACTAAATAATACAAAATGAATTTCAAAGGTTACAAGGAGAAAATCTGAAACTACAAGGTTACAAATGAATTACAATAATTACTAAGTCTGAATATCGTCTCTTCTAGTCATCTCTAATCCGGAATAGCTTCTAAGTCAAAGACACTCTCCACTCATACCCAGCTTCCTACTAAAACCTGCCGCAGAAAAAGAAATGCGGCTGAGCTTAAAAAGCCCAGTGAACAGATATATATACAAAGCATAACATAAAGGTAATAAGTATAAGCAACGAAGAAAATCAGAATACGAACGAAAAGTATAATCATGAAAGTCATACGAATTTTCAAAGATAACCAAGAGTCAAGAGTGCATGAGAACTGAATAGGAAATGAAACAAGAATGAAATGAAATAATGAAAAGGGTCATATAATGATGTGCCATAAGAACTCCATACAAAAATCCGTCAAATCATATCATATCATATCATAAAAGTGCACGAAGAGGGGAGACCTCTAAGTACCAAAAGTGTGAGAAGGAGTGTAAGGCACACACCACCTGGTCACCAAAATCATACATATACAATAGTCCTAGGATGCATCCATACGCTCCCATCAAAAGTATGTATGCCAGTACTAGACTGGTCACACATATAAGGTTGGCCAATAGTGTACACAAAATCATATCATATCATAAGGGGGAACGCCGTAGATCTATCACACCTCTACGGGAGTGTCATGTCTAAGGTGCCATCAAAGACATGGTCCTGGTACCTCCAGAACTAGGTAAGCTCAGGCACGGATCTATCATATCATACATAATCATAATCAAATAAGCATGGCAAGAGAAACGAATAGTAACTCCATAAACATCGCAAAACATAATCATAGCATTGCAGAGACATTTATACTAAATGTCAGAATGAATCAAATAGAATGACAATCATACAATGAAAGTCATGAATCAAATAAGGGAAACATATCAGGCATCGGATCGATAGAAATATCCCTACTGAAAAGGGAAAGAATATATGTACCTCAACAAAATGCGCAACAAAAAGCAAATGAAACGAAAAGCAAACAGGAGATCACTCCTTCTTCACCCGATCTACAAATAATCATAATCGTACTAATAAGTTTCATAGAATCATAATGTTTCATTTTAGTTCTCTTAACATTTTAGGTAACTTTCTATTTTTAGTAACTTTTCAAAAATAGTAACTTTCCTCATTTAGAAACTTTAATTATCAACATTACCGTTTATCAAATCAAAGTACTAAAGATGACCATATTCATAGTTTAATGTTCATAATGTCATTTACATAAGTTTAGGGTTCATAATGTACTTTTCATAATTTTAAGGTTCAATATGTAATTATCACAAGTTTAGGGTTTAAAGTGACATTATGATAAGATTAGGGTCTAAAGTGTAAATATTATCAAGTTACATGTTTCCACAAGTTAAATCCTTTAGTTTTAAAAGAATGACCATTTAAACCCTTTTAGTATAGAAAATAACACTTAACACCTTTTTAACATCTTTTAAACTTCTTAACAGATTTACACATGAACTGGACCTGTTTAGCCGAATCTATTAATCATATAAGCACTCCGAAATAAAATCCCCAAAAATTCACACACGTACCCAGATGTCTTAAGTATTTTACATAATTTTTCCAGATTTTATTATTTAGCATAACTATAGTATAAAAATCCTTTTATCCATATCGTCCAGATTTCTATTCAGATTTTATACACGAAAAGTTTGCAGTTCAAAGCCTTACCAAAATAATTTATAAAAATCTACAAAAATTCTAGTAATTATTAGACATACAAAATATTAATCCTAAAAAAGGAAATCTTCCAGTTCGACATGGTTTGCAAATTAAAATTCAAAAACACGGACGGATTTTCTAGACATACGAATTCCGATTGACACTTAATTTTCTAAAAATAAAAAAGCTGGCTTCCAAACCTCTAAAAATTACAAGATTAATTTTCCCAGAAATCTATTTCATTGAACTTAGTTTTAGACTCTGAAAACACCCAAAAACACTTTCACATCAATTAGTTACATTCGATTTAAGTTGGACCTTTTTCCAGATCAGTAGCAGTTTTTGTCATCTCATGTAATTCTTAGGGTTTTATCCTTCTAATCTTTAATTCATGACACACAACGATTATAGGTTGGTTCATAACATGTTTAGGTCGATTAATAACAAGTCATACATATTCAAAACAATTTAAAACCATCACACACACATGTGTCGATTTACATATTGAGTTTTTAGGGTTTTTGATTCATGATTTTATGTGACAATTTTTCTTATTATCTTTGATCATTATTCGACATAGGACATAAGAACATGGCAAGGATTTAACAAGGGGATGATACAATACCCTCGTAGACCAATGAAGAACACGAACACAACAAGATCAAACACCACGAATCTCCTTCTTCCTTCCTTCTTGGGTCGTACAGCAGAAAACAAAGAGAACAATGGGTCGAATTAGGGTTTAGGAATAATTCGTATGAAGGATTTGTGACAAGAGCAAAGTTACCTTGATATGGATTGAACAAGAACACCAAACTTAGTCTTCTTTTTGGTTGTTTTCGATCGACAGGAGCAGCAAAGAAAAAGAGAGGCCGATCTTTTGATAGTTAGGGTTTCTTTTGGTTGTTTTATTTTGAGGATCGTTTCTATCAAAATAAATAAACACCGATTGTTTTGATGGGCCAAAAATAAGGAATGGATGGGTTTAATGTGGGCTAGGACCAACCAAGTTACATGAATTCTTATTTAGTAATATGGGCCGAAAATTTGGAGATCACAAGTACATAAATAAAAATGTAATTCGCCTAGTATTTAGATGTAGGATTAATTCATATGGTACATTTCATTTTACATAATGTAAGGTTATGATTAACATAATTGCTTGGTAACTTAGGTTAAGTTCAAATGAAGTTATTTACATATTTTCATAAATTCTTAATTTTTTTTTATTCGAGGGCATTTATGTCATTTCGGATCATATTAGTTTTGGGGTTTTACAACTCTTTCCCTCTTAAAAGAAATTTTCGTCCTCGAAAATTGAAATACGAAGTCGAAATGAAAATACGAAATCGAAAGCAATATCGAAATGAATACGTACCAAGTCAAAAAGAAAAATGCGGATAACTGGATCGTATCGATTCTTCGGTCTCCTAAGTAGCCTCGCTCTCAGGATGGTTCTTCCAAAGAATCTTTACGAATGGAATGGTCTTAGTTCTCATGACTCTTTCCTGATGCTCAAAACAGCCTCAGGTTCTTTACTACACGAAAGATTTTCCCGAATCTGATCGAATGGGCAAAACACAACATGAAGCGGATGATAATCATACTCACGAAGAAGTGATACATGGAATACATCGTATACGTAGAATAACTGGGAAGGTAACGCCAAGCGATGAGATACCTCGCCAACCTGATCAAAATCATCGAAAAGTCCTAGGCTTCCATAATTCACAACGAATTCGTTCCAAGGAATACGAAACAACAACGTAGCGGATAACGATTAAATCTCACACAGAGATGCATGATACATTCATGCTTGTAAGCAATACAAAGGTAGTACTAAAGAGTGAAACTACATAAACGCAGTCCAGATTCTTAACGAGAAGGGGACTAGTGCATCATTATAGAAGAACTCATCAATTCCGAACAGATACTGATCGAACTAAAGAACGTACCACCGTTCAACCGAAGCGCGTAATGGATCATCGAATGTTATAATAGATAGATAGTATAATTGTACGGATGATCAATCGAGTAAAGCTCGAAATATCAACTTGTATCGAAACACATAATGAGATGGGTAGCATATTGTACCGACGATCAATAGAGTATAAGTCGGAGTATCGAAATGCATCAGAAACAAAACAAAATAGGTCGAATAATCATATGGATAAAACACATCAAAGAGCTAACGTAGTCGTACAGACGATAAAGTAAGCACATACGGAGGATCGGAACGTATCGGAGAGCATAACGGAATAGGTCGGATAATCATATGGAAAACAACAACTGAAAGGATCAACGCATCGCGAACTAGATCTTCTTCATACGCCCAAAACGTCTAACTCTCCACAACGGGGACATCGTACGAAACATACAAACTTCATAGTCCACCATTCAAGGTTTTTCTTCCACAAGGATAACTAATCCACCAATCACAGTAATCAATCCCGGACCTTAAACCAGCGAATCTCCAACTTAATCCAAACAAAAAGGTGTTCTACATCTCCGTAGGCAAACTCAATCATGCCAATACACTTGTCAAACTCTCCGTCCCATACATCTTCGATTTCAACATAGTTGCTCTGTCCGTCCATCCATCTGAAGGTGAGTAGTCGCCATAAAATCTCGATCCAGTCTTGGAGGTCTTCTGCATTTCTTCTGGAAGTGTGAAACAAAACTCAATTTTTCTGACACGATCACTGCAGGTGCGCCAAGGAACTTGAATAATCTTCTGTTGAAATAATCTCTTCCGATCTTCCATGTAAGCCGCCAAGTTGAACTATTCACTACAACCCACATCGTTTTGTCCTTCCCAACGTGCCCGTAAATCCCGTTACAAAGTTGCTGACCTTCTTCTCAAGTAGAAACAAATACCCCTTTAACTTTCCAAAAGTTCTCCAACTTATTCTTCATCCCTACCAAAATTTTACTCTTCGAGAAACTTACATCGAGCTCTTTTGACGTAGAAATTTTCAACACCAAAATACAAGGATGATTCCCGTGTTTCTCTTTCGTCCCTGAATATACTAAATCGTCATACTATGACAATTTTCCAAGCATTCATGAAATACACGATTCATCAAGCTCACCAGAATTAGTCGGAGCAGTAGCCAATACGATTGGCATCACAATGCTCATAGAGATTATAACGGATACAAATCAATGCTAGGAACATCTTGCTCCTTCACATGAAAATGGACATAATCAGATTACAAATCGATCATAGAGAAAACTCCACCCTGAAGTTGATTAGATAAGTCGTCGATAACGGTATCAGTCCTAATCACCATACTACTAAGATTCCAGAATTCCAAGAATAACCTCATACCACCATCATTCTTCTTCATAACCAAACTGAAACACAACACAGAGGCGCACACAGACGGATAAACCACTTCCTCAAAGTAGGTCCCTCAATACTCTTCATTCAACGTATGTCGTTCGCAAGGGATTTCGGAAGTAGGAAAATGTCGCTTACACATGAATAGAGTTCTGATTCAAATAACACACTGACCTCAGGCACTCCTCAAGACATTCTATGATTCCAATAAGTTCAAGGTATATGATGTAACTATTATCACGCTGGCCAGACGTCATAATACTTGCATCATATACACGTGCCTTATTGCAATCACAGTCTACCTCAAGTCGTGACAAAACACATTCTAATAAACGGATCAAAACAATCACATTCGAGAGGAAATCTTGGTAGTCCATCCAGAAATACATCGCGAATTTCAACATTGAAAACTCTCGGGCGAGTTACATCAAACGGAATATCTTCACAAACGCGAGGGATTAATAAACGGAATTTCAAAGCAAAGGTGATCACAATAGTATGCCAGGTCAGAAACCTGGGCACGAAGCTTGAGTTTCATAAGTCGTCAGAGGTGACAAAATCATAATTATTGTTAGCATCTCAATGCTCAATCAACAATTACATGACCAAAATGAAAATGAATCGAACATTCCCAAGGAAATCAGATTAGCAGAATGAAATTGATTTTCAAACTTCCTCAACCGAACAGGATAATCTACACTCGTGATGGATAGTCACAAGATTCTCATAGAGATAGAATTAGGAATAGCAATTCAATAATGCGGAGGGAACTTAATATGCTCAGTAAAAGAAAAAGATACCATAGGATATGTCGTTCTCGCATCAAATAAAACCACGCAGCACGATCTTATAAGTAAGGAATACCCAAAATGGTACTTGATGTGTCAGCAGCCTGGTCCCTGGTCAGAGCGAACACTCGACCCTCGGCAGATTGCTGTCAATCATTCTCATTCTTACGGTTGTTACCATTCACTTTTGGACACTCTTTCGTCCGACGTCCACTCACACTACAACTGAAGCCGGCATCTAACGCCTTATAACACGATCATCCAGATGAAACTTCTCATAGTCAACACATGGAGGAGATGGAACCTGGTCCCACAACTTTTTCTACTCAGACGAACTCGAACATAGGGATCAAATCGAACAATGAAGACAAAGCAATTGTCAGGATCAAAATACGAAGGAAGAGATCGCATCAAACGAGAAGCCTAATGTCTACTCAATATTCTCACAGGTCATTCTAAGGGAGGGAAACAAATCTTCCTATATCCGTGGTTAATAATTACCAGAGTTCTCATAGGATTAGCAATGGATTATGCAGATTCAAGTAGTATCAGATGATACGTTCCATATCCAGCATAAGTAATGAATTCACAGAATGTGTCAAACACATGACGGTTGAATGACCTTCGGAATGGTCGGAAAGATATCAAACTGTTTATCAAACAACTCGGAGATGGAGGTCAGAATCAGGAAGTGAAACCTAAACGGTGTAAGGTGTCCATGCGGTTCTTAAGGCATTCCAATCTTACTTGGTTACAAAGCTTAGGTGGTAAAACTTTCTAGCTTCTAAAACAAACGTTCTTACAAGGCATATCTAAAGGCATAGGCACGAATCAGAGTGATGCGAAAGCAATGCTACTTACATAGATGTCCTAGTCTACCCATTCCTCACCGGTTATAACTTATGTTCCTATGGGAGATCCTACAGAAATTTCTCAAAGGTTGTCTTATGAGTGCCTACAGTGGAAACTTAGTGGTCCAAACTTACACAGGTCAAGGGTAAATGCATTACAAGTCGTAGCCTGTCTCTCTGATACCATAATTGTTACACCCCAACCCGATAAGGGTAGAAGTATTACGTTATGGTGACATATCAAAGCAAACAAAAGCATATGACTAAATAATACAAAATGAATTTCAAAGGTTACAAGGAGAAAATCTGAAACTACAAGGTTACAAATGAATTACAATAATTACTAAGTCTGAATATCGTCTCTTCTAGTCATCTCTAATCCGGAATAGCTTCTAAGTCAAAGACACTCTCCACTCATACCCAGCTTCCTACTAAAACCTGCCGCAGGAAAAGAAATGCGGCTGAGCTTAAAAAGCCCAGTGAACAGATATATATACAAAGCATAACATAAAGGTAATAAGTATAAGCAACGAAGAAAATCAGAATACGAACGAAAAGTATAATCATGAAAGTCATACGAATTTTCAAAGATAACCAAGAGTCAAGAGTGCATGAGAACTGAATAGGAAATGAAACAAGAATGAAATGAAATAATGAAAAGGGTCATATAAGGATGTGTGATAAGAACTCCATACAAAAATCCGTCAAATCATATCATATCATATCATAAAAGTGCACGAAGAGGGGAGACCTCTAAGTACCAAAAGTGTGAGAAGAAGTGTAAGGCACACACCACCTGGTCACCAAAGTCATACATATACAATAGTCCTAGGATGCATCCATACGCTCCCATCAAAAGTATGTATGCCAGTACTAGACTGGTCACACATATAAGGTTGGCCAATAGTGTACACAAAATCATATCATATCATAAGGGGGAACGCCGTAGATCTATCACACCTCTACGGGAGTGTCATGTCTAAGGTGCCATCAAAGACATGGTCCTGGTACCTCCAGAACTAGGTAAGCTCAGGCACGGATCTATCATATCATACATAATCATAATCAAATAAGCATGGCAAGAGAAATGAATAGTAACTCCATAAACATCGCAAAACATAATCATAGCATTGCAGAGACATTTATACTAAATTTCAGAATGAATCAAATAGAATGACAATCATACAATGAAAGTCATGAATCAAATAAGGGAAACATATCAGGCATCGGATCGATAGAAATATCCCTACTGAAAAGGGAAAGAATATCTGCACCTCAACAAAATGCGCAACAAAAAGCAAATGAAACGAAAAGCAAACAGGAGATCACTCCTTCTTCACCCGATCTACAAATAATCATAATCATACTAATAAGTTTCATAGAATCATAATGTTTCATTTTAGTTCTCTTAACATTTTAGGTAACTTTCTATTTTTAGTAACTTTTCAAAAATAGTAACTTTCCTCATTTAGAAACTTTAATTATCAACATTCCCGTTTATCAAATCAAAGTACTAAAGATGACCATATTCATAGTTTAATGTTCATAATGTCATTTACATAAGTTTAGGGTTCATAATGTAGTTTTCATAATTTTAAGGTTCAATATGTAATTATCACAAGTTTAGGGTTTAAAGTGACATTATGATAAGATTAGGGTCTAAAGTGTAAATATTATCAAGTTACATGTTTCCACAAGTTAAATCCATTAGTTTTAAAAGAATGACCATTTAAACCCTTTTAGTATAGAAAATAACACTTAACACCTTTTTAACATCTTTTAAACTTCTTAACAGATTTACACATGAACTGGACCTGTTTAGTCGAATTTATTAATCATATAAGAGCTCCGAAATAAAATCCCCAAAAATTCACACACGTACCCAGATGTCTTAAGTATTTTACATAATTTTTCCAGATTTTATTATCTAAGATAACTATATTATAAAAATCCTTTTATCCATATCGTCCAGATTTCTATTCGGATTTTATATACGAAAAGTTTGCAGTTCAAAGCCTCACCAAAATAATTTATAAAAATCTTTAAAAATTCCAGTAATTATTAGACATACGAAATATTAATCCTGCAAAAGGAAATCTTCCAGTTCGACATGGTTTGCAAATTAAAATTCAAAAACACGGACGGATTTTCCAGACATACGAATTCCGATTGACACTTAATTCTAAAAATCAAAAAGTTGCCTTCCCGACCTCTAAAAATTATAAGATTAATTTTCCCAGAAAGCTATTTCATTGAACTTAGTTTTAGACTCTGAAAACACCCAAAAACACGTTCACATCAATTAGTTACATTCGATTTAAGTTGGACCTTTTTCCAGATCAGTAGCAGTTTTTGTCATCTCATGTAATTCTTAGGGTTTTATCCTTCTAATCTTTAATTCATGAAACACAACGATTATAGGTTGGTTCATAACATGCTTAGGTCGATTAATAACAAGTAATACATATTCAAAACAATTTAAAACCATCACACACACATGTGTCGATTTACATATTGAGTTTTTAGGGTTTTTGATTCATGATTTTATGTGACAATTTTTCTTATTATCTTTGATCATTATTAGACATAGGACATAAGAACATGTAAAGGATTTAACAAGGGGATGATACAATACCCTCGTAGACCAATGAAGAACATGAACACAACAAGATCGAACACCACGAATCTCCTTCTTCCTTCCTTCTTGGGTCGTACAGCAGAAAACAAAGAGAACAATGGGTCGAATTAGGGTTTAGGAATAATTCGTATGAAGGATTTGTGACAAGAGCAAAGTTACCTTCATATGGATTGAACAAGAACACCAAACTTAGTCTTCTTCTTGGTTGTTTTGGATCGACAGGAGCAGCAAGGAAAAAGAGAGGCCGATCTTTTGATAGTTAGGGTTTCTTTTGGTTGTTTTATTTTGAGGATCGGTTCTATCAAAATAAATAAACACCGATTGCTTTGATGGGCCAAAAATAAGGAATGGATGGGTTTAATGTGGGCTAGGACCAACCAAGTTACATAAATTCTTATTCAATAATATGGGCCGAAAATTTGGAGATCACAAGTACATAAAAATGTAATTCGCCTAGTATTTAGATGTAGGATTAATTCATATGGTACATTTCATTTTGCATAATGTTAGGTTATGATTAACATAATTGCTTGGTAACTTAGGTTAAGTTCAAATGAAGTTATTTACATATTTTCATAAATTCTTAATTTTTTGATTCGAGGGCATTTTTGTCATTTCGGATCATATTAGTTTTGGGGTTTTACATGTTTGGTGTCATATTTTTCAGCCCTCATTTCGACCTAATGATAATCTAAACAAGCCCTAAAAATCTGCACTTAATGATCATTAATGAGGCGTAAAAAGATAAGAAATCCTAGGTTGAATATGTTACCGAGAGTGTATGTATTGAATACGAGTTAGGGTTAAGGTTTGATAGGGTTTATGATGGTGTGATCTTTGTGAGATAATGTTAATATGTTAAGATGTTTTAGATACAAGTCGTGTGATATAAAGAGGCCTCGTGTGAGTTTGTGTAAGTAAAACATGTTATAAAATTGCCTAGAACGGATTTCTGAGTGAGACAGTTTCGAAAGCTGTATATGTGTGCATTATAGCTAGAGTTTCATAAGGGTTTAATTCTATATTTCTCCATGTAAGCTTAGTTTAATGTCATATTTAAGTTTTCCAATTGGTTTGGAGTGATTTGGAGTCGTATTGGTCATGTTTATGAATTTATAGGATCATGTGTCAAACCTGAGTTTTGGGAACTTAAAAATCAGTCGGTGTTTATGAATTTTAGTTTTCAAACCACAAGGAACTGAGAGCTCTCCTTTTACAGGAGTGATATTTAGGTTATGTGTGACTTACTGGAATTTTTATAGATTTTTCTGAAGGGTTCTAATGGGTTAAGAAATTGCAAACTTTCTGGGTGTCTGTGCAGTTATCTTTCTGGGCAGGTTTGGGAAAACGATTTTTGAAATGGTACTATCACTTTGAAATAAAATCTAAAAAAAATTACAGTAAGTGCCCAAAATGTATAAGTATCTATGATAAATATTTGAGCTCCCCAATAGACACTTAAGTATGGTATAAAATTCATAAATATCCGGACCAGAATAAGATAAAATCTGAACTATATTATAAGTTAAGGATTTAGTGTAACCTAACCCCATTTAATGTGTTTTGACCTAAATAACATTCGTAACGTTAATACGGATACTTTTGGTCATATGTTAACCTAATTTTTGATAATGAAACCCTAAGTTGTTAAATTGTGAATTGTGACCCGAGGTTGGAAACTTACTAAATCTTGAAACTTACTAATGATGGAAACTTGCTAATTATGGAAAGTTACTAATTTAGGAAAGTTACTAATTATGGAAAGTTACTGAATATGGAAGGTTACTAAAAATGGAAAGTTTCTAAAAATAGAAGGAAACCATAATATGTTACTCTGCTCAACAACAAGTGATGAATCAGTAATAACTTATGAAATAGTTCTTAAATAATAAGACGGTCATTAATTCGTGTAGATTCGCTGAAGAAGGAGTAACTTCCTATCTTTGTGATATGGTTTCATTTGCGGTTTAAGGTACAGATATTCTATCCCTTTTCAGTAGGGATTTCTCATGACTTCTTGATCCTTGACTTTGATTCGTTTGCTATGTTATGATCCATTTGCAATGATTCGGTCTGATATGATTCCGTTTGATATGATCCATATTTGTTTACTATTCATTTGATTATTCGTTTCATGCTATATTCTATTTATATAGCTATTATCTGAGCTGTATTTATCCCTTATCATTATATTGCATGTGTTATGCCTATTTATGTTGTCCATATTTGTAGCCAGTCATGGGGAGTCCATGACCGTGCCATTGATGGACCAACGGTAATGACGCTGTCAGTGGAGGCGGGTTTTTGTCCACTGCGTTCCCATTTGATTATATTGCTATATATAGCACTCCTGGCCTGTGTATATTGTATGTATGTTTAGTCTAGAACTGGCATATGTATATCTGTTTTGAAGGGAGCATATGGATGCATCCTAGGTATTTGTTCAGTTATGATTTGATATATGATTGTGAATGGACTTGTGTGTGTGCAATACACCCCATTTCACTATTTGGTACATCGAGCTAGCTACTCCATGTACAATTTGTTATATGATTTGTTGGGCATTCCCTTGATATTGATATCCACTTTATGTTCATCATTATGCTTTGATTTCTTTCACAAGTTCCATATTCTGTTTGACGTCTTGTTTAGCAGGTTCTCTTGGATTCATTCGCTTATTCATTTCGTATACACTTATTACCCTTCATTTGTTTATGTATGTTCACTGAGCTTTTTAAGCTCAGCCGCATTTCTTTTCCTACGGCAGATTTAGGTTGGAAGCTAGGGATTGAGTGAAGTGTGCATAGAAGCTCTTAGTGGACCACCCTGGCGATAGACCCCCTTTGCATATGGATTAGACTTTGGAGTTATCTTCCATTTAGATTTGTACTCTAGTTTGATAGTCATTATTATTTAGACTTATTATGTCCTTAGTTTCATTTTGAACTTTCGTAACCTTAGTATTTATAAAAGTCTTTCGCTTGCGTTTATGTTCTGATTGACACTATAATGTTACATTTTGACCCTTCTCGGGTTGGGGTGTTACAGTTAAGATGTACCATCTGACATCGCACAGTGGGGATGCACGACAAGCACTACTACGAGCTAAATGATGAATGACATCTGTCCTTCTTGTCTACTCTCGGATGATCGACACTTGGCACCCTGGCAGCCATCGATCACTCACAAAGGGTTTATCTCTAAACCCTACAAGCCTCTCTATAAAAGGAGAGCAACACACAACATCATACAGGTTTTCACACACTTGGGAAAATACTGCCTCACAACAGTGTAGTATGGTTCTTGTTTAAGTGTTACCCGAGCTTCTTGATCTATATCAATCTCATCGGGTCCTTACCGTTCAACACGGGAAACCAAACAACAAAACGATTCTCATCCCATCTCTAAACCGATTTACATACCATACGTAAACAGTTACACATTTTTAACCATGAACATTTTGCCATTAAAATGTAGACAATTTAACTAGCTTTTTGTAGTGTAACAACGATAAAAGGTTTTAAGATATGTAAGTCAATCACTAAAACGGAAGATTTTTCTTTTTTTTTTTTTTTTTTTTTTTTTTTTTTTTTTTATTTAATTTGGAACCACAAATATTTTACCCACCTATCGCCGTATCCCACAAATTTATATCATCTATATCTCTTTCATAAATTTCTTTAACGAGACTTGAACTCACCAACAATTTGGTTGATGTACATACTCACATACCACTAGGCCAAAGGCCTTAGCTAAACGTGTACTCATAAACTCACACGAAAGATATTTTAATCTAACCTCATTCCCATTAAAGTCTACTATTAGGCTGCGTTCTCGAGGGTTTTCTTTTCTTTTTTTTTTTTTTTTTTTTTTTTTTTTTTTTTTTTTTTTAGAAAATAAGGAAATGACAGGAAATTGAAAATTTATTGTGTTTTTGAATTTTTCTTAAACATAAAGGAAAGAAACAAACAGGAAATGACAGAAAAATTCCTAGCATTTTTCACCAATTATTTTTCGCCCAAATATGGGCAGATTTGGACGGATTCAAAACTACACCCAAACAATAGAGTATATAATGACCAATACAACCATCATTATTTATATGTATCTTACTCATATTAGACCTTTGTGATAAAATGAACATGAAATGTAATTATGTTTCCTTTCGTTTATTTTCTTGCTAACTCGAGAACATAACTGTTTACGTATAGTACGTAAAGCAATTGTTAATACAAATATCGTCTAAAAAACGTTATTTATATTTTACGATCTTTGCTATATTTTGTTAACGACAATTATAAATTTTATTTTTAGCAAAGCATAAATATAGTTAAGTCTTTTACATTGTTGGGAATTATCACAAGAGAAGACTTAATATGAAGAACAGACTTAAGTCTGCTGGGTTACGAAGTTAAGTCTGTTAGTTAAGTCTAGTCATAGTTAAGTCTGCCAGTTCATTGTTAAGTCTGGTAGACATAGTTACTTAGTTAAGTCTGGTCGACAGTATTTAGTTAAGTCTGTTTATGATTTATAGTAAAGTCGGTTAGCTATAAGTTAGGAAAGGATACGTAGTTATCTTTATAGAAGATATGGTTAGATACGTTTATCCTTCTACACGTTTTGTATCTAGGGTTTCCTTGGTGTATAAAAGGAACCCTAAGGCAATAGTTTTGGTACGCGTATTGATTGTAAGCTAGTACGACATTGTGAAAGTTAATAGTAATACGAAGTTAGTTATCTTGTGTTCTTCGTTGTTATTGTTAAGATTCCGCATTAGCAATAAACAATCTATTAGAGTTTCTTACCTAGATCAATTTGAATTTATTCAAGTTGTCTAACAAGTAACAAAGGCTACTTGGATCCATAACTCGTGTGGACCTACAAGTGGTATCAGAGCCTGTAAAGAGACTCTGAGTTCGAAGAAACACAAAAACCACAAACCCAAATTCACTCCAATAAACCCTGCACAATGTCTGAGTTTGAGAAGCATGAAAAGCCTGATGATTTCTCAAACCATCCCAGTGATGATGAGAAATCAACCCATGATGAAGAAAAATCTGAAGCTGGCACATCTAAACTACAACAAACTATCCCTGCAACAAGAACCATATCCAACATAAAACTCCCAATCCTAAAGAAAGAAGAATATGACATCTGGGCTATGGAGATGGAGCACTATCTAGAGTATATTGATAATGAGGTCTGGAAGGTCATACATAATGGGAATTCGAAGAAGAGGATTTCGGTTGGTAAAGATGGAGTGGTTAGGGTGCTACCACCAGTATCTGCTGAAGAGATACATGCTGTAGAAAAGGAGAGAAAAGCCAGGACTATGCTGCTGATGGCACTTCCCAAGGAGCACTTGAGAAGGTTTAATGGCATGAATGATGCCAAGGAAATTTGGGAGGCTATCAAGAAAAGATTTGGAGGGAATGCTAACTCCAAGAAGATGCAGAAGGCTGTTCTTAAACAGTCGTTTGAAGCGTTCAGTGTATCCAGTTCAGAGGGGTTGGAAAAAGGTTATGACAGGTTTCAACACCTTCTATCACAATTGGAGGTTCATGGTGCTGCTGTGTCTGAAGAAGATGCAAACCACAAGTTTCTCAGATCACTACCAACAGAATGGTCAAGTGTGACAATGACCATGAGAATGAAGGAAGAAATTGACACCATGACAACTGATGACCTGTACAACAATCTTCGGGTTTTTGAACAGGAAATCCAAGGAAACACAAAAGCATCTTCAAGTTCTACCAATGTTGCCTTTGTTTCTCAAAGCAAGGGCAGCACTAACAAGGTTAAGTCTGGCGGTTTTAATTCTGGTGGTTATGAAACTTCTTCAAGCAGCATGAGAGAGGAGATGCTCCTGCAGGTTTGTTTGATGAAGTAGTTTACTCATTTTTTGCTAAGCAACCAGAAGAGAAAGACTTCATCAGTGAGGATCTGGAACAGATCAATGATATTGAAGTTGAAGAGATGGATATCAAATGGCAAATTGCCATGATTGCTCTCAGGGTTAAGAAGTTTTACAAGCAGACTAGGAGGAACATTAGGTTTGATGGGAAGACACCAGTGAGGTACAATAGGAGGACTGTTGAGTGCTACAGGTGTCACAAACATGGTCACTTTGCTAGGGATTGCAAGGAAAAGATGAATACTGATGAGAACAGGAAGAAGGGTTCTGACTCTCAAGATGATGACAAGCTGGAGAAGAATCAGATGAGCATGTTGACACTGGAAGCTGGAGCTGTGAATTGGGATGAACACACACAGGAGGAAGAAGTGCCAAACCATGCACTTATGGCTATTGGTTCCAGTAATGAGGTATCTTTGTGCTCCAAAATATGCATTGATTCATACAATCATCTTAAAGCTTTGTGTGATGAAAAATTAAAACAAATAGGTGATCAGGAAGTAAAAATTCTTGCTTATACTAAGGCTGTTAAAACTTTAGAAGCACAAATAGTCACCTATCAAAAACAACAAGCTTCCTTAAATGAAAAACTCACCTTTCAGGCTAATGAAATATATGAAAATGATGAAAAACTTAAGAAATATAGAAGAATTGGCATGAAAGCAGTGAAAGAAAGGGATGAATTGCAGAAAAGAGTAGACACATGGAATCATTCTGCTAAATGTTTGGATAGGATAATAGAGTCTGGTATGAGTTCTACTTGTAAGATTGGGTTAGGTTATAGGATACACTCAGATAAGGAAATTTTAAGCTATGAGGAAGAGTGGCTAGAACAGTGTTTGTTAGTAGAGATGATGATTTTGTTGGTAAACCTACATACAATAGGTTCATAAAAACTGATGATTTTAAAGGGGTTCCACCTCCATTAAGTGGAGATTACACTCCTCTACAAAAGGAAGACCTAGACGACTCTTTGTTTGTATATGGTAAAAAGGGTCCTCAATATCCTGAGACAGGAAACTCAGATGACAAATCAAGTGAATATTCTACCTGTAAAACTAATGACAGTGAAGGATCCACTAGAGATGTCTCTGATCAGTCTGAATCAAAATCAAAAAGTGAACCTAAAGAAGTTTCTGAGTCAAAATCTGTCAAGCATAGTGAACCAGTTGTGACTATACCCAAACCTGATACAGATAAACCTAGTTGTGATACTCACATAAAATCTCCTAGGAAGTCTGTCAAAAGTCAAGAGTCACCAAAATCTGATAGGAAGAGAAGAGAGTACAGGAAAAACTACACCTTTGGTCTTAAGAGGTGCTTTGTCTGTGGTAGCCTAAGTCATCTAATTAGAGACTGTGATTTTCATGGGAAAAGAATGAAAAGAGAGGCTGAACTTAGGAAGCAGAAGAGTGTTAATACTGGCCATATGAATGTTAAACTAGTTTGGAATAGTGCAAACAGAATTAACCATGCAAACCAATTTGTCACAAGACCATTACCATTTAATTCTGGTAGCTCAAATGTTAATTCTGGTTGGTCATCTGTTAATTCTGTTAGACCAAATTTTAATTCTGGTAGGCCAAAGGTTAATTCTGTTGGGCAATATGTTAGTTCTGTGAAGCCAAATGTTAATTCTGGGTATGTTAATGCTGTTAGACCCAGACAACCAGTTAATAGACCACAGGTGAATAACTATAATCAAAGAAACAATTTTTATAAATCACATTCACCTGTGAGGAGACCCATTGCAAAGAATACAGCACAAACTTCAAATTCAAATGCTGTAAGGGGAAATAAGGGGTCTGCTGTTAAGGCCTCAGCATGTTGGTCTTGGGATCCATTTAAGAATACACTTACCTACCAATCCAAGAACAACAGTGGATCAAGCTCATACAAGACTTATAAATATGTTGATCCACAAGGCAGACCCAAGCCTGCAGAGGCCTGGGTCCTTGAGAAAAACTAATCTCCTTTCTTTATGTGCAGGATCATCCACTTAAGAACATGGGAGACAGAGGAATATTTGATAGTGGGTGTTCTGGGCACATGTCTGGTAACAAGGATCACCTGAAGGATTTTCAAGAATTCAAAGGAGGTTCTGTTACCTTTGGAGGTAGCAAGGGGCAAATTACTGGTAAAGGAAGGATTGTTGTAGGCAATTTAGAGTTTGACAATGTATCTTTTGTAAAAGAACTAGGGCAGTTTAACCTTTTCTCAATATCACAAATTTGTGATAAGCAGCATAAGGTGCTTTTTACTGAATCTGAATGTTTTGTGTTGACTTCTGACTTTAAGATACCTGATGAAAGTCAGATACTTCTCAAAGTCCCAAGACAACACAACATGTACAGCTTTGATATGAAAACACCTGAACCTGCAAAAGGTTTTGCCTGTTTGCTTGCAAAAGCCACTTTCGATGAATCTAAATTGTGGCATAAAAGGTTAGGTCATGTTAACTATAAGAACATAAATAAACTTGTGAAGAATAACCTAGTTAGAGGCTTACCTTCCAAGGTTTTTAAGAATGACCATACCTATGTAGCTTGTAATAAGGGCAAACAGCATAGGGCTTCTTGTAAGGCTAAGTTAGATAGGTTTGTTACTGAGCCTTTGCATACCTTACATATGGATCTGTTTGGCCCTACATCTGTACAAAGTATTAACCATGCGAGCTACTGCCTTGTCATCACTGATGATTGCACTAGATTTTGTTGGGTGTTCTTTATGTCTAGGAAAGATGAAACCACTCCATTAATTCAAACTTTCATTAGGCAGATAGAAAACCAACTTAATAAAAAGGTCAAGATCATTAGGACAGACAATGGCACAGAATTTAAGAATAGGAGCATGATTGAGTTTTGTGGTGATAAAGGAATCAAGCAACAATATAGCAATGCTAGAACTCCACAACAGAATGGAGTTGCTGAGAGAATGAACAGGACCCTAATTGAGGCAACTAGGACTATGATAGCAGACTCACTCCTACCCACAACTTTCTGGGCTGAAGCAGTAAGCACTGCTTACTACATATTCAATAAGGTTAGAGTGACCAAGCCTCAAAATAAAACACATTATGAGCTTATTTTTTGCCATAAACCAGTTGTTAGCTATATAAGGCCTTTTGGGTGCCATGTTACCATTCTTGATACACTCAGTGTGCTTGGAAAATTTGAAGGAAAGTCTGATTAGGGTTTCTAGTTGGGTATTCACTGAATAGTAAGGCCTTTAGGGTATACAATTAAGTGACCAAGAGGGTAGAAGAGAATCTTCATGTCAATTTTCTTGAGGAAAAACCCAATGTGAAAGGACTAGGTCATAGATGGATGTTTGATATTGATTATTTAACTGATTCTATGAACTATATTCTTGTCTCTAAGGAGAATCAAGCTAACCCTCATGCAGGTTCCATAGAAGTAACTAACAATGCATGTACCCAAGTTACTTCTGATGCAAGCACTGCTGAGCCAGATATGGAGATTAAGGAGCTTATTGTGATTTCTACCACAGAAGTCAAACATGTTGCAGCTGATGAAGGAACAAAGAAATCTTCTACAAAGAAGAAGGAGACTGTGAACAAGCCTCAAGCAGAAAGGAAAGAGGCTTCTCCTACCAAAGTTACAGAAGATTTTTCATCTTTCAGAGAAGAAATGAACGCTTTGGCTGACAAACATCTTGGGAAGAAGGCTACCAGTACTAACTTGGTTAAGTCTGGTAGTGAGTTCACTAATTCTGCTACCAGTACTAACTTAGTTAATTCTGGTAGTGATGCTGTTAATTCTGTTGAGCCTAATTCTACTCCAAAAGATTATTTTGATGATTCTGAGATGCCAGAACTTGAGTTCTTTGATAATCCAAGTGAAGGAATTTTTGATGGGGCTTCTTATGATGAAGAAGGAGTAATCACTGATTTCAACAACTTACCCACAGAAGTGGATGTAAGTCCAGCTCCAACACTCAGAATTCACAACATTCATCCTCAAATTCAGATAATTGGTGATCCTAAATCAGCTGTTCAAACCAGAAGTAAAGTGCAAAAGCTTCCTGAATCTCATGCACTTATCAGCCTTATTAAGAAGCAGCAAAGGGTCAACCACAAGGACCAACAACATTGTCTGTTTGCTTGTTTCCTTTCTCAAAAGGAACCCACCAAGGTCTCTGAAGCACTTGAAGATGAGAGTTGGGTGGCATCAATGCAGGAGGAGTTGTTGCAGTTCAAATTGCAAAAAGTTTGGGTTCTGGTAGATCTACCTAATGGGGCTAAAGTAATAGGCACAAAGTGGGTCTTTAGAAACAAAAAGGATGAAAGAGGAGTAGTTGTTAGGAACAAGGCAAGATTAGTAGCACAAGGGTATAGACAGGAGGAGGGAATAGACTATGATGAGGTTTTTGCTCCTGTAGCCAGAATTGAGGCTATCAGGTTATTTTTGGCCTATGCATCATATATGGGGTTCATAGTCTATCGGATGGATGTAAAAAGTGCCTTTTTGTATGGCACTATAGAAGAAGAGGTGTATATACACCAACCTCCTAGGTTTGTTGATCCTGCTCACCCCAAGAAGGTATACAAAGTCATTAAAGCTTTGTATGGTCTCCATCAAGCTCCTAGAGCTTGGTATGCAACACTCTCCAAGTTTCTTGAAGAGCATGGGTACAAAAGAGGTGTGATAGACAAGACCTTGTTCATCAAAAGGAACAAGAAGGATATCATCCTAGTCCAAGTTTATGTGGATGATATCATTTTTGGTTCTACTAAAAGGTCTTGGTGTGAGGAGTTTGAGGCATTAATGAAGGGAAGGTTTCAGATGAGTTCAATGGGTGAGCTCACATTTTTCCTTGGACTGCAAGTGAAGCAAAAAGAAGATGGCCTCTTCATTTCTCAAGACAAGTATGTTGCTGAGATCTTGAAGAAGTTTGACTTTACAAATGTGAAGACTGCAGTCACTCCCATAGAGAACAAGGTGCCATTGACAAAGGATGAAGATGCTGATGATGTGGATGTGCACCTCTATAGATCAATGATAGGTTCTCTAATGTATCTAACAGCCAGATATTATGTATGCTGTGTGTGCTTGTTCTCGTTTTCAGGTTACTCCCAAGACTTCACATCTTCATGCTGTGAAGAGAATCTTTAGGTATCTAAAGGGCAAACCCAATTTGGGCCTTTGGTATCCTAAAGAGTCATCTTTTGACCTGGAAGCCTATTCAGATAGTGACTATGCTGGAGCAAGCCTTGATAGGAAATCCACAACAGGAGGTTGTCAATTCCTTGGAAGAAGATTGATTTCCTGGCAATGCAAGAAGCAGACCATTGTGGCTACATCAACAACTGAAGCTGAGTATGTAGCAGCTGCCAATTGCTGTGGACAAGTCTTGTGGATTCAGAATCAAATACTGGATTATGGTTTGAACTTTATGAACACTGTAAGTCACATAGATAATGAGAGCACTATCTGTATAGTTAAGAACCCTGTGTACCACTCTAAGACTAAACATATAGAAATAAGGCATCACTTCATAAGAGATTGCTTTGAAAAGAAACTAATTAGGGTGGAAAAGATACACACAGACTTAAATGTGGCTGATTTATTTACCAAAGCTTTTGATGGACCTAGGTTTAATTACTTAGTGGTTAATATTGGTATGATGAACCCATAGCTGGAATTAAGGGGAGGTTACATTTAAGGGGAGGTAAAATGTAAAGTTTGTATAATAACCAGTACTTAGTAATTTTAATTCTGGTAGTCTTAAAAGTTAATTCTTGTAGTAGAGTTAATTCTGGTAGTTAGTGTTTTTGATTTTAGTTGCAAAATTGTATGTTTGTGTGTTTTTCTTGGTTTTTGTACTAATTTTTCCAGGAACAACATGGATTGGTGATGCTCAGAAGCTTTGCAAGTGATTTTTGTAAGTGTTTGTCAGATATTTTGGTTAAGTCTGGTGAGTTATTGGTTAAGTCTGGTTGACCATCGTTAAGTCTGGTAGAGTTAAAATGTAAAAATATATTTTTTTACCGTTAGGTCTAGTCGTACATTTAATTATTTTCCTATTTAAATATTACCGTTGATATTTTTTTTGGGAAAACGAAGTATATATGGATGAGATTTAATTACCGTTTCATCTTTATCCATTATCTACTTCTAATTTTTAAAATCTTAATTTTCGGCCAAGATTACTCTGTTTTTAACCGCCAGTATAAACCCTAAAGTCAATAGTCAACCAGCACTTACCAATCATCAATGGCTTCTCTAATGTTTTGTGACAAGCACAACCAGGTTGATTTCTTGAAGAAACCAAACAAAAGTGAAGGTTTCGAGCAGATTGTGGATTTCTTGAGAGGTTCTTCCATTCGGTATGCTTTAACTCATGATCCTACAATCCATGCTTCCCTAGTTAAGCAGTTTTGGGGGTCTGTTACCTCTGAAACTCTTGCTAATGGGACACCACAGTTAAGGGCAACAATAGATACACATGAATTCTTCATCACTGAAGCATCCATAAGGAGTAGTCTTCAATTGGATGATGCTTCAGGGGATTATATATTGCCTAATAATGACCTTTTAGAGGATATGAGAACCATAGGCTATCCCACTGATGGTACTTTTACTTTTTGGAAGAACTTTTTCTCACCTTAGTGGAAATTTTTACTTCACCATTTGCTACATTGCCTAAGTCCCAAAAGTGGAGGATGAGATCAATTTGGAAGCAATATTGCTTCTGCATTGGTTTGTCTTTCACTTGGAAAGCCTTTTAACTTTTCAAAACTTATTTTTGATGGCATGGTAGCCAATGTAAATAGTAAGCACAAATTTCTAATGTATCCTCGATTTCTGCAAATGATTTTGAATTTTGAAACTGATAATAAAATGCAGACTTATGAAAGTGTGGCTTTTAAAGATAAAATCTTTGCAAATATGAAAAGGGGTTTTTCTGGGGCACATTGGCCACTTTTGCCTGCTATGCTTTCTGGTACAACTAACATTGCAGGTACATCTAGTGCTGCACAAGTGGAGCCAACCCATGAGGAGCAAACCCAGGAACAACCCAGGTCACCCACACCCACACCACAACCAAGTCCATCATCATTTCAACCCAGAGTACCTACACCCACACCACCTTCACCACCACAAGCAAACTCAGGTTCCAAGTCCTACTTAGGAGGAGGAATCTACTTCTATGACTGTGGAAGGTCTTCTGCAACTGGTGCCTACTTTGGTTGATAGAGTAACAGCATTGGAGAAGGCCAACAAAGCTTTGAGTGGGGCTGTTGTGACATTAGTCAGGAAAGTGAAGAAAATGGAGAAAGTCATGAAAGACAAGGGGGTTGATTTTGATGACCAAGAGGGTGCTGATGAAAATTCTTCCAAACAGGGGAGGAATTTGGATGAAGAACAGACTTTTAAGACTCCAGCTCAGGATAAACCAACTGAAGGTGCAGATATAAGTCCTGAAGGAATGGAAGCAGCAGAAACATTAGCCCAATCTCTGAGCAAAATTCAACAAGAAAACAAGAAAAGAAGGCTAAAAAGAAAGTTGATAATTGATGAAGAGATTAATTCTGATGAGGAGATTATTAAGTCTGCTGAGGTCATTAAGTCTGGTCAGGAAGAAAAGTCTGCTCAGGATGATAAGTCTGTTGGCAAGCAAAGGGAAGGAAAGCAGATCTTGATTGAAACTCCTCAACCAAAGAAATCAAAGAAGCATCAAAGAGAAGAGGAAGCATCTCTAGCTGAGATTGCTAGGATACAAGCAGCAGAACAAGCAGAGATAGATAAAGAGGAAGAGCAAAAGAGGCAAGATGAGATGCTTGCAAAGAAGTTGTCAGAAGAGTCTGCAGATCCTCTTATGCAAATGATTGAAGGAGATGATGAGCTAAGAGCAAAGTTGGAGGAGCTCAAAGCTATTGAAGGGTTGACTACAGAAGAGAGAGCCAAACAACTAGCAGAATTTATCAATGCTAGAAGGGTTTCAGAAACTTTGAGGGATTTCATATCAAAGATAAAGCAAACTCAGAAGAAAAGTGGTGCAAGTAAGAAACTTTCTAAGCAAGAAAAGATGCATGATATGAAGATGTATCTGAAGAACATGATGCACTCAACCTTTGAAAAGATGAAAGGAAGATCCTATGAAGAGATTCAAGAATTGTATCTAAAGGCATATGAGAGGGATCAAGGTTACAAACCTATAGATTATGAGGATGCTATCAGAAGGAGCTTCAAGAGACAAAAGGTGACAGAGTCTGAGCCTGTTATTGAAGTTGAGAAAGTGGTTGAAAAAGCATCTGAGGCTGAGAAGGGATCTAGTGAAGTAAAAGAAGAAGTAAAAGTTGAAAAGCCCATTATCAAATGGACCAGAAGAAAGAGTATAGCTAGGAAGGCCAAATCAGTGTCCAAGAACAAAGTGCAAGAGGAAGAAGAATCAGAAGAAGAGGAGCCTTCATCTGAGGAGTTCACCATGGGATCAATTCCTGAGAGTTCTGCACAACCAGCCAAGATTGTCAGATATCAAATCATCAAGACTGGAATGAGGGCTGCTTATCAGATAATAAGGGAGGACAATACTGATGTAGTGTATGTCAATTTTCTAGGGCTGTTAAATGATCTAACTAGGGAAGATCTCAAGGAGTTGTACAAATTGGTGAATATCAGACATGGAGACACTAGACCTGAGGAGGAGTTTGAAAGGGTCTTTTGGGAAGATCTAAAGGTTATGTTTGAGCCACCTTCAAGAACAGATGAAATTTGGAAGCTGCCATACCAACAAGAAATTGTCAGATGGAGATATTTTCATAGCTGTCAGATACATTGCTTATCATTATAGAGAGCTCATATCTACATGTTGGCAGCAGTGGAGTATCCCCTACCACCTAGAGTCTGCAAAGAAATGTTGGAAAAGAAGTTGTATGCAGATAAGAGGGATGAAGTGTATGAGCAGATATTGGATTTGATTAAGTTGCAGTCACTAAAGGAAGCAACTTGGGGTGCTTGAAAGTGTTTGAAAGAATTTTCAAGTTGTTAAGTGAGACTAAAGGAACTTCTCACTTGGTGAAGGTGCTTTGCACTAACACAACAAATGGTCATCAGTCCACCATGTCTAATCTACATAAGGACTGGCTAATCCAGAGCAAACGGCTCTAGTAAAGATATTTCAAATCCGTTAATGGTTGACAATTTACCAAAAATTGTATGGTAATCAACTCACCATATCTGAGATAGTGAAGAGTTGGCTAGCCCACAAGAGTATGGCTTGTGGTAAAGGCTGTGGGAAAACCATAATTGGTAATCAATTCACCAAGGTGAGGTCTGATTCCACCAAAGAATTGGCTAGTCCAAAAGCAAACGGCTTTTGGTAAAGACAAAACAAATCCGTTGATAGTTGATGATTTACTAAAAATCATATGGTTATCAATGTACCATGGTCTTACACACCAAAACATTGGCTACTCCAGTAGTTAATGGCTATCTGGTAAAGAGACATCAAATCCATTAATTTTCAATAATTCACCTCTCACAGGAGTTAACACACCTGGAAGTGTTAAGAATATTATGAAACTTAAAGAATTGATGTACAAGTAGTCATTGTTGCTGAAAAGATCAGATGAGTTGAAGATCAGGTGGTGAAAAGATTGTTAAAGTCAAGGTTGCTGCACAAGTTCAAACACGCTGATTTGAAGAATTAGAGATCAAGATAATTCCAAGAGTTCAGAGTTCAATCCTCAAGAAGCATTCAGAAAGGAACTTGAAGTTCATGAAGCATGTAGATCAAGTTAGGGGAGGATTGTTGGGAATTATCACAAGAGAAGACATAATATAATGAACAGACTTAAGTCTGCTGGGTTACGAAGTTAAGTCTGTTAGTTAAGTCTAGTCATAGTTAAGTCTGCCAGTTCATTGTTAAGTCTGGTAGACATAGTTACTTAGTTAAGTCTGGTTGACAGTATTTAGTTAAGTCTGTTTATGATTTATAGTAAAGTCAGTTAGCTATAAGTTAGGAAAGGATACGTAGTTATCTTTATAGAAGATACGGTTAGATACGTTTATCCTTCTACACGTTTTGTATCTAGGGTTTCCTTAGTGTATAAAAGAAACCCTAAGGCATTAGTTTTGGTACGCGTATTGATTTTAAGCTAGTACGACATTGTGAAAGTTAATAGTAATACGAAGTTAGTTATCTTGTGTTCTTCGTTGTTATTGTTAAGATTCCGCATTAGCAATAAACAATCTATTAGAGTTTCTTACCTAGATCAATTTGAATTTATTCAAGTTGTCTAACAAGTAACAAAGGCTACTAGGATCCATAACTCGTGTGGACCAACATACATCTATAGTCACAAGTTTTTCATAAACTCATAACATCATTTACATGCTACATATATGATCACTAGTATATACATGTTACATACATTTACATTTACATGTTATATTCATTTACATTTTATTTCTTAATATGGAATATGTACAATGACATCATGGCATGCATCACATTGATATCTTTAGGATATCTTGAAGATCTTATGAATATCTTAGAGTGATCTTCACTCAAAGATTAGATATGAAAATATCTTGGTTAGATTTGAGAAAGATACTTGTAGATTTACTGTCAGGCTCCCACAGAACCAAACAGCATAACGGACGGATCCCTTAAATTGGATCCGTCCCATCCGTGGTTTGCAATGGCAGTTTGCCTATAAATAGCAAGCCACACATTCATGTTTTCTCATCACTCTTAAGCATAAACAACATCATTCATTCTTTCATTCATTACTAACCCATTCATATTACATATTTCATTCTTAGTGATCTTTCTTTTGTAGCAAGACTTGTTAGATTAGTCATAGTGTGAATTTTTTTTTTTCACACATCATTGTTGTACCAAACTATCATATACCTCTTTTGTGATCGGTTAGTATTTTAGTCCTCAAAATACATAGAGTATCGAGAGTGGTTGTGCCCTTGTAAAAGAACTCGGTATTTAGCTTTGTACCGGAAAAAGTGTAAGCGACGTTTGTAAAGGTTTTCTCCGCTGAGAAGGGAGCTTGTTTCTTAGTGAAGAAAAACTCTCGAGTTAGAGGCTCGAGGAGTGGAGTAGGGCAAGGAAGAGAGTCCTTGTAGACCGAACTACTATAAACATCCGTGTTGTGGTTTGATAGTTTCTTTCTTTACTTTCATTGTTTATATTGTTTATTAATTGCATTATTTGAAATCACGTTAAGTATTCAAAGCAAAAGAATTTTAAAATGGTAAAACTATTCAACCCCCTTCTATTTTTCCACAATTGGCATCAGAGCTACGTTACTCAAGACTTTCAAAATATATTGTATTTTAAAACTTGAAACGATCCATGGATTTTGAAATTTTTAAAGAAGGGCAATCTATGCAAAGACCACCACTATTTGAACCAAATAGTTTTATATATTGGAAAAACCGCTTTGAAACTTATGTGAAATCAAAAGACATATATCTATGGTACATTATTATAGAAGGTGACCATAAAGCCATAATAAAAGATATATCAAGTGGTCGGGATGAGGATACTTCACTTGCTCGTCACAGTGATGAGCAAAAGAAGTTGATTGCCAAAAATAATGAGGCTAAAATGATGCTTTACAATGCTTTACCTAGGAAAGAATATGAAAGAGTCTTTATGTGTAAAACCGCTAAAGATATTTGGCAATCTTTAATTATCACTCATCAAGGGAACTCACAAGTCAAGGATAACAAAATTGATCTTCTTGATCAACAATATGAAACATTTATTATCCCTGAAGATGAGACCATTGATAGTGCATTTGCTATGTTTAATACTATCATTACTTCTCTTAAAGCACTTGACGATTCTTTTTGTAGTAAGAACTTTGTCCAGAAATTTTTTAGAGCACTCCATCCAAAGTGGAGAGCAAAGGTGACGGCCATTGAAGAATACAAGGATCTTTCAAGCATGTCACTTGACAAGCTAATAGGAAATCTCAAAGTTGACGGCCATTGAAGAATACAAGGATCTTTCAAGCATGTCACTTGACGAGCTAATAGGAAATCTCAAAGTTCATGAGATGGTTATGGAAAAAGATTCGGAGATAGTTAAGGCCAAAAATAAAAAAGTCAAATCCATTACCTTAAAAGCTAGGGTAGACTCAAGTGATGATGAAGAGTCTAGTTCGGGTAGCGAAGATGAAGAATATGCCATGGCCGTAAGAGATTTCAAGAAGTTCTTTAGGAGACGAGGAAAGTTCGTAAGACAACCTCGAGAAGAAAAGAAATCCCTCCGGAAAGACTGTTATGAAAAGAAAGGAAAAGGAGAAAGAAAGTGTTTTAGATGCGGAGATACAAGTCATCTAATAGGAGAGTGTCCTAAGCCACCCAAGAACAAAACTCAAAGAGCTTTTGTAAGTGGGGCTTGGAGTGACAGTGAAGATGATGACGAAGAGCCTAAGAACAACGAAGTTGCTTGATACAGTCGATTATAGTCCAAGGAATTGCACAAGAAATATGCAAAACCCAAGTCGTAGTCCTGATTGAAGGATGAATGGAATTGTGATTCGGGATCGTGATTCGTGAAGTGAATGTGAAAGAGTGAGTGATTTTGATTTTGGATTACACTACTAATATTAAGACAAGATTAACTAATTAAACTAAGCTAATGGAACAATTAAACTAAGCATTTAACCTAAAAACGAAAATTGAATTTAAAAACGAACGCGACGTAATTTAAAAACGCGAATAAAAGTGGAATGCTAAATTCTAAGCCCTAAAATTTTGAAAATAATTTTCCTATATTAAAACTGATAAAAGAAAATTTTTGGAAAATGAAAAATATTTTTTTGACTTTTTAATAATTTTTTATGAATTAAAAACTAATTAAAACTATTTAAATGATTTAAAAATATTAAAACAACTTGGAAAAATCTGAAAATTTTTGAGTAATTCTAAATTTAAATAAGCAATCTAGGAAAAATAATTTCAGGCTTAACTAAACCCTAATAAGCAGTAACAGTCAATAAGCAAGTTGCAAATAAGCTAAAAATAAGCTAAATTTGGCCAAAACTCACAAAAAGCTCAGGAATGTTGTAATGAACTATTTTAAGCTTAATACAACTCAGAAAGTTCAAATAAGCCAGAGAAATAAGCTGAAAAACTACTGCACAGCTTATGGCTTTAGACAGGTTCAAGTGCTAAATGCTTATTTTGCAGACCTTAATTAGGCCACTAGATAAACTAGAAAGCTGAATCCCAGATATTGCACTCAATCCTTGTTGTACTGACTATCTTCAAACCAAAAATCAGGTCAACAGCTTAATTTAATAAGCCACTATCTCACCTAGATCAGCAGCTAAAAAAGGACAGTCTGCTCAAAAGGGTCTGTGACAGCAGGCTTAGAAAATTGGCGCAAAAGTGTGTCAAAACTACTCTAGTGCAAACTAACCCTTGGAATCTGACTTAAACACTTAAAAGTAATCTTTAAAAAGCAAAAATAGAATCTAAATAAGCTCAGCTTATGCTGAGCTTATGGAAGGCAGTGTGGGTCTTATTAGAGCACTAGTGGACTAGAAAACTTAAATCAAGTCAAACCTCATCAAATCTCCTCAGAAACAGATTAATCACCATAAATTTATCTCAACTAAACCAAAAATAATAACAATAGAACAGTAATATAGCTTATTCTCACCTAACTTGACTCAAACCAAACACCCCTATAAAGGCAGTTTCTACTAACTTTTTGTGAAACAAGCTTCTAAAACTCAATCCAAAAGCTTAAACTGATTGCTTATCTAATATTAAACCTATGTGATTGATTAAAAACAGATTCTAACAACAATCAACAAAATTAATACACCAAGCAAAATCTAAACTACTATAACTAGATAATTCAATTTAAACTTAAAAATAAAATATGAAACTTACAAACTAACCCCAGCTGAACAGGGGTATAACTTGAACTGAGCCTATCTTTAGATAGGCCAAATACTTCCCTTTCTCTATTTGATCTATCAGTCAATCCCCATATTCATGTGCTTCTTGTGACAGTTGACTTTTTCTGTTGACTTTTGGTATTTATGAGTTAAAAACAGCATAAACCTTGACACAAGCTTACTATAAACTACTGAGCTTATATAAGCTTAAACTAACTCAGAAAACAGCTTGTTGAAGCTGTGGTACAATATATTTTTTTGTATTTTTGAACTTTTCTTTTTTTCAATATTTTTGAAATTTTCTGAAATAACCTTGAACTAATATAGAAAATAGAAGTTGAGATAAACTGAGAATGTTTATAAAAAGCTACTGAAACACACAAATAAGCTAATACTAGATTAAAATCTTAAAGAGAACAGAATCAATGAACACTAAATTCAAATTTTCATTAATCAAACATTAAAAATTACAAAAGGAATTTGGAAAATTACAATTCTAAAAGCATTTTAACAGCATAACTATATTAAAAACTACATGAACAATGAGGAGGAATTCACTCCTATTTATAGGCTCGAAATGATGCTTCTAGGGTTGACATGCTGGCAATCCGTGTGCATCCTCAGCTAATCTTCACCCTTCGATCACCCTTGATCACCAATCTTGCAATAACAACCGTTTGATCAATCTTCATGAGGTGTCATGTCCAATAGGGGGCTGCCACGTATCCATTCGTGCGTCCTCTGTGCTTCTCTGACACTCTGGCATCCAATGATTAGACTAAATTGCCCTTAATCTCAGTGAAAAAGTGTACGGGGTAAATCCTAAGGTTCTAGGAATAGTAATTTCTGGGTTGAGGTGAATTTGGGGCGCGGGATTTTCAGATGAGGGTTTTTTTATTTTTCTTTGACTAAGGGAATTAGTGATTGACCGGGTTTTTAAGTGTGGGTCGGGTATGGGTAAAGATGTGGGCTGGGCTTATGGTTTCAGGGAATTGGGTTGGGTTTAATATTGAAGTGGGTTGGTTTATGTTATGGGATGGGTTGGATTGTTTTAGGAATAAACTAAATCCGGGTATTAAAGGTTTTTAAGGTTTAAGGATTTAAGGATTATAGGGACCATTTGTGTATATTCTGAATTATATAAGGGGCTGAACTTGCTAATTTTCCAAAGTTGATCTAAGGGTCATTCTTGACATTTGGTGAGACTCTGAGTGCTAATTTTGACTTATGAGCAAAAATATCTTTCCCGGCTTCGGCTTTGAGTCTTTTCCACATCTCGTGCTCGTTTTCCCGATTTTTCTCGATCTTTGTCCATTTTTCTTGATATCCGTCCCTGCACCATCATAAACACAGAAACACGAAATATTTGGCATAATTGGTTAGTTTTTGGTCTATTTTGGTCCGGTTTTGGTCAAGAAAAGGTATGTGAATAAGCACATACCATTGCTCTCATGGCTCATGACTCAGACGAGGTACATTCTAACTCATCATATTCTTCTATTGATGATGACACCTTACAAAAAGAATACAACAATCTCTGTGAACTTAGCCTAAAAATCATAAACAAAAATAAGATTTTGAAAACCAAAAAGGAATTTCTAGAAAAAGAAGTTTATGAATTAAAGGAAAAAGTTAAACGATTAGAAAAAGGTAAAGTTGTTGACGAAGTATGTGTTTCATGTCAAGAGCTTAGACTAGAATTAGAAAAACTTAAAATCACACAGGATGCACTTATCAAACAAAACTCTAAGTTCAAAAGGTTTGATAAAAATATCAGTTGTGTAGATGAGATAATGAAAATTCAAAAATTACCTCATGATAAAACTGGATTAGGCTTTATGAAACTAGGAGACTTAAGTAGTTTTAAGAAACAAGCCGTTAAAGTGCAAGAAACTGTTCCAACAGTTTCAGAAACCCACGGATCCGACCGAACCAAATCTTTAGTTCCGCCATTAGTGTAGAAGGGATCCTTGGGAACTGTTGCTGAACAGAAAGCTTGCACCTCAGCCCCTACAGAGTTTGTTAAAGTCACAAGAAAACCTAGTACTAGCTTAACTGTTAACAAACAAAAACCAGCTGTTACTATAAGAGTAGGACAAGCTTGAAATGAATTTAGAGCTAAAACTACTCAACAAAGACCTAGGATGACTATTCCTAAACCCCCCTTTTCAAAAAGTAACTACAACACACAACCTCATTATCAAAATAGTTGGAACCCAAACTTTCCTAGGAATTATCAAAGTCCCAACTACATGCCATGGAACCCTTATCCACCATTTCCATACATGAATCAAGATAATGGGATGTTTAACCCAAATGGACCGTAACACTGACAGTACCTTGATGTGTACCCAACTTTCATAAGCAAGAATTCTCTAAGGAAGAAATAAAAACTAATTATCGCCAAAACCAAAATATCTTTAATTATTCCTAGATTACTATTATTGGGTGAAACAAGCTTATGGGAACAAAAAGCCACAAATAACTTCGATGAGCTCTAAAGAGATCCAACTACTCCACGTTTAGCAATCAAACTTATAAACAACTCTATCATTTCTCGATCTTCGCAAATTTAAAATCTTAAATAATAAGATCCGCGAATGCTTAGCCTTATAATCTAGCCATGCATATATAAAGTCGATACGGGAACTTGCAAACTCTTAAAAAGAATTCGCATTTTATAGCTCCTTGTGTAAAAGACTAGCACGAGCTTATAGATTATAAATGGTTAAGGGGACAAGCTAGGGCTCAACACACCCGATCAAGTCAGAATTTTATTCCTACTCTCACCAGCGGAAAGTCAACAAAATTGTCAAAATTTATTATATTTTTGCACAAAAATTTTTAAATTTTTTTTCATTTTTTGGATTTTTTCAATTTTTGAGGAAAAACGGGGTTGCATGAGTAAACGGCAAAAAATGCAAGGCAAAAAATCGAATCGAAAGATTACCCCCCCCCCCCCCAGACTAAAACGAGACATTGTCCTCAATGTCTTAAAGGTAAGGGTTCTCCTACACAAATCTAGGGCCATTTATGAATTATGCCAAAGATAAATGTAAACGATAAGATTATAGGATATCGGATAAGCAACGAATGATGAAACTCGAGTGGAGAGAAGCAAACATGAGCACGAGAGTCTTCATCATCGGGCATTCCTGGACATACCACAGAAAACAACGAGACACAAGAAATGGAGAAGGGAATCCTCCTCATGTTTTATTAGAAAATAGATAGAAGGATAAGCATGGGGTGCCTCCCACGAAGCGCTTGTTTTTGGTAACCGAGTCACATGAGCTTGACTCGACCCCGAATTTAATTGTCCTTGGGGGAGCAAGTGGAAGAGATAATCTCAATCGGACTTTCGTTCAAGATGTTTGGATAAACATTGAAGCATACGAAAGTTCCACTTCGATTGAGATACCCACGGCTTTAGAAGATGAAAGCGGTGATGCCGGGGTCAAAAACTTTGTCTTCGTTTCCGGCTGGAAATGATAGTAAAGTTTCAACCAGAGATAACTCCATGCAGAATGGGAGTTCTTGATCAGAAATGAGCAGCAGAGGAAAATCACTTTTCTACAGAATTAAAAGTTCCTTAGATGAGGCGGGAAACTTTAAATTCTTATCAAGAGTCAATTTCATCAAAGGATGAATTTCACCATCATCGAGTATGCCTGGATTAAACACTTTGTCTTCACAAGAAAACTCAGCAGGGTACTCGATGGAGGACTCAATGGAGAAAAAGAAATCATCCTCGGGAGAATGAGGAGATAAGTCATGAGAAACAATTGAAGCATCCTCAATTATGGTTTCAATTTTAAGGTCTTTTTCATCACTAGGTTTGCCATATAAAAGATTTTTCCATTCGGTTTGATCAGCCCTAAAATCGAAGAGGTCATCATCATCTTGTAAATCATTAAGCTCGGTGTAAGAATCAGATGATGGAGCATGGTATAAAAGATTTTCAACTTCTTCAAGATTAGCATGAAAGTCAAAGAGATCATCATCATATGATGGAAGTGGATCTTCGTGAGCGAGTTCATCGGCGAACTCCTCGGGATAAGAATCATATTTAGACGGATCACGGTTGAGCAAAAATTCCAATTCTCTTAAGTCCGATTCAAAATCAAAGTTATCGTCCTTATCCCCCGGTGGGATCGGATCGATGTGAGCGAGTTCATCGGCGAACTCCTCAAGAAGAGAATCAATACTAGAAGTGGTACTGCCACTACTTTGCTCTTCTGATTTTGAATCAACAATTTGAACGGATTTAGGCGTCTTTTCTTTATCATCTTCCGGGGGAAGGGAAAATAATGGTTCATCCAATTTCATTTTTAATAACGAGACATCTTCCCCGGGATCACTATCGGTCTCAACAATTTCTGGCGAAATTGGAGCATCATCAGACAACACCTCGAGCTCTTCCCTCGGGATATCACTTCCCTCAATCGGAGGAGAAGGATGGGAAGAGTCGGAAAGGACAGAATCAACAATCTCCACATGATAAACCGGCTCCGGAGGTGGGACAAGAGGTGTGCTCTTAGAGATAGCAATTTCCACCTCTTCTGTTGTGATCTCCGAATCTGATTCATTATCATCAAGAATACTCTTAACATCCGCGGAACAACTTTCAAACCATTTGGTTGAACCGGGTGCAATTTTCATAGATTTAAGTTCGGCACGTTTTTCAGACATACTCTTAACCGCAAATCTTGAGAGAATCGAATCACTTCGTTTGGAAGCAATTACTGGATCAGATTTTTGATTAACCACAGCAACGTTGCTTTTGGTGGTTAGCGGTTTAGAGTTCTGATTGATTTGAAACGTGACTTTTTCATCATCAACTCTTAGAGTTATTTCTTCTCCGTATACGTCAATCAAAGCCCGCTCGGTCCTCAAAAATGATCTTCCGAGAATAAGAGGAACCCGGGGGTCAGCATCAAAATCAACCACCACAAAATCGGCAGGAAAATGGAACTTCCCCACCTTGACAAAGACATCCTCGGCTACACCTTCAGGACGGGTTATGGAACGGTCCGCAAGCTCGAGGGTCATGCAAGTGGGGGTAAGTTTGGGTAGAGAAAGCTTTTGCCATAATGACAACGGCATTAGGTTGATGCTTGCACCGAGATCGGCCAAGGCGTAGCATTCAACCATTCCCGGAAATTCACATGGAATAAGAAATTTTCCGGGATCTCCAAGCTTTTCCAGAAGCTTTTAAAGAATTACCGCTGAGCAGTTTTCATTCAGATGAGTTTTTGCTAATTCAATTAATTTTTCCTTGTTATTCAATAAACTCTTGATGGTGGAAACAAACTTAGGCATCAGAAGTAAAGCATCCGCGAAGCTTATATCGAAATGCAATTCTTGAAAGATTTGGAAGAATTTTTCCATTTGATTTGAAGCTTTTTCGCGGAGCTTTTGATCATTCAATCTCGAAGGATATGGAAGGTTTGCTTTGACGGGAATTTCTTTTGGTTCAACATTCTTCGGTTCAGATGGATGGACGACCGGAGGTTGGACGTCGTTGGTTCCTCCGTTGTTAGTAGGAAGTTCCGTGTCCTTGGTCACCTCGGTCTCACGGACGGCTACCTTGGGAGGTAGAGAAGAAGAGGTAGCTGGAGCCGTGGGTCCATCATATGAAACACCGCTCCGAGTCGTGATCGCCTTAGCATCGCCCCTCGGGTTAGCGATCGTGTTGCTTGGGAGAGAAGTAGTACCCGAACCCGAGGGTCGATCATTTAAAGACTTCTTGATTTTAGCAATCTCGACTTGTTGTTGATTAAACTTCTTATTCATATCTTCTTGGTTCTTAAGGTTCATCTGATTCTGAAGAATAATCTGCTTAAGCATCTCATCCGTGGGCGACGGGGGTGGAATGAATCCTTGGTTGTAGTTTTAGTTTCCTTGATTAAGGTTTTGCCCACGGTTGTTTTGGTTATGAACTTGATTGGTATTAGGGGGAGGATGGTAATTTCCTGGATTTGGTGGATGGTAATTCCCTTTGTTGTTACGGTTTTGGTTTGGAACAAATTGATTATTTCTGTTTTGGTTCTGATTCTGATTGTTCGAAGCTGGATTGTTGAAACCTGGTGGTCCAAGATAATTGTTTGAACGGTAGCTGAGAAGATTACGGTCTCCTTGTGGTTGGTAACCATTACCTCCCTGGTTATAGGATCCCGAAGCAGCATAAACGTTCTCTTGAGTGTAGCCACCGGCGGCTGGGCACTCGAAATACGGATGTGGACCACCAGAAGTTTCACAACTTTGGTTTACAACATTGACTTGATGATTGTAATGTTGAGGGGAATGGTATTGATTGTTGTGGAATGAAGAAAGGCCGGGTGGTCCCATTTGGTTATTAGCACCTTGAGGACGGAATCCTTGAATCTGATTGTAGGTTACTGATGCTACAGTAGCATTCAAACCTTGGCCACCGGAGGCTTGACAATCATAATAAGGATGCGGACCACCGCAAATCTCACATTTTTGATTCACAACATTGACGGGCTGAGAAGGTCTTTCTTTATCAATTAGACGCCCGATTTGTTTAGAGAAAGCGGCAAAAGCTTCTTCTTGTTTGCTAAGAGCTCGGGTGAAAGCATCATCTGATTTGTTTCTCATATTTGAAACTTGAGCTTTGGTTCTAGAATTCCTCACTCTGGCTTTATTTTCAATGATAGTCAAAGCTTCTTGAGTATTTCTAGTCAGAAAATTTCCACCCGCAGCAGAATCGAGTGAATCTTGATCAGATGGATTCAACCCATTGTAGAAAGTATCAATTTGAAGCAAGGTTGAAAATCCGTGATTAGGACACTTCTTTAACAACTCTTTGAATCTATCCCAAGCTTCGTTGAATGATTCATCAAAAGCTTGCTGAAATCAAGTGATTTGATTTCTGAGATTCGATGTTTTAGAAGGAGGATAAAAGTAGTTCACGAACTTGGAGGCTAAGTCATCCCAAGTAAAAATCGAATTAGGAGGTTCCTTGTCAAGCCAAGTCCGGGCTGCTCCTACGAGAGAAAATGGGAATAACTTCAACTTAAGCACATTATGAGGCACGTGGTTCAAGTTAAGTGTTTCAGTGATGTCAATGAATTTCTGGACATGGGAATGAGGATCTTCATTTTCAAAGCCGTGAAAGGAAATACCGGTGATAAGGTTAAGTAACCCGGTTTTTATTTCAAATTGATTTGCAAACATATCGGGTATCACGATTGCTTTGCCACCACCATTGAAAGGTGATTGGGGCAATTCTTCCATTGGTCGGAGGTCGGGAGCCGGATTGGCATTTTGATCACCCACCGGAGGGTGTTGATTGTTTGGGTCGTCGGCCATTTCCTCAACGGTTGAGAAATGAACACGGTTGTTTTGACGGATAATCCTCTCGGGATTTGAAAGTGGTGAAAGAAGAGGGTTAGAAGAAGAAGAACGGGTGTGCATACACCAAAAACAAAAATAAAAAGGAAAACCAAATTTGAAAAGAAAATCTTTTTGGATTTTTAAATAGGAAAAATTAGAATTATTATATTTTTGGTGATCGTTGATCAACCGAACTCGTTTCTTTCAAAACTACGCGCAGCGTGGCGGAGAAGCAAAGGTCCGCTCGTAAGCTGATTAAAAACCCGCCTCTTTCGGTCTGCAATTTAATGTCAAGACCATCCTTAAACCCCGTGTATAGGTTGTAGTAAAGAAATAATCCGAGAAACGTTTAACTTCACGATCTCTTTTGTTGTTATTCGGAATGGTTTACAACACTTTTGAAGAAAAGTGAGGATTTATTTTATTTTTGTATTTTTGAAAACACTTTAGGAAAAGTGTTTTATTTTCTTTTTGTATTTTTATTTTTTTATAAAAACGAGTAACTTCCGAGGAAGGGTCTTCAAAACACGTATCGAAAAACAAAATCACAAATTCTCGTCAACCTTCCCCGGCAGCGGCGCCAAAAATTTGATACAGTCGATTATAGTCCAAGGAATTGCACAAGAAATATGCAAAACCCGAGTCGTAGTCCCGATTGAAGGATGAATGGAATTGTGATTCGGGATCGTGATTCGTGAAGTGAATGTGAAAGAGTGAGTGATTTTGATTTTGAATTACACTACTAATATTAAGACAAGATTAACTAATTAAACTAAGCTAATGGAACAATTAAACTAAGCATTTAACCTAAAAACGAAAATTGAATTTAAAAACGAACGCGACGTAATTTAAAAACGCGAATAAAAGTGGAATGCTAAATTCTAAGCCCTAAAATTTTGAAAATAATTTTCCTATATTAAAACTGATAAAATAAAATTTTTGGAAAAAGAAAAAAATATTTTTTTGACTTTTTAATAATTTTTTATGAATTAAAAACTAATTAAAACTATTTAAATGATTTAAAAATATTAAAACAACTTGGAAAAATCTGAAAATTTTTGAGTAATTCTAAATTTAAATAAGAAATCTAGGAAAAATAATTTCAGGCTTAACTAAACCCTGATAAGTAGTAACAGTCAATAAGCAAGTTGCAAATAAGCTAAAAATAAGCTAAATTTGGCCAAAACTCACAAAAAGCTCAGGAATGTTATAATGAACTATTTTAAGCTTAATACAACTCAGAAAGTTCAAATAAGCCAGAGAAATAAGCTGAAAAACTACTGCACAGCTTATGGCTTTAGACAGGTTCAAGTGCTAAATGCTTATTTTGCAGACCTTAATTAGGCCACTAGATAAACTAGAAAGCTGAATCCCAGATATTGCACTCAATCCTTGTTGTACTGACTATCTTCAAACCAAAAATCAGGTCAACAGCTTAATTTAATAAGCCACTATCTCACCTAGATCAGCAGCTAAAAAAGGACAGTCTGCTCAAAAGGGTCTGTGACAGCAGGCTTAGAAAATTGGCGCAAAAGTGTGTCAAAACTACTCTAGTGCAAACTAACCCTTGGAATCTGACTTAAACACTTAAAAGTAATCTTTAAAAAGAAAAAATAGAATCTAAATAAGCTCAGCTTATGCTGAGCTTATGGAAGGCAGTGTGGGTCTTATTAGAGCACTAGTGGACTAGAAAATTTAAATCAAGTCAAACCTCATCAAATCTCCTCAGAAACAGATTAATCACCATAAATTTATCTCAACTAAACCAAAACTAATAACAATAGAACAGTAATATAGCTTATTCTCACCTAACTTGACTCAAACCAAACACCCCTATAAAGGCAGTTTCTACTAACTTTTTGTGAAACAAGCTTCTAAAACTCAATCCAAAAGCTTAAACTGATTGCTTATCTAATATTAAACCTATGTGATTGATTAAAAACAGATTCTAACAACAATCAACAAAATTAATACACCAAGCAAAATCTAAACTACTATAACTAGATAATTCAATTTAAACTTAAAAATAAAATATGAAACTTACAAACTAACCCCAGCTGAACAGGGGTATAACTTGAACTGAGCCTATCTTTAGATAGGCCAAATACTTCCCTTTCTCTATTTGATCTATCAGTCAATCCCCATATTCATGTGCTTCTTGTGACAGTTGACTTTTTCTGTTGACTTTTGGTATTTATGAGTTAAAAACAGCATAAACCTTGACACAAGCTTACTATAAACTACTGAGCTTATATAAGCTTAAAATAACTCAGAAAAACAGCTTGTTGAAGCTGTGGTACAATATATTTTTTTGTATTTTTGAACTTTTCATTTTTTCAATATTTTTGAAATTTTCTGAAATAACCTTGAACTAATATAGAAAATAGAAGTTGAGATAAACTGAGAATGTTTATAAAAAGCTACTGAAACACACAAATAAGCTAATACTAGATTAAAATCTTAAAGAGAACAAAATCAATGAACACTAAATTCAAATTTTCATTAATCAAACATTAAAAATTACAAAAGGAATTTGGAAAATTACAATTCTAAAAGCATTTTAACAGCATAACTATATTAAAAACTACATGAACGATGAGGAGGAATTCACTCCTATTTATAGGCTCGAAATGAAGCTTCTAGGGTTGACATGCTGGCAATCCGTGTGCATCCTCAGCTAATCTTCACCCTTCGATCACCCTTGATCACCAATCTTGCAATAACAACCGTTTGATCAATCTTCATGAGGTGTCATGTCCAATAAGGGGCTGCCACGTATCCATTCGTGCGTCCTCTGTGCTTCTCTGACACTCTGGCATCCAATGATTAGACTAAATTGCCCTTAATCTCAGTGAAAAAGTGTACGGGGTAAATCCTAGGGTTCTAGGAATAGTAATTTCTGGGTTGAGGTGAATTTGGAGCGCGGGATTTTCAGGTGAGGGTTTTTTTATTTTTCTTTGACTAAGGGAATTAGTGATTGACCGGGTTTTTAAGTGTGGGTCGGGTATGGGTAAAGATGTGGGCTGGGCTTATGGTTTCAGGGAATTGGGTTGGGTTTAATATTGAAGTGGGTTGGTTTATGTTATGGGATGGGTTGGATTGTTTTAGGAATAAACTAAATCCGGGTATTAAAGGTTTTTAAGGTTTAAGGATTTAAGGATTATAGGGACCATTTGTGTATATTCTGAATTATATAAAGGGCTGAACTTGCTAATTTTCCAAAGTTGATCTAAGGGTCATTCTTGACATTTGGTGAGACTCTGAGTGCTAATTTTGACTTATGAGCAAAAATATCTTTCCCGGCTTCGGCTTTGAGTCTTTTCCACATCTCGTGCTCGTTTTCCCGATTTTTCTCGATCTTTGTCCATTTTTCTCGATATTCGTCCCTGCACCATCATAAACACAGAAACACGAAATATTTGGCATAATTGGTTAGTTTTTGGTCTATTTTGGTCCGGTTTTGGTCAAGAAAAGGTATGTAAATAAGCACATACCATTGCTCTCATGGCTCATGACTCAGACGAGGTACATTCTGACTCATCATATTCTTCTATTGATGATGACACCTTACAAAAAGAATACAACAATCTCTGTGAACTTAGCCTAAAAATCATAAACAAAAATAAGATTTTGAAAACCGAAAAGGAATTTCTAGAAAACGAAGTTTATGAATTAAAGGAAAAAGTTAAACGATTAGAAAAAGGTAAAGTTGTTGATGAAGTATGTGTTTCATGTCAAGAGCTTAGACTAGAATTAGAAAAACTTAAAATCACACAGGATGCACTTATCAAACAAAACTCTAAGTTCAAAAGGTTTGATAAAAATATCAGTTGTGTAGATGAGATAATGAAAATTCAAAAATTACCTCATGATAAAACTGGATTAGGCTTTATGAAACTAGGAGACTTAAGTAGTTTTAAGAAACAAGCCGTTAAAGTACAAGAAACTGTTCCAACAGTTTCAGAAACCCACGGATCCGACCGAACCAAATCTTTGGTTCCGTCATTAGTGGAGAAGGGATCCTTGGGAACTGTTGCTGAACAGAAAGCTTGCACCTCAGCCCCTACAGAGTTTGTTAAAGCCACAAGAAAACCTAGTACTAGCTTAACTGTTAACAAACAAAAACCAGCTGTTACTATAAGAGTAGGACAAGCTTGAAATGAATTTAGAGCTAAAACTACTCAACAAAGACCTAGGATGACTATTCCTAAACCCCCCTTTTCAAAAAGTAACTACAACACACAACCTCATTATCAAAATAGTTGGAACCCAAACTTTCCTAGGAATTATCAAAGTCCCAACTACATGCCATGGAACCCTTATCCACCATTTCCATACATGAATCAAGATAATGGGATGTTTAACCCAAATGGACCCTTGAGATATTGGGGACCAAATGCTTGAGTTTTTCTATAACTTAGGTATGCTTGAAAGTCGGTTTGGAACCAGACGAGTGGATAAAAGATAGCGGGTGTTCAAGGCACATGAAGGGAAACAAGAGCCTTTTCTCAACCTACCAAGCATACGACGAAGGTAATGTTACATTTGGTAGCAAGCTTAAAAGCAAAATCGTCGAAAAAGGTACTATCTCTCATGACTCTCTCTCTATTGATGATGTTGCTCATGTTGATAACCTAGGTTTTAACTTACTTAGTATTAGCCAACTATGCCGTAAAAAGTATGACGTCCTTTTCAGTGAAAACGGAAGTAAGATACTAAAAGACGGTATAACCATAGGTAAAGGTGTTTTGAAAAATAACGTTGACGTTATGAAAATAGATAAAACATCTAAAGACAAACTTTGTCTTACCTCTCTGGACGAAAACTCAACTCTTTGGCATAGACGCTTAGGCCACACCAATATGAGACTAATCCAATCTCTATCATCTAAGGAACTCGTTAGGAACCTACCCAAGTTGAAATATGACCAACACTTTTGTGATACATGCAAAATTGGGAAACAAGTTCATAATAGCCATAAGGCTAAAAATATCGTGTCTACATCTAGGTGTCTAGAACTATTGCATATGGATTTATTTGGTCCATCCGCTATACAAAGTTATGGAGGCAACTTCTACACTTTGGTCATAGCAGATGATTATTCAAGATACACTTGGACTAAATTTTTGAAAAGTAAAAATGAAGCATTTGATAAATTTGAAATTCTTAGTAAGAAAATTCAAAATAAACTAGGAAATAGCATTGTGTCAATTAGAAAAGTCCACGGTCGTGAATTTTATAATGAAACTCAATTTGGAGCTTTTTGTGATGCTAATAGCATAACACATAACTTTTCAGCTCCGCGTATTCCTCAATCAAACGGTGTAGTAGAACGTAAAAACCGAACACTTCAAGAAATGAGTAGAACAATGCTAAATGAACAAAACATACCACAAAAGTTTTGGTGTAACGCCGTTGACACATCCACCTATATCTTAAATAGAGTTTTAATAAGACCATTTTTGAATAAAACTCCATATGAACTTTTTAGAGGAAAAAAGCCTACATTAGGATACTTTAGAGTTTTTGGAAGCAAGTGCTTCATTCTAAACACTAAGGATTATCTCACCAAATTTGACCCAATGTCTTATCAAGGTGTGTTCCTTGGATACTCGCAAAATAGTAAAGCCTATATCGTTTTGAACAAAGAAACCTCAAGAGTCGAGGAATTGTTGAACGTAACATTTGACGAAAGTCCACCTCCCTCTAAGACATCACCTTTGGTAGATGATGACTTAGTTGAAAGTCAAATGGTTGAAAACCAAGAGAATCTAGATAATGACAAGGAAGATGAACCTTTAAATAGAGAAATAGTCAATGTCAAAGAATCTAAAAGTCATCCATTAGATAATGTCATAGGAGAAATTAATGAAAGAACCTTAAGATCAAAAGTTCAAAATCAAAGTAATTTCTTTTGTTTCATTTCAACCATTGAGCCTAAAAATATAAATGAGGCTATAAAAGATAAATCTTGGGTTATAGCAATGCAAGAAGAATTAAACCAATTTGTTAGAAATGATGTTTGGACATTAGTTCCTCAACCAAAATGTCAAACCATAATTGGAACAAAATGGGTGTTTAGAAATAAAATGGATGAAAATGGTGTAGTGTCTAGAAACAAAGCTAGGCTAGTAGCTCAAGGCTATAATCAACACGAAGGTATTGACTACAACGAAACATTTGCTCTGGTTGCTAGGCTCGAGTCAATTAGAATACTACTTGCATATGCATGTGCACATGACTTTAAACTATTTCAAATGGATGTCAAAAGTGCATTTCTTAATGGTTTTATTAATGAGGAAGTGTATGTCGCACAACCTCCCGGCTTTGCCGACTTTGAATAACCAAACCATGTCTACAAACTTAAAAAAGCTTTATACGGACTTAAGCAAGCACCAAAAGCATGGTATGATCGACTTAAGACATTCCTAGTTGAACATAAGTATACCATGGGACTAGTAGACAACACTCTTTTCACTAAGAAAAAAGGATCACATATTATCATAGTTCAAATATATGTGGATGACATCATATTCGGATCAACTTGTCAAGAGTTATGCGACGATTTCTCAAAAATCATGCATGACGAGTTTGAAATGAGTATGATGAGAGAACTAAACTTTTTCTTAGGACTCCAAATAAAACAATTAGAAGATGGGATATTCTTCAACCAATCTAAGTACATCAAAGATATGCTTAATAAATTTGGTCTTGAAGATTCCAAACCTATGAAAACACCTATGTCCTCGGAAACTAAACTCACCAAGGATGAAGAAGGTGAATCCGTAGACAGCACTAAATATAGAGGAATGATCGGTAGTCTACTCTATCTCACGGCTAGTAGACCTGACATTATGTTTAGTGTTTGTCTATGCGCTCGCTTTCAAGAAGATCCTAAAACATCACATCTTGAAGCCGTAAAACAAATTTTTAGATACATTAAAGGTACTACACAGTTAGGATTATGGTATCCCAAAGGAACGAGAATTGAAACCATACTGTATGTTGACTCAGACCATGCCGGTGACTATGTCAATAGAAAGAGTACAAGTGGTATTTGTACTTTTTTTTTGGCATTGTCTTACCACATGGTTCTCAAAGAAACAAACGGCTCTAGTAATCTCAACAACCGAAGCCGAGTACGTGTCTACAGGAAAAGCATGTCAATAAGCACTTTGGATGAAACAAGCTCTCGTCGACTATGGGATTCAACTCAACGACGTCCCTATTCTTTGCGACAACAAAGGAGCTATCGACCTTAGCAAGAATCCAGTTCAACATGCTAGAACCAAACACATAGAAATTCGTCATCACTTTCTACGCGACAATGTTCAAAAAGGAAACATCTCAATCGAGAAAGTATCCTCAGAAGACAACATTGCCGATATCCTAACAAAACCTCTTAAGAGAGAACCATTTAACCTTCTTAGACTTGGTTTAGGATTAATGGAACCAAATGTGTAGTTAAAACTTTAGCTCAAACCTTAGATTAACCAAATATTTGGTTCCGCCCCATCCGTGGGTTCCTGGGTTGGTTTTTAAATATATTAAACAAACACTCCTTTTCTCATTCCCACAACACACAAGAAACACAAACTCGACCCATAGCACACCATTCTCAGAACTTAGGTCATCTCCTTCAACAAATTTGTGCTCTAATTCACACTGTAAGTATCCCAACTATATTTACACTCCTGATCTGAGTCTAGGATTTCTATTTCTTGCACAAAACCAAAACTTGGGGATTATGCATCTTTTTGATTAATCATGAAGCATATTCACTAAATTACATAACAAATCATGTTTTCCATAGTTAGGAATTGCATCTTGTAGGACATTATCATAATCCACTAAAAACCCCATGTGAAATTTTTTGTAAAAAGCTTCTCACTATTAGGAAAAATGATTTTTCACATTGTTCATACAAATAAAAATGTTATGTTTAAAACATCATTTGCATAATGTCCCTTGAATGCTAAAGGAAATACATAACTAATATGTATTTTCGGGTACATTCAATCGAAGCTACATTGAATTAGGAGCGTTTGGGTTATCTCTTATTTTGTTATAAAATTTGCTAAATGAAATTTTCATGCATTAAAAGGAGTCGAGATAACCGCACCTCCACATTATCCCCATATAGGCACACACTAGAACATCATATCTAAACTTTTGTTAGTTTTAACTAAAGTATGTAATTTTTGTATTTAGGATCAAACATGCCTCCCGTAACCTTCTACGATCACAAAGATACCCTAAACTACCTTCCAAAACACCATAAGACTAAGAGACTTACACCGACACAAGTAAAGATCTTTAAGGCCTTAGAGAAAAGATATGTTCACGAGGGTAGAAAAGTAGACCCTTCCTTTCTAGAAGGAACCAACATCCGCCAACAACTAGCTACCATTCACTTTGATTGCCTCTTGGACATTGACGAACCAATATGTCCTAGATTTTTATTAGAGTTTTATGCTAGTGTTGTCCTTAGCTCAAATGTTTATGGTCTCATCTCCATTCAATTCAAAGTGAATCAATCCGACTTCAACATACCCTTAAACCAATTTGCGGAAGTCCTTGGAATTCCGGGTGAAGGTACTTGCCTTTATTTGGATAAATGGTCTTTGTCAACCCTTGATTCTATTGTCGATCATATGCCTCCATACGACACTCCTTTGACACCAAAAGAGATTGTCCGAGACCATCTCTTCCTCCCTAGAACTTCCCACACTAGGACCACTCGACAAGGCAATGAGGTCAATTGAGACCCGTTTGTCATGGAGCTAAACGAACTTAGGCCACAATTTAAGAAATGGGAAGAAATTCTTTGGGCCAACGTCTTGTGCACCATAGGGAATAGAGACCACATCAACGCTTGCCTATGCTACATGCTTTATTGCGTGTCAACTCATCAAGCTTTCAACCTTGCTTACTATATGGCCAAAAGAATGGCCTACATACCAATGTTAGGAACCACCGCTATGCCATATGGGATGCTTCTCACCCGTCTTTTTAGAGCTTTTGCACCTATCCCTCCAAATCCTAGAGGTTTTTGCCCCGACTACTCCCTCATTCCCCACACATTTGTACCCTTGAGTGATAAGAGAGTAGCCGTAACAAAAGCAAAATGTCCTCATCCACCTACCTCCTCATCATCTTCATCTATGAGCGAGGATGATGGACTCCCTAATTCTAGGCTTCCACCTCTAGAATATATGCAACAACTTCCACCCATTGAACAACAATCTAAAGAGTTCAAGCAAACGAGAGGGATGTTTAAGTGCATCGGGTGATTCCTAACGAAGATCAACAAGAAACTAGATAGGCAATGAGAGGTTAATGAGTGTTTGGTACAATTCATTTTAAACAATGATGTGATGTATTTTTAAGATTGTAGGATATTAACTTATCATTAAACAACTATGTGAACTAACATGATCATGCATGACGATAACATTTTGATGTTATCAATTTTCTACTCTTAAGCCATTGTTTGGCATAACTTCCATTATTAGTAAGTTCATTATCCTCGATTTGATCTATATGCTTACATGTGTTAATACCTATTTTTTTGTTATTGTTCAATCACAACTAATTAATTACACATGTTTTAGGAAAATTTACGGGATTTGAACGGATTTCGGGCTTTCAAAAATGCCCACTGTTTACTTTTTTTGATCGGCGGATATGGCAGAACCAAAAATATGGTTCCGTCTGTCCAAGTTCTTGGTGCCGCCAAAAACCACCTAACGGATCAGGCGGAACCAAGAATAGGGATCCTCCTGTGTAATCGTTTGGTTCCGCGGATCAACAGCTATATTTTAAAATTTTCGATTAATCCCGCACACTAGTTCACTCATTCTTGATTATTAGGATAGTTTTATTGATAATACCTCATATTAGGATCATCTTAGATCACTTAGAACAATAGGAAACTCATTTCCCACAAAAACATGAAAATTCAAAAATTCACTCAAGTTACCTTTGTCCAACAAGCAAGGATCCCTCAAAATGGTTCCTTGCAATGAGTGGATCAATCACATCATTAGATTTCCCACTTACCACTATGCATTAACTGCATATCTTCTTCATCTCACTCAACTCAATCTCATTGGATTGACTTTGTTGATTTGATATGCTTATCTTCCACTTCCAAATCATTGTAAACCACCATCTTTGTATGGTTTAACATCAAATCCAAACACACTCTTCCATGAACCTTGGAGTCTATAAATTGGAAGCTCTTAGATGATTATTTCTCACACCTTCACCACCACTTCTAGTAGCATTTTCTGCATCTCTCAACTATTCTCTCCACAATGCCAAAGTCAAACAACTCCTCATCATCAAGACCTCAAAGAAGAACTGCTAGGATGAGTGTCAGACCATGTTGTTTTGTCAATCTCAACTCCTCATCCTCAGAATCATCACCTCTAAACATCTCATCTCCAATTGATAATGAGAACTTCCTCACCTTGTCAACTCCAACACCACCACATATCATCATCACCACTCCACCACCTACCAAAACGCCAGTGGCTACCACACCACCCCCGTACCATCTCAATTAACATGATCACCATCATCTCCTAGATCCCCCAAACTTCAACCAGTAGAGTTTTTTTCCACTCCACCAACCTCACCACACCCCTACTTAGAAACCTTGGAAGACCTTCCACCTAGATCTACCAATCCACCACCAATGCCTTTTGAGGTTGAACCCTCACAACAAGAACCACTACTCTTCCACCCTATCTATAGGGACATTCATGGTCCTCTCTACCATGATCAAGCTCCACCTCAACAACCTCAACCTCAACCTTTCTCACCAACATCCACACTCCAAGGCATTGACGAGGCAATGTGGATTAACCAACTACAAACTCAAGGTGAAATAAATGAGGAACTTGACCGCCTCTACGCCTTTTCAAACATGTTGGATTCCCACCTCAATGAAGCAATGGATCTACAATCCACATTACTTGCATCCATCATGTCTCCACCAAACCCCAACCAACAATCAACTCATGCTCCACTACCTCCACCATCACCACCACCAACAAACGAACCAAACCTTCCACCCAACTTCCCTCGCCATGGTTGCCCCATGTGTGAGCGAACCGCCCATCTCACTCAACGAACCAACATTTTGGTTCATGAGTTACAAAATGAGATGAGGTTCATCTTGAACCATATCCTTGAGCGCCTCAACGCTATTTCGCACCCACCTCAATAGATGCTCAAACTAGGAGCCTTTTATCTTAGGATTTTTTATAGGATTTTTAGGACTCTTTTTATTTCTAAGTTATTTTATATTTATTTCCTTTGTAAGCATCTCCATTTGTGACTCTTGTCACAAATAATTTTCCAATGAAAGATGTTTTATTGATATTTATGTGTTGATTGTGATCACTTATTGTGCATTATATTTGGTTGGTTTGAACTATTATCACTAACCTTTGTCTTGTAGCTCTCATTATTCATGCATCATTACATGGTTGGTTTGAACTTCTTATCAACTAACATTTGTTTTGTAGCTTTCTTGCATCATATACTTTGGCACCCTAACAAGGGGGAGTATTGATCAAGGGGGAGCTTATCAAGCACTAAGGTTTTTTTTTTTGTAGCTTTCTTCATTCAAGCATCATATACTTGGCACTCCAACTAGGGGGAGTATTGTCAAAGGGGGAGCTAATAAGCACTCAAAATCCATGTATCATCATACTTGGAAATCCAATTAGGGGGAGTAATAACCAAGGGCCTTGCACTACATTCCGCTATGCATTTCTTCTTTTTGTTTCCACAAAAAAGGGGAGATAATATTAAACTCATACATTACATGTTTTATACAAATTTATATGCCTAAATTGATTTTAAAAATTTCATAAAACTAGTTTAATCTATATTTTTAAAAGACTTGCACTCTATTTATTTCATTTCTTAAAAATAAACTTTATGTTTTGTCCTCACTAAAAAGGGGGAGATTGTTAATACAAATATCGCCTAAAAAATATTATTTATATTTTACTATATTTGCTATATTTTGTTAATGATGTTGGATCGATATACTCTGACCAAACTAACTTGTAGCTTGTTTAAGGGTTTAGCAACCTTGGATAAATCCAAAACTACTAATATTGAAACGCTGATATACTTTGTTAAGTATGCGGAATCTACTTCAATAAAGCTAAGAAGAATTAACACAAAACTTTGATTATATTAAACCTTGAACCTGCTTACTTTACACAGATTCACTAACAAACTCTAAACACTAATACTCTAATAATCTACTAATACTTTTCTCTAAAATCTCGTACGTCTAATGCCAACCTAGGGATCCTTTTATAGGCACAAGGAAAACCCTAGTCGGTTTACAATACTTGAACGACAAGTAATTCTAATTATAGTCTAATAATAACTCTATGAACATTCTAGAATTACAAATTAATCCTTAAACGTATTTGCATATCAGTCCTTTAACTTTTGCAGTACTTTGACTTCTTTAGAACATGAGCAATACTTTGACTTCTATCGAGCAGTACTTTGACTTTCTTCATATAGCAGTACTTTGACTTTATAGCCCAACAAATGACAATTATAAATTTTATTTTAATCAAAGCATAAATATACTTAAGTCTTTTACATCTATAGTCACAAGTTTTTCATAAACTCATAACATCATTTACATGCTACATATATGATCACTAGTATATACATGTTACATTCATTTACATTTACAAGTTATCTTCATTTACATTTTATTTCTTAATATGGAATATGTACAATGACATCATGGAATGCATCACATTGATATCTTTAGGATATCTTGAAGACCTTATGAATATCTTGGATTGATCTTCACTCAAAGATTAGATATGGAAATATTTTGGTTAGATTTGGGAAAGATACTTGGATATTTTCTGTCAGGCTCCCACGGAACCAAACAGCATAACGGACGGATCCCTTAAATTGGATCCGTCCCATCTGTGGTTTGCAATGGCAGTTGGCCTATAAATAGCAAGCCACACATTCATGTTTTCTCATCACTCATAAGCCTAAACAACATCATTCATTCTTTCATTCATTACTAACCCATTCATATTAAATATTTCATTCTTAGTGATCTTTCTTTTGTAGCAAAGAGATCAAAGCATCACAAGCTTCAACAAAGCGTTGCAAGACTTGTTAGATTAGTCATAGTGTGAATTTGTTGTTTTTCTAACATCATTGTTGTACTAAACTATCATATACCTCTGTTGTGATCCGTTAGTATTTTAGTCCTCAAAATACATAGAGTATCGGGAGTGGTTGTGCCCTTGTAAAAGAACTCGGTATTTAGCTTTGTACCGGAAAAAGTGTAAGCGACGTGTGTAAAGGTTTTCTCCGCCGAGAAGGGAGCTTGTTTCTTAGTGAAGAAAAACTCTTGAGTTAGAGGCTCGAGGAGTGGAGTAGGGCAAGGAAGAAAGTCCTTGTAGACCGAACCACTATAAACATCCGTATTGTGGTTTGATTGTTTCTTTCTTTACTTGCATTGTTTATATTGTTTATTACTTGCATTAGTTGAAATCACGTTAAGTATTCAAAGGAAAAGAATTTTAAAACGGTAAAACTATTCAACCCCCCTTCTAGTTTTTCACAGCAATGATTAGGGTAAATTTCTGGTGTGAAATTAGGTAATTCGTATGTTTGGTTTCAATTGATTGGTAAAAACCCCAGGATAAGAGTGCTTATCTACAGCTGGGGTAATGCTCACATGCAACTAGGATTTAGTGTGTGTAAAATGGAGAAGATGAACATGGTCCTTCTCAAGAAAATGCAGGTACATTTATTGGGATGCATTTAGGATTGTGTGAGATCCATGGATGTGATCCAACGGTCTTGGAAGACCCACATGCAAGTCATCCAATAGATGAGACAAGAATGACATGCGGTGTGATATTCTTAGCTCTTGGTATAATGGGAATCTCCGTACGAGGTACTGTCTATATGTCATAGCGAAATGCCCGCCACACTACCTATGTACCAATGAGGTGTTCATATGTGGCAATAGTACAATAATGGTCTGTGATGACAAACTCTTATGTCAATTATTGCCTGGAGATTGGTTCTCCAGGTGAAGCTTGTCGTGGCCTTAGCTAGTAGTTGCCTGGAGATTGGTTCTACATGTAAAGTATGTTGTGGGCTCTAGCCTTTTGGGCCTACTATGGTCGTATGGGCTTTAGCTAGTAGGCTAAAACTCCCATATTCTATCAAGTCCCCCAGTTCATATAATATTATATTTATATGATATGATGATGGACTATATTGTTCTTGAAATAATTTAGTCGTTATACGTGATAGGATGTTTCCCGTGCCTTGATGAGCATTTAATGTAGCTTATCCTGGGAAACAGGTTTGTCCTTTGTATAGTTGTCGTTATTAGCGTAATATTCCTCAATGTTGGGAATAAAATGTTCAAGTCAAAGAGCCTGCCAAAGATGTTAAAGAGCCTGCTAGTTGATTTTTGAAGAGTACGAAGATGTTCTACCAGTACCTTCTGGGTAGAAGGTACTGCTAGTTGATGAAGAGCCTGCCAAGCTTATGTCAAGTCGATTAGATATTTTGTAATAGATATTTAGTTGAATTATTAGTCTTTGTATATTGTTATACGTTATGTAGAAGTAGTGTAGTCCTCTGTGGTTCACAGAAGAATATGGCAGAGTTGTACATTGGTAGTTGTATTTAATTGTAGGCGCCAATATAGTCAAAGTATAGTTTTATATTCAACCACTTGACAATCTTGTAATAAGATATCCTTATCTTATAAAAGGATATCTTAGTCACCACTTCATGCATGCATCTTAACCAACTCATAACCAAAAACAAACTATCTCTCAAGTAACTTAGTTACTTCAATTCACAAATCCTTTTTACAATCTTAGATTCAAGATTACTTTGTAATCCCGGTGATACTTAGATCATCCGTATTATTTCATCAATAATATTGAATCATTTTGTGTTAACCAAAGTTGTGTTCTTTGTTCACTGCATTCTCACGTTTACTTAAACTCACCACCTTGTTTTCTTTTAAGTGTGTTGTAGTTGATTCCGCATGCTAAACACATTCAATACATAAATATCTCAAACAAACAGAACAAAAACGTTCCACAAGTGGTATCAGAGCTAGGCTTGATATTTGCTAATTTAAAAGAACAATGGATGTTGAACATATTCAAACAAATGTTGCAGCTAAACTTCCATTACTTAAGCAAAATGAGTTTGAAATGTGGAGACTAAGGGTTGAACAATACTTTCAAGTGCAGGACTATGCACTTTGGGAGATCATTGAACAAGGCAATTCATTTAAACCCCAAATCACCACTACAACAGTAAATGATGCTCTTGTAACAAGAATACAAGACCAACCATTAAATGCAGATGAAAAGATTCAGAAGAGAAATGATCTAAAAGCAAGGAGTATGTTACTGATGACTATTTCAAATGATCAACTTCTGATCTTTAACAAATACACAGATGCCAAAACCCTTTTTGAAGCTATTGTGGCTAGGTTTGGTGGTAATGATGCTACCAAGAAAACACAGAAAACACTTCTCAAACAACAATTTGAGAACTTTACAGCCACAACCAATGAGTCTTTGGACAGTATGTTCAATAGACTTCAGAAGCTTGCAAGTCAGTTAGCCATCCATGAAGTGATGATAACTCAAGAAGACCTAAACTCTAAATTTCTTAGGAGTTTACCTTTAGAATGGTCTATGCATGTCATTGTCTGGAAGAACAAGCCAGATATTGACCAGATGAGTCTCAATGATCTCTACAACAATTTCAAAATTCTAGAACATGAAGTAAAGAAGACTACTGGGTCAAGTTCAGGAAATATGGCTTTTGTTTCATCCCCAAGCATCTCAAAGGTTGATAATGAAGAAAAAGGTGGCAGAGAAGAAGGTACTGCCAGTACAACCTTTGGTACTGCTAGTACTTCTAGTAGTACCAAATCCATTTTAGATGAAACAATTGGGTGTGCTTTTCTTACATCTCAACACAATGGGTCCGTATTAACTTTTGAAGACCTTCAAGAGATTCATCCTGATGATCTTGAAGTGATGGACATAAAGTGGCAACTTTCACTTTTAAGCATTAGAGCTAAGAAGTTGTTGATGAGGACTGGCAAGAAGATAATGATAAATGGAAATGAGCCTGCTGGCTATGATAAGTCAAAAGTGGAGTGTTACAACTGCCACATGATGGGTCACTACTCTAGAGAGTGTAGAAGACCTAAGAAGCAGGATGACAAGGGTAGAGGGTTTGACAACAGGAATAAAGGAAGCTTTGAGAAGAAAGGAAGCTTTGAAAGTAAGAGTAAGGTTGTTGAAGTTGCTGAGCCAAAAGCAATGGTTGCTATTGATGGCATGGGTTTTGATTGGAGTTTCATGGGTGAAGATGAGTCAACTTCTGATGAATTGGCTTTGATGGCATTCTCCACCCCTGAGGTACAAACTATCAAATGTTCTAATAACTGTGAATTTCTTAAAGAATTAGAAATTATAAGAAAATCTTATGATACAGAAGTATTAGAACACAGAAAAACCCAACAAACACTATTTAACCATCAGTGTGGTATGGCCAAACTAGAAAAACAACTCATTCACTATAGAGAAAATGAACTCACTTTTTCTGATACTAAAGCTGCTCTTAATAGACAAATATTTTTGAAAGATTCAGAAATAGAAATGGTAAGGAATGAGTGTACTAAAGTTACATTGGCTAGAGATAATATTCAACTGACTGTTACTAAATTGGAAAATGCTTCTGAGTGTACTAGGAGCATAGTAGAGAATCAGATGAATAAGAGAATAAAATCAGGGATAGGATACAATGAATGTCCACCTCCTTATAGAGGAATTCCTTGTCCTCCAGGATCAGATCTTGCTGAATCAGGTGTGCATGAAGTCATTAAACCATTGGCTAAACCTGTAGTGATAAGTGAACCTTCTGAGAATGCTAAGAATGCCCCTCTCTCTAAGGTGCTTACTGATAAAAGACCAGATGTCCTAATTATTGAAGATTGGGTATCTGATGATGATGAAGATGAGACTACTCCTATCAAAGGAATCAAAGTAGGACCATTAAGTCTTAAGAAAGTAGAAGTTAAAGCTAAGGCTAAAGCTGTTTTGAAAACAGTTGAAAGTTGTATTTAATTGTAGGCGCCAATATAGTCAAAGTATAGTTTTATATTCAACCACTTGACAATCTTGTAATAAGATATCCTTATCTTATAAAAGGATATCTTAGTCACCACTTCATGCATGAATCTTGTCCAACTCATAACCAAAACAAACTATCTCTCAAGTAACTTAGTTACTTCAATTCACAAATCCTTTTTACAATCTTAGATTCAAGATTACTTTGTAATCCTGGTGATATTTAGATCATCCGTATTATTTCATCAATAATATTGAATCGTTTTGTGTTAACCAAAGTTGTGTTCTTTGTTCATTGCATTCTCACGTTTACTTAAACTCACCACCTTGTGTTCTTTTAAGTGTGTTGTAGTAGATTCCGCATGCTAAACACATTCAATACATAAATATCTCAATTGAACAAAACCGTTCCACAAGTGGTATCAGAGACAAGAAAGATGAAAGAAGAAGGATGCTTCTGAGCAGGTGTGCATGAAGTCATTAAACCTTCATAGGGAAATTGGAACCAAATGGGTGTTCAAAAACAAGAAAGATGAAAGGGGTATAGTGATCAGAAACAAGGCTAGATTAGTAGCACAAGGATATACTCAAGAAGAAGGGGTAGATTATGAAGAAGTGTTTGCTCCAGTTGCAAGACTTGAAGCAATTAGGCTTTTCTTGGCCTATGCTTCATTCATAGGCTTCACTGTCTATCAAATGGATGTTAAGAGTGCATTTTTATATGGTAAAATTGAAGAACCAGTATATGTATCTCAACCTCCAGGCTTCATAGATGCAGAGTATCCAGACAAAGTTTACAAGGTTACCAAGGCTTTGTATGGCCTACACCAAGCTCCTAGGGCATGGTATGAAACATTGGCTTGTTTTCTACTAGAAAGTGGATTCCAAAGAGGCAGGATTGATCCAACTTTGTTCATCAAAAGAACAAAGAAAGACATCTTGCTAGTGCAGATTTATGTTGATGACATTATCTTTGGATCAACAAACCAAGACTTGTGTGTACAATTTGAAAAACTTATGCATAGTAAGTTTGAAATGAGTTCCATGGGGGAACTTACTTTCTTTTTGGGTCTCCAAGTGAAACAATCAAAAGAAGGCATATTTATCAGCCAAGATAAGTATGTAGCAGAGATCCTAAAGAAATTTAATTTTACTGATTCTAAAGTTGCAAGTACACCAATGGATCCAAACAAAGGGCTACTCAAGGATGCTGAAGGAGAAGATATGGATTTGCACAATTATAGATCAATGATTGGGTCTTTGATGTACCTTACATCATCAAGACCAGATATCATGTTCTCAGTATGTGTATGTGCAAGATTTCAAATACATCCCAAGATCTCTCACCTCACAGCAGTCAAAAGAATCTTTAGATATCTTAAGGGTCAACCTAGGTTGGGTCTTTGGTATCCAAGAGAATCATCTTTTGAATTGGTGGCTTATTCGGATAGTGACTATGCTGGTGCAACTCTAGACAGAAAATCCACAACTGGTGGATGTCAATTTCTTGGTTGCAGACTAATCTCTTGGCAATGCAAGAAACAAACAATGGTGGCCAATTCTACAACTGAAGCAGAATATGTTGCTGGTGCAAGTTGTTGTGGGCAAGTTCTTTGGATCCAAAATCAGATGCTTGACTATGGGTACAATTTTCTTAACACCATTATTTATATTGACAATAGCAGTACTATTTGTATCATTAAAAACCCAGTTCAACACTCAAAAACAAAACATATTGAAATTAGACACCATTTCATAAGGGATTGCAATGAGAAAAGGTTAATTCAAGTAGTTAAAATTGATTCTGAAAAGAATTATGCAGACCTTCTCACCAAAGCTTTTGATTTAGGTAGATTCAAATATCTTGTAGGAGGTATTGGAATGATAAATCTTTGAATAACATGTGTTTTTGTTCATAAAATTAACTGGTATTAGCTTTTAAGCATGGTACTGCTAGTTAGTCAAAGGTACTGTCTATTCATAATTGGTCCTGCTGATATAAAATTCCTATGTTTTGTTTCACATTAAGGCTTGAATGTTTAAAATGCTATAGATCAAGTGCTTTGCACTTTGTTCTTTTGGTTTGCAACTAACCCATTTCAGGTTGATAACAAAACAAGAGTTCTTCCAAACAAAAAGGAGCAACAAAAGTTATATTCATTTCAGGAGAGATAACAATCTCAGGGGAGGAATTGATAGCCCAGAATGGAAGAAAAACCAATTTATGAAAGGAAAGACAAGAGCATACAAGATGATGCAAAGTTGAAAAAGAGAGAGTTAGATCACATATCTAGAAGGGATGAAGCATTTCTCAAGGAGAAAGTTCTATCTAGATCAACCTAAGGAAAGTTTCAACTCAAAGGCATGACATTAGATGATTTCAATTGTTGAACCAATCATCCAAGATACACAGCATCATTGCCTTTTTAATTTCCTCCATCCAAGGAAATTGCACCATCTTTGGGCCATCATGGCTTTTGGTATTCCACTCACCAAGTTTTTACAAACTAAAGAGTTGGCTAGTCCTTAAGCAAACGGCTTTTGGTAAAGACAAATCAAATCCGTTGATGGTTGATAGTTTACCAAAAACTATATGGTTGTTAACTAACCATACTTAATTGTAAATAGTTAGCTAGTCCTTAAGCAAACGGCTTTTGGTAAAGACAACTCAAATCCGTTGATAGCTGGTAGTTTGCTAAAAACTATAAGGGATTTTTATAAAACTTTCAAAGGTACTGGTAGTTCAAAATTGGTACTGCTAGTATAAAAAGGTACTGCTATATAGCCGTTGAGCCTGTCAGAAAACGTTTTAGCCATTAGGCCTGGTAGTTAAAATTAGCCGTTGGGGTAGTTATGTAAATTACTGATGATTATATTATATTATATTTCACATATAAAAGATCTTTTTAACCGCCTATACATTTACTTATTATAATCTTTCTTATTGTCGGTTAAAAGTAATTCTCTCATATCTTCTTTCATCAGTCATTATCATAATTCACATACACCTTTCATCTTCTACCAGTACTACCAACAAATCCCACCATCATTTTCAAAATTTTCATTATGGCTTCCACAGTTGTTCTAGATTTTGTCCAACGTCACAATCAGTTAGCATTTTTGGAGAAGTCAGAGGATAATGCCTCATTTCATCAAGTAGTGGACTTTTTAAACAACTCCTACATCAGGTTTGCTGTGCTAGTCAATCCCACTATTTATGAAACACAAATTAAACAATTTTGGAAAACTGCTAAAATTGCAACTTCTGAAAATGGGGAACAAAGAATTAAGGCCAAAGTGGATGGTAAACATTTGACTCTTACTGAGTCATCCATAAGAAGACATCTTCATTTGGATGATTCTGATGGTATTAGTCAGTTACCAGATACTGAAATTTTTGAAAATTTACAAAGAATGGGGTATCATGCTGAGTCTAACAAACTCACTTTTCTGAAAAAGCATCTTACTCCACAATGGAGATTTTTGATTCACACAATCCTTCACTGTTTGAGCCAGAAGAAAACCTCTTGGGAGCAATTTAGTGGAAACATGGCTTCTGCTCTCATTTGCTTAGCCACAAACAGAAAATACAATTTTTCAAAACATATTTTTGAAGGATTGATTAAAAATGTGAAAAGTGAAACAAAGTTTTTGATGTATCCAAGATTTATTGGGTGCATCATTGCAAAATTAAAACATTTGTTACTTCCCACAGACTCAATTTATGACACACCAAAACTTTCTCACAAAGTATTTTCAAATATGAGAATTGGTTTTAGAGGGGAAGAAATACCACTTTTTGATGAAATGTTACCACAACATCCAGAAGAACCAACACCATCAGCTGATACACCATCATCTAGTTCTTCACATGGTTACATTTCCCCAACACATCAAACATCACCAATACCATCTCCAGTACCATCAGCAACACCACCAACATCATCACATCATGTATCACAAACCCAATCACCTCAGACAATGCAAGAACTGAAAGACAAGGTGAAGTTCTTAGAAGATGCTCTTAAAAGTCAAAGCAAGAAGTTTTCTGAGATCAACATCAAATTAGTAAAGAGGGTAAAGAGATTGGAGGGTGAAGTGAAGAAGCTAAAGGATAAAAAGTCTGCAAAGGTTGTTTTATCTAGTTCTTCACAGTCAGATGCTGATAGGATAGGTCACTCTTCCAAAAAGGGGAGGAAGGATAGTTCTGAAGATGAGGAAGAGGCTCAATTTGAATTCCATGATGGAACTCAAGTTTATGATGAAGAGCCTGTTGGAGCAGGGGCAAGAGCCTGCTAGGACAGAAGAAGAGCCTGCTAGGATAGAAAGGCTATTGGCTATGGGGTACAAAGGGTCTGCTGAGAAATTGTACAAGAGAAAGAGGGATTTAATTGCTGATGAGCAATCTTCTGCTCCATCACAAGCACCAACTCCAAAGGATAAGGGCAAAGGCATTATGATTGAAGATGAGCCAAAGTCCAAAAAGTTGAAAAGAACTCAACAAATTCAGATGGCTTTAGGAGAAGAAGAAGCCAAAAGGGTTCATGAAGAAGAGCTAAAAGCACTTGAAGCTTCAAGAATGCTTGCAGTAATGAAAGAGCAGAAAGATGCTGAAGATGCTGCTCAGACTCTTCTTGATACTCAAATTGCTCAAGAAACCTTTGATGCACAGATGCTATGGATTATCAATAATGATCCAATTGTGAAAGGTCAAGCAGCAATTATAGTAAATGACAAGAATCTCAATTCTGATGAGAAAACAGAAGCACTTGAATCATTCATCAACAAGAAGTATAAAGAAGCAGCTTTGGCTGACATTTTTGAGAAGATGAAGGAAAGTCAGAAGAGAGGTTTTAAGGTAGGACAAGCTCAGAAAGATCAGGTGATTTTTATGAAAAGGTTTTTGAAAGGTCAGGCAAATTGGACTGACTATCAACTAAAGAAGAAATTTGCTGATGAAATCTTCTTCCTGTATCTTCAAGCCTACAAAAGTCTTTACTACAATGTTCCATCTGATGTACACCCCTCAATGAAGAAGAAGGATGCTCAGAAGAAAGAAGTAGCAAAATTGGACACAGAGCAAGTAAGTAAAATGTTGATTACTTTGCCTACTATCATACATGCTGATCCAATTAGCTGTAGAAGACCTATTATTGATTGGGAGATCAACCATGATAGATTAGGAAAATCATGGAAAATAACAAGGGTTGGGGGTCAATTTGCTATCTTCAAGAATTTTGAAAATTTAGTTAGAGCATGTGACAGAGCAGACTTGGAAGAATTATGGAATCTAGTGCAGATTAGACTAGACACAACTTCTAGTACATATGCTAAGGAACAAGAACTTTGGGTAGAATTCAATAGGATGTTTGATCCTGATCCCAAAGATGTTCATTGGAAATTTCCCTATTATGATCCTTCAACAACTTGGGAATTTCTAAGCCATAGCAATATTCATAACCTTTTCACACAGAGTGGGATAGAACTCTTTATGTTGGCTGAGAAAGAGTATCCACTTAGTTATGAAGTGCTTAAAACCATGATCTCCAAGAGATTAAGGTGTGACAAAGATGATGAGAACTCAGAAATTGTTCAGAGTTTGCTGAGGAGCATATCTGAGCAATATGAAAGAAAAAGGAAGAACAGAGAGTGAAGGTTTTTGGAAGAGTTCTCTCAAATCCTCAAGGTATGTATTTTATTCATCAGAAACTTGTGTATTTTAATGGAAATAACAAGTTTAGGGGAGGATTGTTGGGAATAAAATGTTCAAGTCAAAGAGCCTGCCAAAGATGTTAAAGAGCCTGCTAGTTGATTTTTAAAGAGTACGAAGATGTTCTACCAGTACCTTCTGGGTAGAAGGTACTGCTAGTTGATGAAGAGCCTGCCAAGCTTATGTCAAGTCGATTAGATATTTTGTAATAGATATTTAGTTGAATTATTAGTCTTTGTACATTGTTATACGTTATGTAGAAGTAGTGTAGTCCTCTGTGGTTCACAGAAGAATATGGCAGAGTTGTACATTGGTAGTTGTATTTAATTGTAGGCGCCAATATAGTCAAAGTATAGTTTTATATTCAACCACTTGACAATCTAGTAATAAGATATCCTTATCTTATAAAAGGATATCTTAGTCACCACTTCATGCATGCATCTTAACCAACTCATAACCAAAAACAAACTATCTCTCAAGTAACTTAGTTACTTCAATTCACAAATCCTTTTTACAATCTTAGATTCAAGATTACTTTGTAATCCCGGTGATACTTAGATCATCCGTATTATTTCATCAATAATATTGAATCGTTTTGTGTTAACAAAAGTTGTGTTCTTTGTTCACTGCATTCTCACGTTTACTTAAACTCACCACCTTGTGTTCTTTTAAGTGTGTTGTAGTAGATTCCGCATGCTAAACACATTCAATACATAAATATCTCAAACAAACAGAACAAAAACGTTCCACACTCAAGTATCAAAGACATTAAATGTTGAAAAATATTTGTCTTTCCAGACCTCTACCTATTAATAGTTTCTTGGCTTGGGTGCTTCCCTTAATTGTTTTTAAACCATCAATCTTCTCTTTCCTTCTTGGTTAAAGTGATAATCATTTGATAATTGAAATTCACGCGCCTACCTTCTTTGGCTGCTACGTAGGTGTCCTTTCAACTACCTTCCCCTTTTTTCTCAGGCTTTTTGGGTCATCGTGCGCCTATCCTTTATAACTTCATCCATAAAGCTTACTTTGTTTCCTTTGCTGGAATTTCATAAACTGTCTTGTCATATCATTTTGTTTTTCTATTGTTCTTTCATAAATGAGTTGTAATAGCCCTTTCGTTGATTTTTCCCATATAATGAAGAGAGATATATTTAGGTCCTCTAGGTTTTTAATTGTGTCCCTTTATCTTGTTCTTCTTTTTGTTATGTTTAGCTTTGTCAATTTGAATTTTCTTTCATTTAGTCATTCTAATAGGTCATGGCTCCGGGAGGTCTTCCTCCAACCGTAGCTACTAGTGATAAACATTTGACTTCTCATACATTCAAAATTTTTAGGAAAATATTTCCATGGATTTTAGGTTTTAATCCTTGACTTCCTCATAAAGACTACTGTGGGTGACTGTGGTATTGTGTTTTGAACATGTGGGTATGGACCATCTTGACCCCTTTTTTCCTTTCTCGTATTATTCGCTCTAGGTAGGCTGCCATCATTGTTGTAACTTGCATGGGGCAGGTGTGTTCTTCTTTTGTTAGCCTGGATGATGAGCACATGATGGGTGGGGTTATGAAGTTGTTGACTGGTGGTGTTTACCTTGAGGCAACTATAGTAACTCACTGTGGACTTTCTTAGAATAACAACACGCTTGGTCCACCCACTTCCATTGTTGTTGGTTGTGAAATAACTTGATGATTGTTATGGGATAGGGTTGTACCATCCTCCGTCTAAGTGATATCGACTGTGCTGATGGGGCCCGAGATGCCAAAAAAAGGTGGTGGTGGAGGTGGGTTTTGCTCATCAGTCGTGTTTTTGAAATAAACTTTTTATTTATGTTTAAAGGGTGAGATAGAGGTTTGGTTCATGTTTGCAACGAAAATGTAAACTTTAGGATCTTCAATAGAAACCAATGGCTTTATTTATGTCATGGTCAAATGGATGGAGCCATATTTACGTATAGTACGTAAAGAAAAGATTTGGGTAAGTTTATGGTGTAAACTTAGGTTAGTCGTATGTTCGGTTTCCCTTGAGTGGTAAGAACCTCAAGATAAAAGTGTTTATCTAAAGTTGGGGTAACACTCACATAAAAATAGGGTTTAGTGTGTTTATAATGGAGAAGATAACTTGGTCATTCTTAAGGAAATGCATGTATATTTATAGGCAACCATTTAGGGTTATGTGAGATCCATGAATGTGATCCAACAGTCTTCGGAGAACCCGTGGGAGTCATTACATAGAGGAGACAAGAATGACACGTGGCGTGATATTCTTGGCTCTTGGTATTATGGGAATCTTCGTACGAGGTATTGTCTATATGTCATAACGAAATGTTTGTCGCACTACGTCTGTACCACTGAGGTGTTCACACATGGCAATATTACAATAACGGTCTAGGAGGAGAGAATGTTATGTTGGTTATTACATGGAGATTGGTTCTCCAAGTGAAGCATGTCATGGCCTTAGCTAGTAATTTCTCGGGGATCGGTTCTCCAGGTAAAGTATGTTGTGGGCTTTGCCTTTTAGGCCTGCTATAGCCGTATGGGCTTTAGCTATTGGGTTAAAAACCCATACATCATCAACAACCTTCTTTCTTTTCCTTTCATTTCATTTCAACTCGAGAATATAAAATAAAAAAGAAAATTATTTTCTTTACACTAATTTTCTTTACCCATCATTTCTAACCCCTCTAAAAAAACTCAAAAACGCAGCGTTAAATTCTCACTCCTAAGTATCATTTTGCCACAAACCAAATTTGTAATCAGATTAAGTCTCGTTACTCTTTTATTTACTTGAATTCTTTTTTTGGAGTGAAATCTTCAATTATGAACTATCACAAGGAGCTATATAACTTACAAATGGGAGGATAAGGTGTTACAATGATTACTCGGCCATTCTATCCCATTGATTCTAACTTTTCTACAAATATTATTGGAAATCCATGTATAAGTTAATTGAAGTTGCTATCCCATTGATTCTAACTTTTTACATATATTATTGGAAATCCATGTATAAGTTAATTGAAGTTGCTACGAATAAGAGCTTGTCTTGGATCTTCAACCGCGAAAATGTAGTCATTCCGGAGGCACCAAAGAATCGAAAGAGTGAATTCAACATCATCAAACACATTTCTTAAGTTGGATGTGAGTTTGATATGGTTTGCCAGGGACACAACAGTATTGAGGTTGACGATGTTTATATTGCGTATCTTTAACCATTAAGAATCTCAGACCAAATATATTTTGCAACATCAAACTTAACTAGAAGGGGTTCTTCGGTCTCTAGATCCTCATCACAAATCATACAATAGAATGAATGCAAGTTGATGCCTGTAAGATCCAATTTATCTCTTGTTGTGATTTTATGGTTTTCACTTTTCAGATCTCCAGGAACACTACAAGAATAAGGAGAACTGGCGACGAAGGTCGTCCCGACGACAGGCTGTCGTTGGTACGAACCACTAAAAGACATAAAAAGTGCTTGACCGATACCAGCGTGCGTTGAATTTTTTGGTTATTAAAATCCCGTCGACATGTCGTCGGGAACATATTCGTCAAACATTACTCTCTCAATAATTGCCAATAATTTGGCGGGAATTTGTCCCGCCAATATGGTCCCAAAGACATGTCGATGGGACCATATTAATCAAAAATATTATTATGATTAGCATTTGATTAGCGTTAACAGCTATGTTTAGTCGTATCATCCCGACGACATGTCGACGGGACAAATTTAGACCAAATTTGGTCTTCCCCCTATTGTAAATATTAGCGAATAATTGGGCGGGATTTTTCCCGCCATTATGGTACCGACGACATGTCGTAGGGATTTTTTTCCCCGCCTCATTGCACCTTTGTCCCGCTAATTTTTAACTTATATATAACCAATCATTCTATAACCAGCAAAATATACATAACCCAATCGTCAATTCTCACAAAACACACATAACAATAGTTGGTTACACGCCGGAAGAGGAGCGGTCAAAGATTTTATCATCGATGTATCTCTTTAATGAAGTTCTTAATACATATGGCTACGAAATTTATGATGAATATGGTTCTTATAAGAACATTAGCCGGTGGATGAGAAACCAGATTCTGGAAAGGTTGAGAAAAAAGCCGTACTACAGAGAGATGTTGGACGCTAAAGCTGATGATGTTGGAGGAGAAAGCACGTTGGAAACCAAAATTGATGATCTGGGAAATAGGATAACAAGTCTTGAAGCTATGTTTGAACATTTCATCAAGCAAAGGAAAGTAAGGAAAGGAAAAGATTGTGCAAGTTCTAGCAAAGCGGGAAGTAGCAGCAAAAAAAATGAATGGGCGATGTTTGTTATGATCTATGTCGTGTGTTTCGTTTGCTTGTCGAGTTGTTTTGTTTGAGTTGTTTCGTTTGCTTGTCGAGTTGTTTCGTTTGATCTGTTTCGTTTGCTGGTCAAGTTGTTTCGTTTGAGTCTGTATGAAATGTATATGGTTGAGAACTCTTGCGTGTTTTAAATAAAAGGTTTGCCTTCGTGTTTGTTAATTGTGATATTGTTCCTTCAGTTCCATTCTTTATGCATATATAATTTAGTGTTGGAAAATTGTATATTTGAAATACCCTGTTGTTTAAAGGGGTGTTTGGACACCATAATCTGGTTAACTCAGAACCTGGTCAACTTTACAAATCCAGAAGGTGCTTTGATGTATAAAAATCTTGGGTGTGGTTCGACCCACCAAGAGACGGGTGTATGTCATGTTTGATAACAAAAGATAGGTAGATCACCGCCGCTAACGAAGGTGCACGACGGCTGTTAAAGAAGCCTCGTGAAATACTTAAGTGTTCACAACAACAACAACATTTTATTAAACAACAATAACACAAAAAACAACAACAACAACAGCAGCAGCAGCAGCAGCAACAACAACAACAACAACAACAACAACAACAACAACAACAACAACAACAACAACAACAACACTACTACATATGAAGATTATCCATGTCACCTAACAGCTCACGGAGTATTGCACCCGACTGACATGCGTGGTCGTGGTTGTTGGGATTTGTTGCCATTTCAAGTATTGCCTCCAGCATCCTTACTCTTGTCTCTAACACCTGTTTTTGTGATTCCAGCATGTTTATCCTAAGATCTTTGGCATTACAGTTTGAGCACTCTGTTGGTGCAAATCCATCACCTTGAGATGTTGAAGCAGAAGAGATTACTCGTAACCGGTCATCAAATTCACTCTTCCATATAAAATATCCACATCCATGATCTTTTTCTCTTGGCTGTTACATAATAAGGAAATTATACGATTATTTTTATATTTACATAAATAAGAAATCTATGATTGTTCACCTTCGAAAGAGGACATGCATAATATTCCCATCCAAATGTATCTTTTTTATGTGATTTTCTTAGTTTTATATTTCCTGTTCCACAAGAACACATAAAAGGATTATATCGCTGCATCTCAGGTTTTGAAATTGGTGTGAAGATAAGAGGTTGTAAGGTTGAATGGTTTTGAGGATAAGAGTGTATATAATGTGTTTGTGAGGATAGAGCAGATCTGCTAGCTTTTGGTGGGAAGTTTTGGCGCCAATATTTTGGTGGGAAGTGTTGGCGCCAATATTTTGGTGGAAAGTGTTGGCGCCAATATTTTGGTGGGAATGTCACAGTAAATAGATAGATAATACTGATGGGGTAGGTGACTGTTGGAGGTTGATGTCACAGTAAATAGATAGATAATACTGATGGGGTAAGTGTGTTGAGGGCCCTACACCATATATGATGGTGTTTTGAGGTTTCGAGATGCGTTTGATGGGAAGCATTGGGAATGTTTTGAGAGTGGTAAGATGGCTTTAGTAGACAACTGCAAGGATTTGGACTTTACTTGTGGATCTGAGGAAGACATACCATTAGGGTTGAATTGGTCATTTTATAACAACTCGACTCATCCGTTTAACATGTTATGCATATCAATAACAACTCGACTCATCCCTTTAACATGTTATGTATATCTATAACATATCGACTCATTCGTTTAACATGTTATGTATATCCATAACATCTTGACTCATCCGTTTAACATGGGATGTATATCCATAACACCTCGACTCATCCGTTTAACATGTTATGTATATCAATAGCATATCGACTTATCGTTTAACATGTTATGAACTCTTAGCGTACGCTAAACCCTTTCGTACGACCTTTCTACTAGACTAAGAACGAATTGTTACCGCCTCAAGTTAAAATATTGGTAGATGTGACAATAAGTTACTCTGTGAGACCTTTTTTTAATCCGTTTAACATGTTAGGTTGAGGATTTTGGCGGGATTTTTTATTTTTAAGCACGAATTGTTACCGGCTCAAGTTAAAGATGCTAGGTTTGGGTTTTTTATGTTAGAAAATTTACCGGGACACTTAAAAATTTGACTAGTTTTTTTATTTAATTTTAATTATATATTAAATAAAATTATTTAAATTAAATATTTTTTTTTAATTTTATAAAAGTATTTAATTTTAAATATAAAGTATTTAATTTTAATTATATATTAAATAAAATTATTAATAATAAATAAAAAAAATTAATTATATAAAAGTAATTAATTTTAAATTTAACTACTTATTTTTTAAAAGTATTAATAATAAATGTTATAACAGCTCAAAATCCAGTCGACATGTCGTCGGGACTAAACCCACCAAAATTTCATGAAAATTTCATTTATCCCGCCAAATCACTTAATGATGCCGTCGACATGTCGTCGGGACCATTAAAAAGTAAACACAAAAGTAAACACTTAACATATCTCAATTATTGCAACTCGATCTCTCAACTCGCCGGCGATTAAAAAGTAAACACCACCACCACCAGTACTCCAGCACCACCACCACCAGTAGTACTCCACCACCACACCATCACTACAACACCACATTCGCTACACCGTACACCACCACCACCACAGTCTCCACCACAACAAACCACCACTACACGAGCACCACTGTGCACTTCTCCTCCTCCTCTTCTCATGTTTAATTCTGTTTAATTCTCTCCTCAACCATTCTCTTGTTTAATTCTTCCTCTTCTTCCCCACTTTTTCTTCCATACGAATTGAAGCAGGTATTTTTAATTTTTGTTATTTTTTTTATTTTTATTAATTTATGTAATGTAAATGTTAATTTATGTAGCATTTGTTAATTTTTTGATGTTATTTTCTTTTTTCTTTTTTTTTTTTTTTTTGATACAGCCGAGACAGTAGCGAGAGCCGAGAGCTGAGACAGCCAAGACATAGGTAATGTGGTCTCTTTTTTATTTTTTTAAAAACTTTTGGTATCCCGATGACATGTCGCCGTCAACAGTTTTAGCTCTTTAATTTTAAGCAACCGATATATTAATGTGCTCTCTTTTTATATAGCCCGAGCCCGAGACCGCAACTCGAGACCCCATACAGCCCGAGAGACCACAGCCCAAGAGCGAGAGCCTAGAGCTGAGACGTACAGCCGAGACAGTATGTTATTTACATATCCGTATTGTTTTTTCATTTTTATGCTTTGCAGATTAAGTATAATTTGATAGTTTGCGGATTAAGCATTAAGTACTAGTGAAAAGATATAATTCAAGCAGCCCTAGCTACGTAGGTTTAGGTTATCGTATGCTAGGTCAGTGATAGCCAAGTTAATTCGATAACTGACTTTAAAGATTATAACACCAGTTTTGTAGAATTTATAATGTTTTAATGCATTTTGAGGGTGTTTAGCGATTATTTGCAAGTGTTTAAGCCGTTATAAGTGTTCAAAACGGGTGTTATAATCTCTAAACCTAGCTGCCTTCAACATTTTATGAATGAAATTGTTATGAATTGTTTAAATGTGTATATTTATTTTGAATGTGTATGTATTTGAATGTGTATGTATTTGACTGTGTGCATGCTTACGTTAATTTGTTCCCGAATTTCTATATGTTATTCAACTTGTACTTTTACAAATGGCAGCAGTAGTCGCGCGCGGTCACGGTGGTCACGGTGCCGGTGACCCACCACCTTCCCCTACCCGTCAGATTGAGAGCGATTGCCGTGGTGGTAAGAATTTCTGGATTATTTTCAAAGAAACTTAAACTTGATCATTTGAATTTGGTTACATGTTATTTTATGACGTTTTCACTCACTTCAATTGTAGGATCACGACGACCCCGAAGAGGAGGAAGGGAGAGGGGGGAGGCAGGGGTGGAGGTCGGGATGGCGGCAGGAAGCCGGTGCGTCAAACCTCGAAGAACATAGCCCTCAAGAAAGTCGTGGCAGATTATGGCCCGCGGCCGATTGAGTTCGAGTATGGTGATCAGGGGACGTACATTCATGTCGGCAAGAATGCCACGTGGTTCAGTAACTACGTTGGCGAGCTGATTAGGGAGATGCCGTTGTACTATCCCTCCTGGTACGCTATCGAAGAGGAGAAGAAGGCGCACGTCATGGTCCGACTCGGAGTCAGTTATTTCATTTTCCTTTTATATTGTTATGTTATCGTGTTTATTTATTTAAATGTGCATATTTATTTAAATTTGTTTATTTATTTATATCTCTATATTTAATTATTTGAATGTGTACATTTATTTAAATTTGTTTAAATGTGTATATTTATTTAAATTTGTTTATTTATTTATATCTTTTTAATAATTTTAACTATATTTGATTGCAGCGTATGTTTGACATTGAGCGCCACATGCGCGAATCACGTTGGAAAACCATTCTGACCGGCATCAATGCATATTTGGCTAGGCGCTAGTCGGACAACAAGCATGACCAGAAACGCGATTACTTTACTAGGAAGGGTGGGCCTGGGGCTGTGGATGTGATACGAAGAAACCCTCCTCTGAACATGGAGCAGTCTGTATGGGAGGAGCATGTCAAGTTCTACATGACGGAGAAGACTCTCAAACGAGCTGCTGTGAACAAGGAGAACCAAATGAAGAACAAGATTTACAGCCGCCACAGTTCCAGATCATTGGCCGCTTCTCGACATGAATATGTAAGACACATTTTATTTTTATAAAAGTATTTTATTTTTATAAAATTGTTTAATTTTAGTTATATATTAATTAAAAGTATTTAAACTAAATAAAAATTTTAATTTTATAAAGGTAATTACTTTTAATTATATATTTTAATTTTATAAAAGTATTTAAGTTTAATTACAATATATATGGTGTTTGATTTGTCATATTTAATTTGTTTCATCTTATATGCATGTGTATATACAGTTTGAGAACAGAGAGAACCGCCAGTACCCGTCCCTCATATAGAGCTTTTTCGACACGCACTGCAAGGATGATGTATGGTTGCAGGATGAGGCTAGGCTTCAATATGTAAGTATCGTTTTTTTTTTTTTTTCAAACACGCACTTTAATGATTTATTGAAACATAATCTAGTAATTAACACGACTAATATATTAATTTTCTCATTTTTTTTTTTCAACTACATAGGAAGAGATTGTCCGGCTACGCGATCTGGGAGCGGATACGCCTACAGGGGTAGCGTACACAGAGAAGGAGATACTTGCCCTGGTTATAAAGGGCAAGTAGCGGGATCATATAGCCGGTAGGGGTAGGGTGGTACCTGGCATGAGCAGGCCACCGTTACCATACACCCCGCCTCCACCTCCAGGTATGTACAATGGGATAATACTAATAGATTACTCATGACTCTTCTTATGTATTGAAATGGCCGTTTTTAAATTTTGATTATTTCGTTTATAGGTATGGCCGAGATCGACGAGAAGCTTGCTGAAGCTGAAAAGAAGATTGCTGATGCTGAGAAGAAGAGTGACGCAGCTCTAGCAGAAGCTAAGGAAATTAAGGCGCAGCTTGCTCAGTTGATGGGTTTTGTCCGGAGCAACCCGTAATGGCACGAGTTTATTAGTCAGATGCCTTATCAAACTGAGGCAGGCTTAGGCAGCGGGTGTGACGCGGGAGGCAGTGGCGCAGTTGGCGGGAGCGGAAGTGGCAGAGGCGAGAGTGGTGATGATGAGGATGGTCGTAGTGAGGATATGGATGATGACGAGGGGCGGTAGAGGTATATATGGGTTATTTTGTGTTGTAATTATATTTGAAACTATATTTTGGTGACCCGTATCTTAGTATTATGTAGTTTAACCTTTTGGTGACTAGAACATTGCGGATATTGCAACATTTATATCGACGGCAGCTAGGTTTAGAGATTATAACACCCGTTTTGTAGACTTTATAATGTTTTTATGAATTTTGAGGGTGTTTAGCGATTATTTGAAAGTGTTTAAGCCGTTATAAGTTGTACGTGTTAGGACATATTAGTATTGATTGGTTAAAGACTTTGGTTGCTTACAGGTTTTGGTAGATTTTTTCTAAAAAAATTTTCGAAAAAAATCTGAAAATTTGCTGCTGTGTGCAGCCTGCTTATTAGCAGCATCACAGTATGGTACCGACGACATGTCGTCGGCACCGTAAACAAAAAATTATTTGTAATTTTTATAGTACCGACGACATGACGTCGGTACGATTTAAAATTCGTTGACTATTTTGTTGACCAGCATAAAGGCGTACCGACATCATGTCGTCGGTAGTTTTTAAAACATAATTAACCTTGACTAATCAAGGCGTTAATTAGTTATATGGTCCCGACGACATGTCGTCGAGACCAAATTGTCGAACCACAAAATTCTTTGACTGGAAAAACGTGTGGGTCCCACGCTGTCTTCGGGTTTGGTCGTCGGGACGGGGAGTAGCGACGGGGCATTCTCGACAAGTTGGTGTCGACGTCATGTCGTCGGGAAGTGATTGTGCCGACGTCATGACGTCGGCATGGTTGTAAAAAAGTCGTCGCCGAATGCGGCGATTGTGCCGGTGGAAGCTATGTTAACCTAGATTAGGGTAAGCTTATTCAACCATGTTGAGTTTGGGTTTAGGTTTGGGTTTGAGGGGATCAGAGAAAAACGAAAATTATCTATAAATTGAATTCCAAGCCTTACTATGAGCTTATTTTTGGACGTCCTCTCCAATTACCTTGTTTAATAATGCTTGTGTACAAGCAGATCAGTCAAGCGAATGTAATCTTTCTGCAAATCAGTCAAGCGAATGTAATCTTTCTTTTCTTAAGAGAACCTTGCTTACTTGTTAGATATTAGTCGTAAGTAAATTTTATTCTTATTATCGTCACCGGTTTTCTAGATACCTAGTGACATGCATGACATCCATATACATGTTCTCTCTTGGACCGTATGATGCTTTTAGTCTTTTGGATCATCCATATGAGCCATTACCCTCGTACATAAGCCTTGAACAAACATCATGACACTCTGCTGTGGCTAGAGAGGGGCAAGTTGATCAACCTATCAATATAATGTCTATTATGTCATACAATATAATTTCATCATTCATTTTATAATCCACCATGGCCTACTGGTAAAATCTTTTGGTTTTCTCAGAATATGTCAAGTGTTCAAACTTTGCTAGTGTTGGAATATGAGAGCTGGATTAGCCTAATATGACTAAAGGTGTGTGAACCTATCGGGGCACACACGTATACACAAAGAACACGTTTATTATATATTTAATATATATATATGTTTTATATTTATTAAATGTATAATATGCTTCACGAAATAATTATTTAACGATTGTTAGTTTACCGTTAGACGCAATAACTAACTAATATACGTTAAATATAAAAGAGAGGTCTTGGATATACATTTGAACATTAAAAGAAACATACGACAACAACAATATTGGAAATGATTGTTGTGTTTATTTTTCTTTTGATCTATATCACACGACATGGACATACATGAAAATGATTTGCTTGTTTTTTTCTTTGTTTGGTCCATCTTACACGGCAAGAGAACAATATGTGTAGACAAGTAAATATCTTTTGGTTTTATTTTGTCTCATGCCATTTATTATTTACTAGTATAAATAATACTTGTCATCCTCTCTTGAATTTCATTCAAACGTATTATTTTTATACGTATAAGTCGACAAGTCATAAAAGCAAGAACATAAACACAGCAAGAGAACAATATGTGTAGACAAGTAAATATCTTTTGGTTTTATTTTGTCTCATGCCATTTATTATTTACTAGTATAAATAATACTTGTCATCCTCTCTTGAATTTCATTCAAACGTATTATTTTTATACGTATAAGTCGACAAGTCATAAAAGCAAGAACATAAACACAAGGTGTTTTAGTCGTGAAGCAAGCACTAGCATCCTAACGTGCTTCGTTTGACGTGTAGTGTGCGCATTCGTTAGAGGTGATTGTTTTAATCACTAAGTTTTATTTGTTGTTGCTTCGAGGGTTAGTTTTCTTGTTTCCTTTTTACCTTAATTTGTTTATTATATGTGTTAATCATAATTGCTAAACTAGATCCATTATCCGCTGCGTACTCGTAGTGTTAATGGTTAACATGTTCTTTAATCCCAACAGTGGCATCACGAGTCAACTCGTTTGGTGGTTATGGGTTACACTATTTAATAAACACGCGAAAAGGCTACATGTAATCTAACTTAGTTATTCGTTTTATTTTTGTTTTGACAACTACCATGCAATACTTGTCATTCGTTTTATTTTTGTTTTGACAACTACCATGCAATACTTGTCATTAATTAATAAAAATACCTAGATGCAAATGAATAATTACTTGTTAATAAGACATAATAGATTAATAAATTAAAGGTTAATCAAGCTTGCCATGATTATTCTATTTGTTATTCCGGCTATAAGACCTACGCAATCATTTTTTTATGATGCATGTGGCGATCTAGGCACTTGATGAAAGCCTAGTGAGGGTCTTATGGTTCTCCATTTGGGGAAGACTCGCTAGAGGACTCGGATCTATATGTTTACTTGTTAATATTAATGCCATGTTTTAGTATTATGTTTTTTTTAGCCAACAAGTTTACACGCCTAAAAAAAAAAAAAAAAAAAAAAAAAAAAAAAAAAAAAAAAAAAAAAGGGAAGGGGGGGGGGGGTCTAATACATATAACAAGATGACATCTATATGGTCTTAATTTACACGCCTTAAAATATCATGCTCAAATTGTGACCTGCTATTTGATTCGTAGAAAATTGGTTTTTGTAAAATTAAGTGACCTAAATATATTGAAACAAGTTTTTTTATGAAATTAAAAACTGGATGCTATGGACACTTGGGAAGTACGGCTCACCCACTAGAACAAACTATAAGGGGGTATGAGGCGGTGCGCACAGTCACACCTAAAGGATTTCCGGTCATTTGCTTCTCGCTGACCTGGTCCTCCGCTTCCTTGCGAGTTCGATTGGAGCTACCGTGAACCATGATCACTACATTGTCATTACCAAACAGTTTTTAAAATAAGTGCTACAAAGTTGTTTTGCATGCTTCTTTGTACACGATTTTACCACATTTATGTGTATACACTATGTGTAAATTTTAAGTCTATGTCAGCCAACCAAGAACACGTGCTTTTGGCTTAACCTCTTTGGTCAGACCTTAGGGCCATTCCAAACCCATGGCAAATTATGTTCATTGGTCAGACTTTTGGCCATTTTTGCACGTTCTTGCTTGGTCGACTTATTTCGAGTATGCTTGGTCCATGGCAAATTTTGTTCATTGGTCAGACTTTTGACGATTTTTACACGTTCTTGCTTGGTTGACTTATTTCAAGTATGCTTGGTCAGACCTTGGACCCGAGGCATAAGATGAGACTAAACATGCTCATGACATTATTACTTGCCTACTAATGTCTTGATCAGTCTCATAAATCTAAGAGTTGCATTTTATGCAATTAACGCTCGTCGCTTACCTCTTGCCCCACTTGTTTACACATTGGTCAGACCTTTAGTAATAAGTGGGAGGTCAAGTTGGATCTTAGTCTTAATTAGTAATTAATTGGGTAGTTAATTCTATTAAGAATTTAATTATTGAAAATACTAATTATTTGAAATTTTTAATTGTATATGACTACCTCAGTTGGAAACAATTCGGTACTCAGGAGTTTCTTTGAGAAACAAAAACTCACTGGACCTAACTTCATTGAATGGTATCGCCAGCTTCGCATTATCCTGTCTGCTGAAGATAAGGAAAATTACTTGGAGCATCCTATTCCTGCTGCTCCTGTTGCAACTCCTGGACACCCAGTCCCTCCTGAGGCTTTAGCAGCTGACACTGCTTGGGTCAAGGGATCAAAGGACATTGCTGCATTCATGCTTATGACCATGGACTTAGAAATCCAACGAAATCTAACTCACCTTGGTGCATATGACATGCTACAGGAGTTGAAAAGTATCTTTGCTCAACAGGCAGAACAGGAACTTCTTCAAACCGCGAGGGAATTTCACTCGTGCAAGCAAGAAGAACGTCTATCTGTTAGCTCATATTTTCTAAAGATGAAGAGCTACATTGACAACTTGGAGCGTCTCGGTCATCCCGTCACTTTGAACCTTGGAGTAAGCCTAATCTTGATTGGACTCTCTAAGGAGTATGACAGCTTTGTGCAGAACTATAATATGCACATCATGGGGAAGACTGTGAATGAATTACATGCTATGCTTAAACAACATGAGCAGACGCTACCCAAGAAAGATGCTGCACCTGCACTTCATGCTATACGTGCAGGAAATGTCTAGAAAAACCAAGGTAAAAAACCGTTCAAGGCTGCTAAGGGGAAACAAGGGAATGGAAAGTATAAGTTGGCTTATGCTCCTGAGCATAAACCATCTTATGCTTCCAAGCCCAAGAAACCTCCACCACCCAAGAAGGATAACCCTGCAAAGGACGCAACCTGTCACCAATGTGGTAAAATAGGTCATTGGAGAAGGAACTGTCCCGTATATCTCGCCGAGTTGCTGAAAAAGAAGAAGCTATCTCAAGGAGCTAGCACTTCAGGTATTTTCACCATAGAACTCTATTCTTTTCCTAGTACATCTTGGGTTTATGACACGGGTTGTGGTACTCACATCTGTAATACTACTCAGGGTCTCAGGGGAAGTAGGAAGCTGAAGCCAGGAGCTTTAAGTCTGTACATGGGCAATGGTCAACGTACAGGAGTTGAAGCTATTAGAAGTTATCATTTATGTCTCCCTATTGGATTAGTAGTTGTTTTGAACAATTGTCATTATGCTCCTTCTATTACTAGAGGAATTATTTCAGTTTCACGTTTGTTTGACGATGGTTTTATTAACCGCTTTGAATTGAATAATACAATTTCAGTTTCTAGGAATAATGTTGTTTATTTTATTGCTATCCCAAGGGATGGTATCTTTGAAATTGATATGTCTTGTTCTAAAACAAATGATAGTTCTATGTTTGTTGTTAGCAATAAAAGAGCCAATCTCACCTTGGACTCTACTCTCTTGTGGCATTGTCGTCTTGGACACATTAGAAAGAAACGCATGGAGAAGTTGCAACATGATGGACTTCTCAACTCAACTGACATCAAGTCATTTGAAAAGTGTGTTTCCTACATGTCTGGTAAGATGGCAAGAAAACCCTATTCACATCAAGTGGAAAGGGCTAAGGATCTACTTGGACTAATACACACTGATGTATGTGGCCCATTTAGAACTGTGTCAAGACAAGGAGCTAGTTACTTCGTCACTTTTACTGACGACTATAGTCTGTATGGTTATGTTTACCTGCTGAAACATAAACATGAAGTGTTTGAAACATTTAAAGTTTTTCAAAAGGAAGTAGAAAACCAACTCGGGAAGACCATTAAGTCACCGCGTTCTGATCGTGGAGGTGAATATATGAGACAAGAGTTTTTGGATCATCTTAAGGAGCATGGGATTATTGCCCATCGCACTCCTCCTTACACGCCACAACATAATGGTGTGTCTGAAAGGAGAAATCGAACACTGCTAGACATGGTTCGCTCCATGATGAGTCAAACTACTCTTCCAAAGTCCTTTTGGGATTATGCCCTTGAGTCTGCTGCACGCATTCTCAACATGGTTCCAACTAAGAAGGTTGATAAAACACCATACGAGGTATGGCATGGTTAAAGCCCCTAAGTTGTCTTACTTAAAAGTTTGGGGTTGTGAGGCACTTGTTAAGCGTGATACACTTACCAAACCTGACAAATTGGAACCCAGATCTATTAAGTGTATCTTCGTAGGATACCTAAAGGAAACAATGGGATATTCTTTCTACCTTCCATCCGAGAATGAAGTATTTGTTGCTCGGAATGCTGAATTCTTTGAGAAAAATCTCTTGGATCATGAAGCAAGTGGGAGTCTAGAAGATCTTGAAATTATCCAAGAAGAAAATACAAATCCTTCTGTAAACACTAGCTTAGGTCATGATGAGGATGATCAAGAAATTGATGAACCTCAAAGTGATATCAATCCAATTCGTAAGTCCACTAGGACACGCCGTGCTCCAAATCGAATGTGTTTATACGTCGATGCTGAGGAGCAGGAGTTTGGGGATCTTGGTGAACCCAATAACTATAAAGCTGCATTGTTGGATCCTGAATCCAAGAAATGGCTTGATGCGATGAACGTGGAAATGCAATCTGTAAAACCCTAAAATTCAGATTCCTAATTTTACGTCAAATTTTGAATTTTCCCTAAAGTTTGTAATAATTTATTTTTGACCCTAAACTTTACGTTAAGTATAATAAATCAATTAAAATTAGTTAACCTAAGTATTGTGCGTAATTAAATATATGTTACATAAATAAAAGCCTTCCTAATACTCCTCTACAATCACACGTTTAATGTGCCTTATAACATCCGAAATTGTGAAGTCAAATCCCCTAATTTTTGGCAACTTGATTACACCCATAACCGATCCTAGTTAAAACCCAATCAAACACTATTATGGACATTAAAACCTTACCATATTTGCACCCCGCTCCTTCCCAAATTTTAGTTATAACGCGTATTCTTTTCCCTACTCTCCCATTCATACGACACAACTAAAACAAACACACTCATAGTTCTTCTGTTTGACATACCTAGAACATATAAGAATCTGAATTTAACCAACAATAAAAACCTTAATGTTTACATGCCTATCTGATCTATTTAGTTTGTTGTTGTTCGTTAATATATCACACCATGAAAAAGGCCACATGAAATCATATTTACAACATGCTGAAACACCATATATTTGACCCATAAAGTTTTGTTCCAATCGGCCTATAATTCTGATCTGATTCGACCTTTTTCTATTTAATTCGACCCTTTTTTATTTTCTATTTTGATCGACCATATTGCTGTGCTCGACCCAATTTATATTTGACCCTAACCTGGTACTTAAAACATGTTTCTAAATCTGAAATAAAACCTAGAATATTAATATGAGGCATATGGAATTTATGAGGCGAATTAGGGCTTGCTTGATGTCATTTTGTGTGAGCTGTTTATGTCATAAAATTCATGTGTGTTTATGCTTGATTGTGTGGCGTTCTTAAGGCTGTTAACACATGGAATATTGACTAATAAACCTATGAAACATGCATGTACGATCAGATCTAAAAAAGGGTTAGACATAGGTGATTATTTGGTCTCATTAAGCCCCATGTGTGCTCGTTAATTTTGATATCATGAATATACTTGTGCGTGTGTTAAACGGATGGTTGTATAATGTCTTAAAACTTGTTAAATCCTAAATTGAATAAGGTCTAAGGGTCGTGGTATTGGTTTGGTTAAACTTAGGGTTGTTTCTATCTCAACTGCGTGCTGTCCAGGATTTTGGGTCCTGTTGCAAGGGTCATAAGTTAAAGGTACAAATGTGTTTTTGCAAGATTTTTGAGGCTAAAACAAAATTCAGGATGTGTGCTATCCGGATATCAAATTTCATAATTTTTGGAGGTAGGGAGAGTAGTCTTTTGATTTTTGGGAGTTCAAGTGTCAAAACTGTATTTTGGATGTCTGAAAATTAGTTGGTGTTTTTTATTTTTAGTTTTAAAACCATAAGTAACTAAGAGGTCTCATTTGACAGAGATAATTTTTAAGATGTATATGGCTTACTACTATTTTGGTGGATTTTTCTGACGTGATGAAATCGGTTCGTTAAGGGAAAACTTTCTGGGAATCTGTGCAGTTATCTTCCTGGGCAGGTTTGGGAAAATGATTTTTGAAAGGGTACTTGAACTTAGTAATAAAATCTAAAAAAATTATTGGAAGTACTAGACTTATGTAGGAGTCACAGATAAAAATTGTAGAGCCTCAGGAGCGCAGTTGGTAGGTCTATAAATTCATAGGATACTCAGTCAAATTTGCATTCTAAACCTAAAATCTGTTTTGACACACTTAAACCTTAACTAGATAAATTATTGATTTGAAACACATATAAAACCTATGTCTTGATTGTTAACTCAGTCTAACCGAATTCCATATTCGACTAAACCTATTTTGATATTACATTTATAACCTAATTAAGTTATGCCTTAATTATGAAACCTTAAACCTATGTATTAATCACTTAACTTAAGTAAACCCTAAATATGAAGATGTGATTGATAACAAGCATTAAAAATCCGTTATGATATTAAATGAGCGTATAAGTAATATATGATTATAATTCATGTAGATCCGGTGAAGTCGGAGTGATCCTCTTTCTTGTGTTCTTTTGCCCTTTTGCTTGCGTTTCATAAGGTTCAAATATTTCGCCCTTTTCAGTAAGGGTATCTCATGACTTGATTCCTTGATGTTTGATATTCTTATTTATGATCCATTTGATATTCGTTTGGTTGTTTTGTCTGATATGATTCGGTCGTTATCTCCTGTGACTTCAGTATTCGAATCCTTTGATACTTTGTAATCCATTAGATATTATGACTTGTATGAAAAACCTTTTTGAATATATATCTTAATGATGGTTTTGAGAAAAACTATTTTAAAATGATTTCTGTGAATACGAGGTAACACCACTTTTTATATGAAGGTTTAATGACTCTTATGAAAACGACTTTTAAAAGAATACTTTCATGAAAACAACATTTAAATGATTTTCATAATTACATAATCTGGTTGTACTATATCCTTAAGGATTTCTCATGACTCATTATTTCCTGATATTTGTTATGCTTTGATCTATATTTATTTAGTTATTCGTTTGATTATTCGTTTCATGCTATATTCTATTCATATAGCTATTATCTAAGTTGGATAATTTATAATTTTCCCTTATCATTATATTGCATGTACTATGCGTATTATGTTGCCCATATTTGTAGCCAGTCATGGGGAGTCCATGGCCTTGCCATTGATGCACAAATGGTATTAACACTATCTGTGGAGGTAGGTTTTTGTCCACAGCGTTCCCATTTGTTTTTATAGCTGTATATATAGCGCACCTGGCCCGTGTTTATTATATGTATGTTTAGTATAGAACTGGCATATGTATCTTTGTTTTGAAGGGAGCGTATGGATGCATCCTAGGTACTTAGTTCAGTTTTGATATATACTTGTGAATGGACTTGAGTGCGTGCAATACACCCCATTTCACTTTTGGTACATCGAGCTAGCTACTCCATGTACAATTTGCTATATGTTTTGTTGGGCATTTCCTTTTATATTGATATCCACTTTATGTTTATTATTATGCTTTGATTCCTTTCATATGCTCCATATTCTGTTTGACATCTTGTTTAGCAGGTTCTCTTGGATTTATTCGCTTATTCATTTCGTATACGCTTATTACCTTTCATTTGTTTATATCTGTTCACTGAGCATTAGCTCAGCCGCATTTTCTTTTCTCTGCGGCAGGTTATAAGCGGGATGCTGGGCATGAGTGTTGAGAGTAGAAGATAGAGGACCTACCCTTGATTAGATTCCATTATTGGAGTTATGATTGTAGATATTATGCTTTGGATATGTATTGTATTTAGATTAATGTTTGGATTAGAGTTCATAAGTCTTTGTAATTCTTGACTTAGTATTTAATAAGAAGTCTCCCACTTGCGTTTATATGTTCTGATTGACACCATAATGTTACAATTAGGCCCTTTTCGGGTTGGGTGTTACAATTATGGTATCAGAGCTTAGGCTTTGACCTGTAGTACTTTAAGTTATGACCTATGAAAGATTTGGCCCTTCGGTTTGCACTTTAGGAGTTTATGAAACAACCTTTGAGAATTTGCCTTAGGATTTCCACTCTGAAGAAACTTAGGTTATGACCGATGAGGATTGGGTAGACTATAAGACATTTGTTTAAGTATCATTTCTTTCGCATCACTCTGATTCGTGTCTTACTTTTAGTTAAGCCCTTTTAAGATCACTTTTTCCGGAGATTAGAAACTTATTATTTTGCACAACCTAAGATTTGTGACCGAGTAAGTTTAGAATGCGTTGAGAATTCTGTAGTAATGCCTGACACTATATAAGCCTTATTTTCTGATTCGGAACTTAACCTCTGATTCGTTTGTTAATCATTTAGATACCTCTTAGATCATTCTGAGAATTCTTGTGACCATGATGTGTTTGACACATTATGTGATTTCTCTTGCTTTTGCTAAGCATATTTAAGTTTCCCTACACTATTAGATTTACCTTACCCATTCCTATTCCTATAAGAAATCTTGTAGTGATTAACCACGAGTATGGGAATGTTTCCCTCACTTCTAAATGATAAGATTCACTCTGCTGATCTGTCTTTCTCTGGAATGTTAATTTCGATGTTATTCTGGTATGGATGAGTTGACTAATCATCAAGATGCTAACTACTGTCTTACTGTACACGTTTGACGATTCGAACATCCTGAATTCTTTTTACCGTGATTCCCGACTGGTTAACCTTTTGTTATCGTTACTACTCTGGGAACTCATACGTTATTTTTCGCGGTTGTGAAGGTTTCCTAGCACCTATTTTGTACACCGTGGGATGGATCTCACCTTGAGAGTCATTTTGCAATCTGAGTTTTCTCGATGTAATCCCTGAACGAACCACCAGGGTTTTCCACCGGAGTGTGAAGTTGATTTGACCTGGTACTGAGAGATTGTTTAGTCATGACTCGAGGTAGAATATGATATCAATAAAGGCATGTTTATATGATGCAAGTATTATGACGCCTAGCGAACGTGATAATAGTTACATCATATAACCTGAACTTATTGGGATCATAGGATGTCTTTGAGAAGTGCCTGAGAATAGTGAGTGGAATGAGTCTGAATTCTATCTGAATAGAGCGACGTTTTGCCTGATTCTGAAACTCTGTATCGAATAGCACTAGTTGAATTGAGAGAACTGAAAGGGCAGCAACAAGAACTAGGAAGTAGTTTTATTCATCTGAGCGTATCTCCGTGGGGTGCTCCAGTTTTATTCGCGATGAAGAAGGATGGTAGCATGAGGTGGTATATTGATTACTGGAAGTAGGACCGTATTACAGTTAGAAACCGTTATCCACTACTTGAATCGACAATTTATCTGATCAACTTTAGGATGTGAAGTCTTCTCTAAGACTGAGTTAAGATCTAGTTATCATCAGTTACGTGTGAAGAGCAAGATATTCCTAGAACTATCTTTCGTACTCGTTATGATCACTATGAGTTTAGTGACGCCAATTGTATTGGCTAATGCTTCGACTGTTTTATGGACTTGGTGAATCGTGCCTTTCGTGAGTACTTGGACAAATTTGTCATAGTATGACATTTTAGTACATTCAGAGACGAAGGAGAAACATGAGGATCATTTTCGTATTATGTTGGAAACTTTTCGTAAGAAGAAACTTTATATATTCTGGAAGTGTGATATTGGTTGGGACAAGTGACGTTCTTAGTTGATGGCATTATTAGGATCCTGCGAAGATGGAAACTATCACCAAATGGCCAAGACCGACGACAGTTACAGAAGTTAGAACCTTTTGAGTCTTGCAGAAGAATTGTGGAAGATGTTCACGACTAGCGTTATCGTTGACGAAGCTTGTGAGAAGAGGAGAGAAGTTTAGCTGGGATGAGAACTGAGTTTTGGAAAAGCTGAAACAGAAATTAGCTTCTACTTCCATACTTACAGGTGTGTACCAATTTTGGGAGATTTTAAGAAGAGACTTGGTTATGCCCTTATGCAGTACGAGAAGGTTATTGCTTATGCATCAGGACAACTAGAACCGTATGAGGCGAATTATTCAGCGCATAACTTGGAGTTGGCAGCAGTGGTGGTTGTTAGTAAGATTTGGAGGTAATTCTTGTATGGCGGATTATGATCTGTGTTGAAGACTTGAGGAAACTATTTAACTGAGGCACACAGTTTTTACTTCTTTATTCTTCTTAGTTGTACTATGATGAATTAAGATCTGGAGCAGGCCTTCTGGTGGAAAGACATTTAGCAAGTTGGCAGAAACCTTTAAGCTAGGGATTATTTGGTTAGTTAGCACACCTGCAATGATCCTGTCTGAGATCTGCGTCTTACTTCATAATTCTGGGAAGATCTGCAGAAGGCTTGAGGAATCAGACTCAAGATGGCAAGCTGATGGCAAGTGAATCCTTTCGGACTTATGTATGAACAAAAGTGTAGAGCACCTTTTAGTGGAATAAGGTCGGAAGATTGTTTATTAAAAGTCCAGAGTTGATTTTAGTGACTAATAGAACAGTTACCATTGTGGAAGAGAAGCTTTGAAATTTTAGACTGACGATTGTGAGTTCTTGGGATGTCTCCGTATAGAAGTGTTAGACGTTCTGGCATTTGATGGAGAGTTATTCGGCGATTTGTTAGCCCTTAGGTTCATTTTTATCACTACTAATATTCTGCCCTCCTCGTTAGGCATTTGATACGTTCAATAATTCGATATGTGCTTCGTTGATCGTTAATACGTTTCCTTATTTCGTTCGGAATCTTAGATCGGATTGTACTGTTTAGCATTACCTCTGTATTTACTCATGATCATTTCATGTTTCATGTATATCTCTTGTGAGATTTCAGCTATCATCCGTTACATATATGTTTCGTATCTATTGGATTAGATTCGTTATGATTTGTTTTGCTGGAGAGCATGAGGCTATCCTAGTTTGTCTGAATCAAGTTATGAGAAAACCTTTTCGTTCATTGAAATCTGTTAGAAGAATCAATCTGAGTGAGTTAATCATTTTCATTTCTTTTCGTGATTTGGTACACTTTTGTTTGACCTATCTACTTCAATTTCGAGGATGAAATTTTCTTTCTAGAAGGGAAGAGTTGTAAAACCCTAAAATTCGGATTCCTAATTTTACGTCTAATTTTGAATTTTCCCTAAAGTTTGTAATAATTTATTTTTTACCCTAAACTTTATATTAAGTATAATAAATCAATTAAAATTAGTTAACCTAAGTATTGTGCATAATTAAATATATGTTACATAAATAAAAACCTTCCTAATACTCCTCTACAATCACACGTTTAAGGTGCTTTATAACATCCGAAATTGTGAAGTCAAATCCCCTAATTTTTGGCAACTTGATTACACCCATAACCGATCCTAATTAAAACCCAATCAAACACTATTATGGACATTAAAACCTTACCATATTTGCACCCCGCTCCTTCCCTAATTTTAGTTATAACGCGTATTCTTTACCCCACTCTCCCATTCATACGATACAACTAAAACAAACACACACATAGTTCTTCTGCTTCTCTCTCAAAGACCAAGGTTGAAGGTTGTTGCTGCTGATGTTCATTTGTGGTTGCAATGATTGATCGTGGGTATTAGGGTTCGTGATTCGTGGGTTTCTTTTTCTTGTTCTTCTATGTTTCGTATCTCAGCTAAGGTACCATCACACCCTTGTTTCCTTTCAAGTTGTTCGACATACCTAGAACATATAAGAATCTGAATTTAACCAACAATAAAAACCTTAACGTTTACATGCCTATCTGATCTATTTAGTTTGTTGTTGTTCGTTAATATATCACACAATGAAAAAGGCCACATGAAATCATATTTACAACATGCTGAAACACCATATATTTGACCCATAAAGTTCTGTTCTAATCGGCCTATAATTCTGATATGATTCGACCTTTTTCTATTTAATTCGACCCTTGTTTACTTTCTATTTTGAACGACCATATTGCTGTGCTCGGCCCAATTTATATTCGACCCTAACCTGGTATTTAAAACATGTTTCTAAATCTGAAATAAACCCTAGAATATTAATATGAGGCATATGGAATTTATGAGGCGAATTAGGGCTTGCTTGATGTCATTTTGTGTGGGCTGTTTACGTCATAAAATTCATGTGTGTATATGCTTGATTGTGGGGCGTTCTTAAGGCTGTTAACACATGGAATACGGACTAATAAACCTATGAAAAATGCATGTACGATCAGATCTAAAAAAGGGTTAGACATAGGTGATTGTTTGGTCTCATTAAGCCCCATTTGTGCTCGTTAATTTTGATGTCAAGAGTATACTTGTGCGAGTGTTAAACGGATGGTTTTATAATGTCTTAAAACTTGTTAAAACCTGAATTGAATAAGGTCTAAGGGTCGTGGTATTGGTTTGGTTAAACTTAGGGTTGTTTCTGTCTCAACTGCATGCTGTCCAGGATTTTGGGTCGTGTTGCAAGGGTCATAAGTTAATGATACAAACTTTTTTTGGAAGATTTTTTAGGCTAAAACTAAATTCAGGATGTGTGCTATCTGGATAACTAATTTCATAATTTTTAGAGGTCGGGAGAGTAGTCTTTTGATTTTTGGGATTTCAAGTGTCAAAACTGTATTTTGGATGTCTGAAAATCAGTTGGTGTTTTTGATTTTTAGTTTTAAAACTATAAGGAATTAAGAGGTCTCATTTGACAGGGATAATTTCTAAGATGTATATGGCATACTTGAATTTTTGTGGATTTTTGTAAAGTGTCAAAATGGGTTCTTTAAGGGCAAACGTTCTAGGTGTCTGTGCAGTTATCTTCCTGGGCAGGTTTGGGAAAATGATTTTTGAAAGGGTACTTGAACTTAGTAATAAAATCTGAAAAACTTAGGGGAAGTACTAGACATATGTAGAGTCACAGATAAAAATTGTAGAGCCTCAGGAGCTCAGTTGATAGGTCTATAAATTCATAAGAAACTCAGTCAGATTTGCATTCTAAACCTAAAATCTGTTTTGACACACTTAAACCTTAACTAGATAAATTATTGTTTTGAAACACATATAAAACCTATGTCTTGATTGTTAACTCAGTCTAACCGAATTCCATATTCGACTAAACCTATTTTGATATTACATTTATAACCTAATTAAGTTATGCCTTAATTATGAAACCTTAAACCTATGTATTAATCACTTAACTTAAGTAAACCCTAAATATGAAGATGTGATTGATAACAAGCATTAAAAATCCGTTATGATATTAAATGAGCATATAAGTAATATATGATTATAATTCATGTAGATCCGGTGAAGTCGGAGTGATCCTCTTTCTTGTGTTCTTTTGCCCTTTTGCTTGCGTTTCATAAGGTACAAATATTCCGCCCTTTCTCAGTAAGGGTATCTCATGACTTGATTCCTTGATGTTTGATATTCTTATTTATGATCCATTTGATATTCGTTTGGTTGTTTTGTCTGATATGATTCAGTCGTTATCTCCTGTGACTTCAGTATTCGAATCCTTTGATACTTTGTAATCCATTAGATATTATGACTTGTATGAAAAACCTTTTTGAATATATATCTTAATGATGGTTTTGAGAAAAACTATTTTAAAATGATTTCTATGAATACGAGGTAACACCACTTTTTATATGAAGGTTTAATGACTCTTATGAAAAAGACTTTTAAAAGAATACTTTCATGAAAACAACATTTAAATGATTTTCATAATTACATAATCTGGTTGTACTATATCCTTAAGGATTTCTCATGACTCATTGTTTCCTGATATTTGTTATGCTTTGATCCGTATCTGTTTAGTTATTCGTTTGATTATTTGTTTCATGCTATATTCTATTCATATAGCTATTATCTAAGTTGGATAATTTATAATTATCCCTTATCATTATATTGCATGTACTATGCGTATTATGCTGCCCATATTTGTAGCCAGTCATGGGAAGTCCATGGCCTTGCCATTGATGCACAAATGGTATTGACACTATCTGTGGAGGTGGGTTTTTGTCCATAGCGTTTTCATTTGTTTATATAGATGTATATATAGCGCACCTGGCCCGTGTTTATTATATGTATGTTTAGTCTAGAACTGGCATATGTATTTCTGTTTTGAAGGGAGCGTATGGATGTATCCTAGGTACTTAATTCAGTTTTGATATATACTTGTGAATGGAATTGAGTGTGTGCAATACACCCCATTTCATTTTTGGTACATCGAGCTAGCTACTCCATGTACAATTTGCTATATGTTTTGTTGGGCATTTCCTTTGATATTGATATCCACTTTATGTTCATTATTATGCTTTGATTCCTTTCATATGTTCCATATTCTATTTGACATCTTGTTTAGCAGGTTCTCTTGGATTCATTTACTTATTCATTTCGTATACGCTTATTACCTTTCATTTGTTTTTATCTGTTCACTGAGCGTTAGCTCAGCCGCATTTTTTTTTTCTCTGCGGTAGGTTATAAGCGGGATGCTGGGCATGAGTGTTGAGAGTAGAAGATAGAGGACCTACCCTTGATTAGATTCCATTATTGGAGTTATGATTGTAGACATTATGCTTTGGATATGTATTGTATTTAGATTATTGTTTGGATTAGAGTTCGTAAGTCTTTGTAATTCTTGACTTGGTATTTAATAAGAAGTCTTCCACTTGCGTTTATATGTTCTAATTGACACCATAATGTTACACTTAGGCCCTTTTAGGGTTGGGGTGTTACAATGAATGTGGAAATGCAATCCATGAAAGACAACGAAGTCTGGGACTTAGTTGATCTTCCTCCTAACGGTAAAACCGTTGGTAGCAAATGGCTCTTCAAAAAGAAGACTGACATGGATGGTGCAGTACACACCTTTAAAGCTCGTCTCGTAGCAAAGGGCTTCACTCAAACCTATGGGGTTGATTATGAAGAGACCTTTTCACCTGTTGCAGACATTAGAGCTATAAGGATTCTCATAGCCATAGCTGCATTCTATGACTATGAGATTTGGCAAATGGATGTCAAAACTGCCTTCCTCAATGGACATCTTTCCGAAGAAGTCTATCTGGTGCAACCTGAAGGTTTTGTTAATCCAAAATATCCTAACCGAGTATGCAAGCTCAAGCGTTCCATTTATGGACTTAAGCAAGCATCTAGGCAATGGAATAAACGTTTTGATGATGAGATTAAGAAATTTGGTTTCACTCAGAATCAAGATGAGCCATGTGTATATCAGAAAGCTAGTGGGAGTTATGCCACTTTCCTAATTCTATATGTTGATGAGATATTACTCATGGGAAACAACATTCCAATGTTACAAGATGTAAAATCCTATCTTGGAAAATGTTTTGCCATGAAAGATCTAGGAGAAGCTACATATATTCTTAGAATCAAGATCTATAGAGATAGATCAAGACGGTTAATTGGTTTGTGTCAAAGTGCTTACATTGAGAAAATCTTGAAAAGATATTTCATGGAGAATTCCAAACGAGGAACTATCCTAATGCAAGATGAGCTTAAATTGAGTAAATCACAAGGTGCTGAGACACCTGCTGAAAAAGAGCGCATGCAAAGAGTTCACTATGCCTCGGCTATAGGATCGATTATGTATGCTGTGAGATGTACTCGTCCTGATGTTGCGTTCACTCAGAACATGACAAGCCGTTTTCAACAGAATCCAGGTGAACTTCACTGGACTGATGTTAAGAATATTCTTAAGTATTTACGCAATACTAAGGATATGTTTCTGGTTTACGGAGGTGATATGAAACGAGAGCTCAGGGTTTCTTGGTACACTGATGCTGGATATCTAACAGATGTTGATGACCTAAATCTCAGACTGGATATGTATTCGTTTTAAATGGAGGTGTTGTTGACTGGAAAAGCACAAAGCAGAGTATTTCTGCAACTTCATATACAGAAGCTGAGTATATAGCTGCTTATGATGCATCTAAAGAGGCTGTATGGATTCGAAAATTCATTTCTGGGCTTGGCATTGTTCCCACAATTGAAGAACCCATAAATATGTATTGTGATAATACTGGAGCCATCACTATAGCTAATGAAAGTGGAATCACCAAGGGTGCTAGACATTACCGCGCAAAAGTTCATTATCTTCGAGAAACCATTGAAATGGGTAACGTGAAGATATTAAAAGTTCACACAGATGACAATCTAGTTGATCCCTTTACGAAGGCTTTAGCATATCCTAAGCATTCTAAATTGACTAGGAATATTAGTTTGATACCAGCTAGTAGTCTCATGTAAATCTGTATGTTAATTAGTATTTGAATAATTTGGAATTGTAAGACAGTTTTATTTTCTGATAAATAAAGATACGAGGTATTTGTCATTTTGTTCATATAAACTGTTATTCCATATTTGCATGTTTAATCCATGAAATGATCTATCATTCTAAATATGTCCATTGTCGGTTAACAATATGGGAATATTGTTATGCAAGGCAAATGTGAGTATTGGTTATATTCTATGAGAATGTGGATTGTTCCAGCCAAACTTATATGTATTCACAAGGGATGCATATTGGATACCCCAACTTTCAAACATTTACTTTTGGATCCTTGTCATGAGTAAAATGTTGAAATGGTTTGTTAAGTCATTCTTAGACTTGAGATACAAGCAAGTTCTGTTATGTGTGGATATCACTTTTGTAATCATATGTCAAACACTGTCCTGAATAAGGTAGTTATAAAAGCTATGTTTTGGAGTGATGTGAAGCAGCATCCACAACACTTGTAGTCAACAAAGGATTTGTTACTCCACTTGATATGTGCAGAAAGATACCATGGGCCCTCTCCAGAATTAATCAGATAATTGTTCGGCCGAACCCAAAGGGTAATGCAAGATGATTCTTGATTACATTTGGTATATCTAATTAAATTCTATAACGAGAATCAAAATGGTTAAACTATATGGAATGAGTTAGGATCCATATTTTGTGGTTTAACGGTATCTATAACAAAGGATGATGAAAGCAAGACATAAATAACCATGCTACTGAGAATGATTTATGAAACTATATCTCAAACACCTTTAGTTTAAATAACGAGTGAGAGCGTTGCTAGACGTTTCCGTCGTTGGTATTTGTGCTATCTGCTACTCCAACTCCCAAGTGGGAGCTGTTGGAATATGAGAGTTGGATTAGCCTAATACGACTAAAGGTGTATGAGCCTATCGGGGCACACACGTATACACGAAGAACACGTTTATTATATATTTAATATATATATATATATATTATATATATATATATATATATATATATATATATATATATATATATTATATATATATATATATATATATATATATATATATATATGTTTTATATTTATTAAATGTATAATATGCTTCACGAAATAATTATTTAACGATTGTTAGTTTACCGTTAGACGCAATAACTAACTAATATACGTTAAATATAAAAGAGAGGTCTTGGATATACATTCGAACATTAAAAGAAACATACGACAACAACAATATTGGAAATGATTGTTGTGTTTCTTTTTCTTTTGATATATATCACACGACATGGACATACATGGAAATGATTTGCTTGTTTTTTCTTTGTTTGGTCCATCTTACACGACAAGGGAAGAATATGTGTAGACAAGTAAATATCTTTTGGTTTTACTTTGTCAAATGCCATTTATTATTTATAGTATAAATAATGCTTGCCGTCCTCTCTTGAATTTCATTCGAACGTATTGTTTTTATACGTATAAGTCGACAAGTCATAAAAGCAAGAACATAAACACAAGGTGTTTTAGTCGTGAAGCAAGCACTAGCATCCTAACGTGCTTCGTTTGACGTGTAGTGTGTGCATTCGTTAGAGGTGATTGTTTTAATCACTAAGTTTCATTTGTTGTTGCTTCGAGGGTTAGTTTTCTTGTTTCCTTTTTACCTTAATTTGTTTATTATATGTGTTAATCATAATTGCTAAACTAGATCCATTATCCGCTACATACTCGTAGTGTTAATGGTTAACATGTTCTTTAATCCCAACAGCTAGAGATGTACATTTAGGGGTAGTAAAGGAAGGGTCGGAAACAGTAAAAAAAAAAACCCCCTATGAGACCGCGTACATCTCAATCAAAAAAATTCGCCTTCAAGTAACCTCATAAAGAAAATCTCTTTGATAATTATACTTATCATTGTTTTGGCCATGCTTTTTGTACATTCTTATACCAGAATAGCTAAACAAAGATCAACTCTTATCTTTTTCTTTTTTTTTTTTTTTCGTTTTTTGGCTTTTCATACCCGTAGGCGTAACGCCAATATGTACTTTCTTTCTGACTTCCATGATATTTAATACGAAATTATAATAACTAAAGTACAAAAAGAATGATTAATAGTTGCAACACGCTTTTAGGCATCCTCCCTATTGAATATTTTGCTTTATTTGAAGCCTGAATAAATTGTCTCATTGTCTAGAATTTAAATGGCATCATCTCTGCAAAATAACCTTTTATGTGGGACTTTTGACTTCATCCATCAGTCTACCGCCACAAGAGTCCACACAAAATGTCTGAATTGCCACATAGATAAATTACTGTATTTGAAACGTTTTTACCCACTCCACTTGTGGATTATGTAATCTGCTTTTTTCAAGCTAAACTAAAGCTTTTATGTTTAAGAGTCTAGGTTATTAAATCACGATTTTTATTATTATTATTTTTTTTTTTTTTCATGTTTATGTATGAAAAGTATTCTACATTTTGTTACGAAATTAAATTTTGTTCAAATATGCGCAGACATAACCTATCTTTCCAAAACAAATTTAAGAAAATACACATGTGAAGTCGACGTACATAGTGAGCTTTTATCGATGACTTGACTGAGCTCATCTTTAGCTTTGATCATGGTTTGCAGGCTCGTGTTTCTTCTATCATTGCCCTTTCCAGTGTAATTGCCGTAGTTAACACCTATTAGATGATAGATAAATAAGCTCAAGCCCATTTGTAGGTTTAGGATTTCTAGGGTTTCACATGTAATCACCACTAAAGATGGTATTAGAGCGGATTTGATCTCGAAACATAGTCGGACGCCATGATCCTCTGCTTCTATACCCCATTTGTAGGTTTAGTATATAGATGTAATCACCACTGAAGATGGTACCAGAGCGGGTTTGAACTCGAAACATAATCGGACGCCATGATCCATTGCTTCTATACCCCCCTCCCACTCCCAACCCCTCTTTCATATCTAGCTATCCCCCTTCCCAAGCCCTAGCCGCTAGTAACCTAAAAAAAATTGCAATCTTCAACCAACACCATACTCGTATATTGTTTTGGCTATAACTTCTTAACCACTTAGAGTTAGCTGACGCCGTCAGCGCCTATCTCTTCGTTTTTCAGTTCTGCACAAAAGCCAATCAAAATCATCACCGTCGGCCACTGACGCAATTTGCTACTCCAAGAAAAAATATTGCTTATTTGCTTTTGCTTTTGCTTTCGCTTTCGCTACTGCAGTCTAAAGATTTCTCTCCGCTTGTTGTCGAATGCCTTTAAGAACAATTTATGTTTGCTTTAAGGCTTTTTGCTTTTGCTGCTTTTCTGCCGTAGTTTGAAGATTTGTCTATGCTTTTGTCGGATATCTTCACCAATTTGTTATTGATTTAAGGTTTTTAGTTTTCTAATCCAAGCCGACCTTTCATGATTTCGCCATTTGGATTGTCGGGGAGTATTAGATGATAGATAAATAAGCCCAAACCCGTTTGTAGATTTAGGGTTTCACATGTAGTCACCACTAAAATATATTATGTAGTCATCAATAAAATATAACACCTCACCAGGTATTAATGTTCAACAGTATCTAGTTCTAGCAATTAACAAATCTTATAGTGTCAACAATTTAGCAATCGTAAAAAAAACATATGAGGACTTGGTGAATGGTTTACTAAACCGTTTTGGGAAGAAAAAACATTTTACGTGCGGTGTGCATATCTTTAAAACATAATTTTAGAGTTTGTAATAATAAAATGAAACACTTTTTTAGTTCGCGTACATAAGCAGTACATTGAAGAAAATAAGTTGTTATTTAATGAACGAAACCTTGTAGTATTTCATTATTTTAAACTGATAATATATGGCTCCAATATGATACATTAATACTGTTTATACAGAAAAAAGAAAAAAAGAGAAAAAGAAGGTTATCGGATAGGGACCATCCTATTAGAATACGCATGGCTTGACAATGTTTGTCCCCACGCGTTAATTTGCATCTTTGAATAGGTTTCAATCTGATACATATATAAATTACGTATAAATAGATCGATCAGTATCATTCTTTCATTTGCTTACGTGATGACTACAACATTTACCAGTTTCCCCATCGACATTTTCTCAAGCGACATTTGTCGCTGGGGTATCTGCACTAAACGACAAAAATAGATCCTACGTGGCACAAATTCTCGTAGAAAAGTCAAATAAATTATTGTGCACTTTTCCCCGGCGGCATGTCGCCGGGGATAAGGCCGTTACATTTTGACCAAATATTTCTTCGTAAAACGTGGCGGGAACTTTTTCCGCTCATGTTTCCCTAGCGACATGTCGCTGCGGATTCTTTTGTTTAATTACGAAATTGTAATTAGTGTTAATGACTCTTATGGTGACGTGGACAATTGTTTCCCCAGCGACATATCGCTGGGGATACATGTTTGGGCTTTAAGTTTCGCAATTGGGCTTAAGTTTTGGGCTTTCGTATTAAGTAAACTCCAGCTTATGTTTTTATTGTAAATTTTCCCCAGCGAGATGTCGCCGGGGATTGTGTTTGACTTCGTTGACTTTTAATGAAACTACGTTTTTTAGGTTTGTTTCGGTCCGATATTCCGTATATTTTAACAAAAAATATATATACGTTTTTAAGGTGATATCGTTATACATAAACACAGTAATATCGTTATACATAAACATATCGACTCATCCGTTGAACGTCTAATGTGTAACCCTAACATATCGACTCATCCGTTGAACGTCTAATGTGTAACCATAACATATCGACTCATCCGTTAAACGTCTAATGTGTAACCATAACATATCGACTCATCCGTTAAACGTCTAATGTGTAACCCTAACATATCGACTCATCCGTTGAACGTCTAATGTCCAACCCTAACATATCGACTCATCCGTTGAACGTCTAATGTGTAACCCTAATGTGTAACCATAACATATCGACTAATTCGTTGAACGTCTAATGTGTAACCATAACATATCGACTAACCGTTGAACGTCTAATGTGTAACCATAACATATCGACTCATCCGTTGAACGTCTAATGTGTAACCCTAATGTGTAACCATAACATATCGACTCATCCGTTGAACGTCTAATGTCCAACCCTAACATATCGACTCATCCGTTGAACGTCTAATGTGTAACCCTAATGTGTAACCATAACATATCGACTAATCCGTTGAACGTCTAATGTGTAACCCTAACATATCGACTCATCCGTTGAACGTCTAATGTGTAACCCTAACATATCGACTCATCCGTTGAACGTCTAATGTCCAACCCTAACATATCGACTCATCCGTTGAACGTCTAATGTGTAACCCTAATGTGTAATCATAACATATCGACTCATCCGTTGAACGTCTAATGTGTAACCATAACATATCGACTAATCCGTTGAACGTCTAATGTGTAACACTACAACATTTACCAGTTTCCCCATCATTGGAACATTTTAAAGCGTACGAATTAAAAATATAAAGCATGTTCGACATCAGTTTTCACAACAACAACATTTTATTAAACAACAACAATAACACAACAAACAACAACAACGACAATAACAACAACAACAACAACAATAACAGCAACAACAACAACCTACATACGAAGATTTCCCATATCACCTACCATGTCATTATAAAGGTCGTGAAATAAGGCAGCTGAATCAATTGTGTGTTTGTTTGGATGCATGTACACTTCTAGCATTTTATTGAGTACCATTATCTGGTGATTCAGTTTGATGCAGTTTGAGCACTCTGTATTTCCAGGACTCGATGTTGAAGGTCCTACGGTGTAACGAGTTGGAGTTATGGATGGTCCTGCGAAATGAGTTGGAGGCGTTGAAGCTCCAAGAGAACCGGTCATTTTGGATAGTCGTTCCTCCTTCCATAAAAAAAAATCGCAACCATACTCCTTTGTCCCACCCTGTTAAAGAGTAAAAACTATTATTTTTAACAACTAACCAAATTATTTATATAACACACAAAAAAGTATGTAGGTGTTCACCTTTGATAAAGGACACGCATAGTATTGTTTACCACGGGAGTAAGGTTTATGCGATTCTCGCAGAATTACGTCTCCTCGTTTACAAGGACAAGCAAAAGCTTCAAATTCCGCCATCTTCACCATGATAACAGTGTGTGTTTGTGGTTGTGAGGTTAAGTGGTTTTGAGTATAAGAGGCTGTGAAGTTGTGTGGTTAAGATGTTAGTATATAAGAGCAGATCTTGGTGGGAAATTTTTGGAGGGAAATTTTTGGGGGGAAATTTTTGGTGGGAGATTTTTGGTGGGAAATGTTTTGTTGACAGATGGTGTGATATAACATCTCGTGTAGAACCTTACCATCTCGGCTCATTCGTTTAACATCTCGTGTACAACAATATCATCTCGGATCATTCGTTTAACATCTCGTGTACAACAATACCATCTCGGATCATTCGTTTCACATCTCGTGTAGAACCTTACCATCTCGGCTCATTCGTTTAACGTCTCGTGTAGAACCTTACCATCTCGGCTCATTCGTTTAACATCTCGTGTACAACAATATCATCTCGGCACATTCGTTTAACATCTCGTGTACAACAATATCATCTCGGATCATTCGTTTAACATCTCGTGTACAACCTTACCATCTCGGCTCATTTGTTTAACATCTCGTGTACAACAATATCATCTCGGATCATTCGTTTAACATCTTGTGTACAACCTTACCATCTCGGCTCATTCGTTTAACATCTCGTGTACAACAATATCATCTCGGATCATTCGTTTAACATCTCGTGTACAACCTTACCATCTCGGCTCATTCATTTAACATCTCGTGTACAACAATATCATCTCGGATCATTCGTTTAACATCTCGTGTACAACAATACCATCTCGGATCATTCGTTTCACATCTCGTGTAGAACCTTACCATCTCGGCTCATTCGTTTAACATCTCGTGTACAACCTTACCATCTCGGATCATTCGTTTAACATCTCGTGTACAACAATACCATCTCGGATCATTCGTTTCACATCTCGTGTAAAACCTTACCATCTCGGCTCATTCGTTTAACGTCTCGTGTAGAACCTTATCATCTCGGCTCATTCGTTTAACATCTCGTGTACAACAATATCATCTCGGCTCATTCGTTTAACATCTCGTGTACAACAATATCATCTCGGATCATTCGTTTAACATCTCGTGTACAACAATACTATAAAATAAAATTAAGTTTTATATTTTATGTTTCCCCGGCGATAGGTCAACGCGCCATTTTCTCTAAACGAAAAAAAAAAAAGTAGTATTCCCCGGCGACATGTCGCCGGGGATTGTCGCCGGGGAATATTTTTTAATGATAAAAGTAGATCTGGTTTATCTATCACTGCAGAAGACGAAAAAAAAAAAAAGATCCGGATTCCTTGGCGATTTTTGCAACAATTCGAGCACCATAAAATCAACCATCACCAACAATTCGAGCACCTCCATCACCACCACCACATCCACCACTTCAACCTTACCCACCACCACCGGCGACAACTAGCCGAATCCACAGCCGAGCCGACAACGAGCACCTCCATCACCACCACCACAGCCGAGCCGAATCCACAGCCAAGGTATGTTATAATTTTTTTTTTTCGTTTATAATCATTGTTGCAAAAAAAGGTCAACAAGGCCGATTAATCGCCGATTAGGTGCTACAAGGCCACCGACCTTGCCGATTTATGTAATTGGGTCAAACAAATAGGTCAACCGTGGTCAACGGCGGTCAATGGTGGTCAAACTTGCCGGAAACCTATATATATCTTGCCGGAAGCACCCAAAACTCACTGTAAACTTATTTTTATCACTTATAGTAACTGTTTAAGTCTATTACAAGTTTTTTTTTTATAGAAAATACCTTGCGAAAAATACTTAAAACTCACCAGAAATACACAAAACTTGCCGGAAATAACTAAAATTTTTCAGTAATGCCGATCCGATTAACCACCGATTAATCCCGCCTAGACCGATTACAAGCTACAAGGTGGTCGACCGCCCGACTACCGATTCGCGATATTTGCAACCTTGTTTATAATTATAATAAGTTGTTAATGATAATTATAAACGAAAATCGGCTGAGTGGGATAAGTACATTCAGTTTTGGAATGATCCCAAGAACCTTGCTCGAGCCGCTCAAAATCGGCTAAACCGGCAAAAGAGCCTGGTCATATCTCGACAGGGATCCCGGTTGCTGGCTCGCCTTCGAGATGAGATGGTAATAAACATTATAATTATTTTACATGCATATATACATATATATCTGATTATACGCTTTGGTGTGTTGTGATTTGTCGTTTTTAATTAGTTTCATCTTATATGCGTGTGTATGTACAGAGGCAGGCCTCAGACCCGAAGGAGTACCCTTCACTCATTGACACCTTCTGGCGAACACATACTGTTGACGGGGTATTCCCTAACGATGAGGACCGCCGCATATATGTAAGTTTTGTTTCAAAAACACACTTTAATGAATTATCGAGAAACAATGTAGCAACCCGACTAATATATTTACTATCTTGTGTTTTTGTCACTACATAGGAGGAGATGAAAAGGCTTGAGGCTACGGGTGAGTACACGGAGGATGAGATCAATGCGTTGGCAAGAGGGGGTAAGCTTCGTGGGCACATTCCTGGTGTGGGTCGGGTATCATCATCACGGGCCACATCCAGGCCAAGTATGCCCGCCCCCGACAAGTCGTTCAAGAGCATGCAGAGAAAGATAGACTTTATGATGAGTCTTTTCAGAACCGACGACAAATACTCAGATATGTTTAAGGAGTTTGAGTCGGGTGGTGCTAGCGGGAGTGGCGGGTGTGGTGATGACGAGTAGAGTGGCGATGATGAGGATGGCGAGAATGAGGATGACGACGACGAGAGGTAGTTGTGTTATATATTATTAGTATGCTACATTGGTACTTTAGGTTCATCTTGGCGACATTTAAACACTTGTTTCCCTATCTATCATGTTGAATATTGACTTGTAAGCCATGTTTATGACTAGGAAGCAACGTTTTGTAGACTTATTCGGATTTTGGACGATTTAGCTTTATTATCTTTCGGTTTTGGTAAAAGTTGTGATGTATTTGTATTGCGTTGATCCGTTATATTGTATTTGTGTTTTGGTACAAGTTATGGTGAGTCTATACAGGTTTTGGTACAGGTTTGATATTTGGTAGATTTTTTCCGGGAAAAATCTGGGAATTGCCTGCTGTGCTGGCTGCACTAAAAAAAAATTGCAGGTTTTCCCCAGCGACTTGTCGCCGGGGATACTACCACTAAACGTTGACAAGTCAACGAAAAAACATAGTTTCCCCAGCGACAAGTCGCTGGGGAAAATGGGAAATTAACTGTAGCTTTAATTAGGCGTGCTAATCACTTTAGCTCAACCCGAATATTTCCCAGCGACATGTCGCTGGGGATACAAATGCCACCGTGGCACTACTTCTTTGACTGAAAAATGAGTGGGACCCACATCGTCGCCGGGGATTATCGCTGGGGATACAATCCCTGTCGAGGCTTCCCCAGCGAACATTCCCCAGCGACAAAACACTGGGGAAAGGAATCCCCAGCGACATGTCGCTTGGGAAAGACCCGAAGTGTCGATGGGGAAACTGGTAAATGTTGTAGTGATTGGCTTACGTGATGACTTCACTGCCGAGATGGATCATATATATACTTCTGAACCCGAATAACTTTGTAATATATTGTATTGATGATCTTATCTTATTACAACATGTTATAATCTCATTAACCTCACGAATGAAGCTAATATCTAATGTTAAAGGGATACTTCATTATAAAATAGTGACTATAAGTTTTGTATTCGATGAATATATCGAGAACTTGTGCTAGTTGGGGGTGGTAATATAATCATAGCCCGTCAGGCCGTCACTATACTCATTATATCCATCATTTGGTGTTAAATAAAATGTATACTATACAATCATGTACAAGTTCTTTTTGTTAAGAAGCATCAAAATAGCTGGTGTCACCAAAGTGGGAGCTATATATCATAATCCGATCTTTTTCACCGAAATTTTGGCATTTTAATATTCATTCATTACTAATGACAAAAATTGGTCATTGTTTATTCAGCAAGTATCATAAAAAGTGTGAAAGTGTGTTACAAAACTTCATTTGACGTATTAGCAGCACTATGAACAGCAGAGTTATGCTTTAATATATAAGCTTAGCAATATCCAAACATGGCGTCGAAAGTTAGAACCAATAAATTAATGGTTGGGTGGCTAGCTTGTCCACAAGTTATATGATAACAAAGTGAAGTTGCATGCTCATTTTTAATAAAACGTAACTATCACTTATTCAGTTCTAGCTAGCAAATGCTCTTTGCATGGTCGGCTAATGGTGGTAATTAATCGTTACTTGAGTTAAAAACATGTGTTCCTCACTTCCTCGGGACGTATTTGAGAAGAGGAAACATATGACAAGAGTGAATGATGGATATCACTTATGAAGCTAATTAGGGATGCGGCTAAATTGCTAACGCGCAAATGAGACATTAGGGTTTTAAGAAATTGCAAAATTAAGTGACAAGTAAACTTCAAACGTTGTAGGATATTTCATTTTGAACATCAAAGATTTACGCACTTGTTATGATAATCAAAGTTTTTACTAGCTTGACCACCCATGAATAATTACATGTACGTTTTAATCAATACTTAGACTCATAACATCTTAATTAATTGGTCATTCATATACTGTTAAATCAAAATGCTGGTAATTAATTAAATTATAACATTTTTTTGGATTATCATTAAGTATATCAACTAGTTAAACAAGATTGGGATGATATAGCTAGCTAGAGAGGGTGGCCGGTGGTGAAGGTAATTAAAAGCATATTATGAATATATGATAGATAGGTGGTGGAGGAGATGAGTATGGCCGGCTAGTGGGATGGAAGAGATGTCCACATCGGACGGTGGTCGGCTGTCTTAGTTTTTCACAATCATGCCGTCAAGTGGACCTAATCATCATTTTAACTATATAGTCATTTTTAACATTTTTATTTATTATAGTGTACCTTTCACGGAATTTGAGGTTGGCAGTTGTGTCTCCTTGGAAAATTCTATTCCGGATGTCAAGGTATCTTAGAACAAGTGTCACGGTGGCCATAGAGCTTTGCTACACCTTCTTACTATTTTATCCTATAAATTCTCATATACACAATAATATTACATAGTTTTTCTCAATCATTCTCTCTCTGCATCCAAACTGTTAGTTCTGAAAAGTGTCAGCATCGTGTGAGTAGGCACATTTGTAAGAGATTTTTGTAGGAATGTTTAGCATTTCTCAACATCAAAATCACCCGCTGTCATATTAGTTTTTTCTTTTTATAATAACTTCATGACCAACTTAGCATAACAAACATACCAAAAATATCACAAAAAAATACCTCAAAATATCATTTAATAAAACACCTCCACACAAACAAACACGGATACAACTCGACCGACTTCTGTTTTCTCATGGGGTATGAAGCGTCGGAGGGGAGGCTGGTAATGGGATGGGACGCATCGGGTTGGTGCCACATAGGCTGGGGACTCGGTCAAGTCATACCCATTACACATGGCCTTAAAATTTTGTTAATAAAGCATTTTTTTTTACTAGAATAGAGTACTGATACCTTCACATAGGCAGTAAGAATGTAACTAAGTTTTAGGCGAGTAATTTTTTCCACTTACACACCTACTTGACAATAAGGTTATCCATAAAGTTTTAAAAAAATGCATTAATTATTGTTTTAGTTTTTATGAAAGCCAAAAAAAAAAAAAAGACAGGTTTATCTTTTGATAGTTAATTAAGGTTTTTTTTAGTTTATAAATATCAATTTTGACTAAAGATTATATAATAAACTTAGAAATTTTCAACTAGTACTTTTAGTAGTGGACAATTATATTTAGACAAACGGCTTGTGTTTTAATGGTATTTCATATTGTGTGTGAAGCTCCTCAATTAAAAGGGTGTGGGTTCAAGTTCTGCTTAAGACATGTCAGATTGATTTATGGTATAAATGTTGTGCGATAGTATCGTTCTAAAAAAAGATATAAAAAGATTCTAGCTAGTGCAGAACACATCCACATCGTTTTCCTGCCTAACTTGGCCGGGGTCCAATATTAGGTCTTTGACATGGACTTCCTTCGAATATTTGCACACGACATAACCTGATATTTTCAAATCTTTTAATACAGATTCAAAACATTCATATCAAAATATTAGTTGTTAACAAAGTTTTGATACAAGACGGGCAAAGGCAGAGCCACATGAAGACTAAGAAAGGTGGTGTTTGTTTATTAAGAGGGTCTGAATCTGAATCTGAATCGCACGTCTGAATCTGAATCTGAGGCGTAAATGTCTGAATCTGAACGCATCTGAACAGGAAAAAAAAACTCGTGTTTGAACGGGAAAAAAAAAATAAAAATTTGTTATTTTTGTGTCAACAAGAGGCATTCAGACGCGTTAAGACACCCCTCTCAAGTCTTGACCATTAAGATCTAACTGCATCTGAACGCGTCTGAACGAAAAAAAAAAAAAAAAACAAACGGTCTGAACGGACAAAATGTCTGACCGATTCAGACACAGTACCCGTTCAGAGGCATTCAGACGTCTGACCGGAAAAAACAAACAGCCACATGAAGTCTAAGAAAGGTCATGGCCTCTCTAAAATTTGCTATATTTACATTATATACCTTTGTACGTATGTATAATTTATGTTATAAACCTTAAACTTTCTAAATAAATTATGATTTGGCCCTCCTAAGTTTTATGAATTACCCTTCGGCCCTTCTAGAAAAATTGACCATGCTCCCCCACTAATGACGGGTATGTTCATTTTGTCACTCCCATATTTAATGCTGATTACGATTTTAGTTAAAATTTAAAATTTCATTTCAATAGTAGAATATTTTAAATCGTTTACAATAAGACTATATTTACCATTTACCAAGCCGACATAATTGATGGTGTGAAAAAGTTATATATACTACATGTCGGAATTGATACTGATTAGCTTGTTGAGTTAGTTAGTCCGACTAGTGATATAAGTATTATATAACAAGATCGAGTAATGAAGTGAGGAAAAAGTTGATAGATATATGGCCACATATATGTCTAGTATAAACTAAAAACATGTTAGCAACACCATATCAAATGCATTCATATTATAGCAACAGAATCAATTACTATTAAATCAATAGATATCCACTACAACAAAAGAAAGGACGGGCGAGGACGTTTTTGGCGGGGACGACCATGTCCCCGTCGAAAGTCGCTAAACGACAAAAACGACGCTGAGCTGGCACCCAGTCTCGCTGACCGTTTACTAAATTTTCAACGCAACCCATGTCCCCGCCGACAGTGTTTTTCATATTTGCCAAAATTTGACCAAACTTGTAACTCTTAATTGTTCCTGAGTTTTTTCCCCGCCCTCACTTTTAGCGGGGACACGTCCCTGCCAAAAGTTAAAATGCACAGTACCAACTTTTTTGGCGGGGACATGTCCCCGCCGAAAATGTTATCCAGTTTTCCCCCTAAAAATTACTTTATCCCGCCACTATTTTCTGCTACTATATTATCCATGTCCCCGCCAAAAGTGTTGGCGCCAATTTATCCAGCCAAATTGCAACTTTATCCCGCCAAAGTTTTACTTATATATAACCTAACCGATCATTCTCAAATCGGCAAAACACAAATAACCAAATCGTTAATTCTCACAAAACACACATAACAATGGCTAGTTACACGCCGGAAGAGGAGTGGTCAAAGGTTTTATCGTCGGAGGTTCTCTTTAATGAAGTTCTTAATACGTATGGCTACGAAATTTGTAGTGATCTTTATGAATATATTTTAATGATTACAAAGTTGTTATGTTATATGCTGATGTTTTTAGGCAATAAAAGGGTGGATGATTATGAGAAGATGATCTTAAACTTCACTCTTCTTGCTATCAATTTCCCACTAACTCTTTTCTATAAACATATATATTTTCTTTTCACAGCATCATTGTAAACCTTCTAGCAACTGACTTTATATCAAGAATATAATTAGAGTTAGATATGGTATAACTCTTTTATTATTTTAACTGCACACCATAGAAGTAAAAAATAAGTAAAAAAAAAAAAAAAAAACGTGCATTATCTTTATTTTTAATTTCTTTTAAGTAAGAATCAACTAAGGTATCCAATTCAAAACAAAAAGGACCAGAAAAGATCAATTTAAGGAAATTGATAATTTTGTGTGTTGCTCATTGTATGTGGATAAGTCGGTTAACTAGCACTAAAAAATGGTGCACGCGGACTCGATTTCTCCAGGATGGAAACATTTTGAGGGAAGTTTCTTCGCAAAGATAAACTAAGATGTCTTAAAATAGCACAATATATAAATATAAATATATGATATCCAGGGCGGAAGCATATTGTTGAGATGGCAAAGCTTGATCATTTTAAGAAAACTACCTTAGAAATAATTTGGTTGCTATGGAGCAAATTACGAAAATAGCTAAAAGAAAATAAAAATCTACATTACAGACTTTTTTTGGCAGGGGAGCGAGTGCTCATCCTGCCCCTCTGGTATCTCCGGCCTTGATTTTATCTAACTGATGTAAAAATTTTAGATGATAAATGACATAGATGAATAGATGATTAGATCATTATCTATTATATAATTGATTTGATGATGATAGTAGTAGTAGTAATTATAAAGGTGGCACCTGGTTAAGAATATTATTGCTATAAATTGATATAATTGTTGTTGACTTAATAAAGTGACACATAATTACCTTCTAAATTATTTGTCAAACCACGAGGTAAAAGTTAAATGTAATGTGAAATTTGCAAAACTCACGTCGAAGATGACACTTATTTGTAACTTGATTCTTGCTAAAACTAAGACTTTTTATGATATTTCAAGATTACACTTATCATTGATATATTAAATACATATGTTTTGTTTGTTACTGTTGATACGTTTGTAGCTTCTGCAACTATTCATAAGTTAACAAATCTAACCATTTTCATTTCTAATACATTTCGAAGCAAAAATGATGAATGTGATACAATGCGATCACATTGTAAATTCAAAATACATGACGTACGCATTTGATATATTAGTTGGTGCATTGCGGCAAAATTTACAATTGAATTGTGAAGTATTACGATTTTATTATCCTTGTTTATAGTAAAGTGTGTTCCGTGATAACCCAACCCAACCAAACGTATGTTCATAAAAAAAACACCTCTCCTATGTTAAATCGTGAGTTCCATCTGAACGTTTTTAAAGCGAAACCTTGGTCACTATAAGAGATTACAAACTTTGAGTTCGTCAATACACTATGCTTAATCTATGATTTTGTCGCACTAATCAAAAGTAAGCTGCGTTGAAGTCCAACATGATTCATCTAGTGAGAACAAGACGCAGCTTTGGGAATAAAGAGTAATTGTGAACTACATGTTCGGAAGACTTATGTTGGTGACTTTACATTTTCATGGTTTCTATACATATCTATTCTGCTTCAACTAATTTTCCCATGATAAATCGATGTCGTGTGACAATTTCACGGTGATAGTTTTATCTTGTTGTTAACAATTAATGTTGTATTAGATATGTAAAATGTAAAGGGTATGTATTGAATTGAACTTAATATTAAATTAAATTGAATTGAGTTTTACAACAATCACTTTTAAAAGAAAAAAATACAACCGAATATCCATGAATCCTAGACTTCGGCTAATTTTGTGTCGTGCTTCAGTGACTTCGTTGTTATCTTTCGTTTCTCGTGTTGTGCTTCATTAATTGGTATCAAAGTTTTTGTAAACTATGAAGGTTTCATGTTGTGCTTCATTGTTGTGTTTCATTTCTTTCTTCCTCTTCATAGCCAAAGAAGAGAGACAAGACAATGCTATTATCCTAAGCATGAAATGTTCTTTATACTTGTCTTTATTTTTGAGAAAAAAGTCAAGCATCCATAAGATGTAGAAGAAAGTAGCAAAGCCTCTGTCATATATTGTGTTACTCTATTGTGTAAGAAATAACACATGTTTGACATCAGCCCCACGAGTTCTATTCGCTACGGGTGTGTAGAAAACTAGAAGGGGGGTGTTGAATAGTTTTTACCGATTTAAATTTAGTTTATAAAAACTTTTAGATTGATAGTATGTGAAAGCTTTGAATGTTGAGATATGGATAATGCAGGATACCAGTAAAGAAATAAATACGTGAAAGTAAAGATATAAAGGATAGAAGTGTGACACAATTGTTTATAGTGGTTCGGCTACAAGGACACCTTCCTTGCCTTGCTCCACTCCCCGAGTCACCTACTCGAGAGTTCGTAAACATTATGTCAACAAGCTCCTTCAACCGGTGGAGAAACCTTCACAACGTTGCTTCCACTTTTTCCTGTACAAAGCTAAATACCGAGTCCTTAGCACGGCGGACCAAACCAACACAACAATACAACTAACACAACAACTTTGAGAATACAAGAAGAAGTATCAACAACAAGAAACAACTCAGTGGTCTTGAGGTGATAAGAAGTCTGAGCTACTTGAGAAAAAGGATGGCTCGTATGTAAGAAAGCGTGATCTCGTCTTGTAATAAGAATCTAGAGAACACAAGAGAAAGAGAGCTACAAGAATGATCTTTAGATCTGAGGTTAGAGAACTTAGAATGTAGAGAGAAAATATATCTAGGTGGGGTGAGAAATAAGAGAGAAATGGCTGACTATTTATAGGCAATTTTGAGCACTGTTCATCGGGATCCGGCGGATCCCTTCCCAAAGGGATCCGGCCAGTGTAAAGCAAGGGATCCGGCTATCCGGTAGTACTAGTTCAGAATTTGGGTTACAATTCCGGGTTTTGGGTTATGGGTCAAGGTCCATGGGTCAAGTGATGTCATGAATGATATCAAAGACATCTTGGATCATGGGTTATGGACTTTGGGTCATGGGTTTTACCCATTATTTAAGTCATGCATGATATCATGCAATGGGTCATGGGTTATGGGTCAAGCTTCATAGGTTATGGGTTATGGATTATCCAACTCATTTCATGCATTTTATTTATTACAAGACATATACTTTGATTATAGCATGT